>PVJD01000602.1:0-395773 GCA_004026545.1 Mormoops blainvillei | reverse complement strand
AATGCATCATTCCTGAGAGACGGTGCCGGGAGAAAAAGGAAAGAGAGCAGCAATGAGGCATATTGAATGCTGAGGAAGACTTTTAACACAAGCAATTCTTTTTCAGTTGCTCTCAACACTCAATGCTAGAATTCAACTCTGGGCTGGGCTACTGGGAAATGCTTTTATTTTTCCCCCAAAGGCCAGAATTTGGGGAAATGAATAAAAAGGACTGAGATTCCATTAGAAGTCTAGTTATGTCACCCATATGTCTACATGTAGAATGTATTGGGTGCTTGGGGTTATGTGCCATGTGGGGCTGGGGGCCATGCAGGACTGGGGGCCCACTTTGTAAATGCTGACGTCCCCTGTGGCCCATCCTCAGGCATCTCTCCTTGGCAATCTCAGGCTGTCTTCTGGTTTTAACTGTCACCCAAACACTGAGACCTCGTTACCCTCCCCTCTCCCCCTGCAAATCTACGTAGCCAGCCTCGAGCCAGAACCCGGATCCCCAGACTAGGCTGCCAAAAAGAGCTGAGAGCACGCCCAACTTGTCCTAACACCTTGCATCCACTTTAAACCATTACTTTGTTTAAGCTTCGTGTTAAACCTGTGTGTCTATTAACCCATTAAAGACAAAGAGACTAAGATTTAGAAAAGTTGAGTAAGTTGCCTAAAATCACTTTTCTAATGAGAGCAACTAAGTTATCATTCTGACCACTTTGCACCTCTTCCCAAAACCCATGCCCTTTACTCGTCTACCTTCTCAGGCCTTCTTACCACAGCTGCAGCCACCTTTCCTCTTCCACCCACCCTTTCCATTCCTAGCAACAGCAGGCTTTTTGGTTTGCTCTGCACACACCTGCTGACTCATGTCTCCTCCACACCTTATATTATGAACAGTGGAAGGGGAGACCAAACCTGTGTGTATGGAGGAGAAGCAGATGTGGTAGGGAAGGCTTCCTGGAGGAAGAGGCTTTTAAGCCACAAACGAACATGGAAGGGAGAGAAAAAGGGGAGGAGATAGCCCAGTGAGAGGAAATAGCATGTGAAATAACCAAAGCACCTGGATAAAAGAAGGGAGAAGCGTGTCCCACCTGAAGTTGGAAAGGACAGCAGAAGCTGGGTCAGGCTGGGCTCTGCTCGCGTGTTAAAGTATTTGGGTACTTCCTAAGAGGAACGGAAGTGGGCCCTAAGTGAAGGAGTGGTAAATTCGGGTTCGTGCTTTTTGAATGCACGCTGTGAGAAGGGACTGGAGAGAACAAGAGCAGATGAGAGGGTACCGAGTCAGAAGCTATTCCAACGGCAGGAGAATGAAGAGTGGCTTGTACTGCAGGTTTGAAAGGAGAATTTGTCCTGCAAGCGTTTTTAGAGTGTGCGGGGAATTTTATCTTGTCCATTGTTAATCTCCAGGAGCACGCGCCTGACTCAGGTTGGTGTTCCTTAAGAATGTCAGGAGGAAGAAGAAAAAGTTCTGGAGCAGGGTGGTGGTAATAGTTGCACAACATTGTGAATGTACTCAGTGCCACTGAGTAGTACACTTTAAAAAAAATGGCTAAAATGGCCCAGAATAATTAAAACCAGGGTCTCAAAAAGGTATTTGTGTACTTAGAATCATGGCAGACTTATTTACGACAGTGATGAGGTGGAAGCAACCCAAATGTCCATGGATGGATTGAAGGGATAAGCAAATCATGGTATAGCCATACAATGAAATATTATTCAGACCTAAAAAGGAAGAAAATCCTAACATGTACTACAATACAAGTGGACCTTGAAAACATTAGGCAAAGTGAAATCCGCCAGTCACAAAAAGATACATATAGCCAGATTCCATTTACATGAGGTACCTAGAGTAGTCAAAATCATAGACAGGAAGTAGAATAGTGGTTGCCAGCGGCTACAGGGAAGGGAGAAATGAGGAGTTAGTGCTTCACGGGTATGGAGTTTCAGTTTTGCAAGATGAAAAAATTTCTGGAGATGGACGCTGGTGCTGGTGGCACTACTGCAATGGGAATTTACATAATATGCCACCAAACTGTACATTTCAAAATGGCTAAGATGCTAAATTTTATGTTATGTGTATTTTACCACAATTAAATGTAATAATAAATAAAGGTAATAATAATAATGGTACAACTCATACAATTTATGGTATGTATATTTTATGGCAATAAAAACTTGCATGTTGCTGCAGTGAGTTCAAACTATGTAGTTTCTGAAACTGCAGTCCAAAGCGAAACCTTTCTTTGACCAGAGAAAAAAGAAATCTGGAGAATGCCTATAGATATTATGTTTAATAAGGAAAGAAGTATAGCTTTTAAGATAAAGTGTGGTTCACACGTTTTAAAAGATGTGAGGATAGAAAGATGGAAAGCAAGAGGGAAGGAAGAAATTGTGCCACTTCCATCAAGTATTACTGTATTCTTCTATGTATAATGCACATTTTTTGCCCAGATTTTTGAGGGAAAAATAAGGATGTGCATTGTACATGGGTAGTACTAATTCTGTATCTATATTAAGGTTTTAATTCTTTTATTTATGCTTATGCATTGAAAGCGTAACTCTAGAAAGGAATAACAATACCCTAGAATATGATAAGCAGTTTTGTTTCTAAATAGAAATAAATAAAAAATTGAATTAAAAAACTTAAAATGAAAGATTGTTTTTTTCTTGAAAATTTGGGCCAAAAATGTGGGTGCGCATTATACACGGCAAAACACAGTCCGTCAGCTTTGGAAGGGGGGCACTCCAGTGCTCAAGATGTGCTTCTCCCCGCTCTCTGCACAAAAGGACCTTCTCTAGGGCACACGGTCCGGGAAGGGACGCACAGCCCCACAGGAGGAGGCGGGCTTCGCCCCGCCACCCCGCTCCTCATCTTGTGTGAAGGGCCTCCTTTAACCTGCAGTGTGAAAACTCAGCTGTTAGCCACATTTGTGCTCGCGCCACCATAAAAAACTGTCTCAGCTCTGGTTCGTAAGTAAACTCAGTGGTGCAGAAAGATGATGCTATTATTTTCCACCCAGATTTTGACAAATAGGAAACTTCTACACTATCAGTATGTCTTTCCCCTCAGGACTTCTGGAAGTTTCCCAGCCTTTCCTGTGCTTTGGAACAATTTAAATGACAGGAATCATCTGTTCCTGAAACGTTGCACAGACTCACATCACCTATAAAACCACTGGGTCCTGAAACCCTCTTAGGAAATTGATCTTTGGCAACATGTTCAATCCCTTCTAAGGAGTTCAACTTTTCAACCTTTTAAAACAGTTTTGGTAATTTATATATTTATAGAATATACTCAAAGAATATTTTTACATTCATTGGCACATATTTTCAGGTTTATTAATATTATATGTACTACTGTCACATTTTCCATTTTTTCATGATTTGTGGTTATTTTTACTCCTAATCTTTTATTGGTATTTTCTCTTTATTTTTATCTTGGTCAAACTTGTCTATTTTGGGTTTTTAGTTTGTTTGTTTTTTGTGTTTTTTCTGATAATGAGATCTTGATTTTATTTGTCAGTCTTTTGTTTTCTTCTTCATTGATTACCTTTCCCCAGTTCATAACAGCTTCATAATTTATAATCCATAATACCACTCCAGTTACTTTAATGTTAATTTTACTGATCTTAAGGATGCACCAAGAAGAGGTATTGGTCAAAATTTGAAGTTTTTATAGATATTCATATATACTGTTATTTTTCAAGTAATGGATGAATGTTTGGTTACACTTGCTTTTAAATTGTCTAGGCCATAGTAGAATTACTACAGTCATGATTGCATAGCGTTATAGACTTGAGGGCTTCGAGTGCCCTTTTATCTGTAAATTAGAGTGGATCTAAAATTATTTTGAAAGTGTATCTTGGTCCTGTGAGCTGTCTGCCTTAGCCCACCTCTGCAGAGCTGGGTTGGCGTTCCATGGAAGTATGGGTGGTACTTAACTCCCAGTTTTCACTGATGCAGATTAATTTTTGTCTCTATTAAGAAGAGGGACATGAAGTTTGTTCCTTAAACTCTGTGGATGAATTTGCCCATCTGTAGGATGTGTATAACAACACATCATTCCCAATAATCTTTAAAGATTTTTGAAGATAAGAAAAATGAAGCTCAAAAGTATTAACTTGCCTGAAGCCACACAATTAATACAGAGTTCAAGCTTTATCTGAGCAACATTTTGATGGACATGTTTATAAGAGGCTCAAGCAGGTCTGATTTTTCATATCCACTCCTATATAGGGGTTTAAGGGAGGTAGTCTGCCAGGAGAGGGTACGCTAAGGGACATGTCTTAAAGATATAATAAAATGTACAAAGAATTTATATTTATTTGGGGTGGCTTGGGGCACAAAACCATGGTCCTTGAATGTGGCACTTCTCAGCAGGGATTTTATTCAAATCTGAATAATGTAGGTAGACATGTCATAATTAAACATTCAAGTGGAATATATGTAGTTGAATTCCATTTGCATTCAAGCCCTGGAGTTCAACAAACCTGCAAACAATTATATAGTATGTGGCTGATGAAGTTTACTGAGGTCAAAAGACAATGTCAGTCGCTCCCAGGCTGAAGCACCTTGAGAGTCACTGGTCCAGCCACTTCCCATCCACTTGGTCACTCATGGTGAATGTCTCTTATTTTGTCTCTGAGACTTTACAGTAGCCCAGGGAATGTGACATCCTTTATTGGCCAAAATAATAGAAGCAATAACTTTGAATCCATGCATTTGAAGTGAAATGTCAGAATGGGAGGATAAAAATTCTCTTCAACTAGGGCCCCTCAGTACACTCAGTGGCCATACAGTACAGTTGTCAAGACTATAGGCTATGAAACGCCACACAATAAAAAGTGCAAATTAGAACTGCTCTGAGATACCATTTCTCACGTATCAGATCAGCAAAACTCCATAAATTGGATAACACACTTGGCAGGACTGTGAGGGAATGCATGCCCTCTTACACTGGACTACAATTTGGCAACATCTGTCAATATTACACATGCGAATATTATTTAACCACACATAAAATGCATCCAATTACACTTGCACACATAGTTGTCCATTGCTGCATTAATTATGACAGCAAAGATCAGAAACAACGGTCCATCCGTAGATGAACTAAGGCCCTGGCCCACGGAGCTCAGTTGGTTGGGCATCATCCTGCAAAGCAAAGGGTTGCCTGTTCAATTCCCAGTCAAGGCACACGCCTAGGATGCGGGCTCAGTCCCCAGTCAGGGCGTGTATGAGAGGCAACCGATTGATGTTTCTCTCTCACACCAATATTTCTCTCCCACTCTTTCTCCTGCCCTTCCTCTCTGTCTAAAAAAAAAAAAAGGTGAAGTAAACTATAATGTATCATATAATGGACTATTACACAGCTCTAAAAAAGAATGAGAATGAACACTCTAGCTTCTGATTGGAAAGATTTTGTAAGTATTTTGATAAATTTTAAAGGTTCATATAAAACAAAATGAGGAGGGAAAAAGAATACATCTGTATTTGCCTCACATGGCTAACAAAACCCGGGAAAGCCAGTGACTCTGAAAAAGTAGTAACTGGTTGCTTATGAGAATGGGAGACATTCATGGGAAGTGGGAAGATATTTCAATGCATATTTCTTTAATTTCATGTATTATATTTTATTTTTAAAGCATGTGACTGCCTTACCTATTCAAAAAATTTAAGCCCTTGCAGGCATGGCTCATTTGGTTGGGTGTCGTCCCACAAAGCGAAAGGTCACCGGTTCAATTCCTAGTTAGGGCACATGTCTGGGTTGGGGGCCTGGACCCCAGTTGGGGCACACGTGAAAGGCAACTGGCAAAGGTTTCTCTCTCACGTCAGTGTTTTTCTCCCTCTCTTTCTCCCTCCCTTCCCCCCTCTCTCAAAAATAAATAAATAAAATCTCTTTAAAAAAATGTTTTAGGTTAAGAATAAAAAGACCTCAGCAAAGGTGTGCTGTGTAAAATTTACAGATCCACCCCATGCTTGAGCAAATTACTTTTTCTCTCTGTACTTCAATTTCCTCATCTGCCAGGAGGATGATAATAAAATCCACCAGAAAGTTGTTAGAATAGGACCTGGCATATAAAATATTACCTTTGAAAGGTAAAATTTTAATCAGGATTTTTAAAGCTTGAAAAATAAACTACAATCCTAGTTTCAAAAATCACTTAAATAATATCGCTCATACAATTAGTGAAAAAGATACTACTATGTTTGAACCAGATATTGTTCTAAATACTCATAAAATCCACACCAAAAAACCTGTGTGATAGGAATTATCCTCCTCATTTTACCAATAAGAAACTGAGCTCAGAGTAGTTTCCTGCTCAAAATCATACAAGTAATTTTATCTCTCTCTATGCTTTTAATTTTTACAGCACAGCCCAGTCAGAAAAGAGGAGGTAAGCGCAATATGCAAAAAGAGGGAGAATTTTAAATCCAACAATTTAAAAGTCTCCAAGCTCAATTGTCATACCGGGCAGTATGGTAAGGCTAATGCTTTGCTTACAAAACAATTATGACTGAGTTGAGGTGGGGAGAAGTGAGAGGAAACATTTAAATGCAGGCTTTGTAATACAACGTATGTTGTGTTTAAGAAAAGTAGGGCAACTGTAAATAGCAGGGGGAAAATCTTCCACGAAAAATAATAGAAAAACTATTAGTAACTTAAGGGGAATCTCGTCCAGAAAGATACCTCCAAACTTCAACTAAATTAACTCCTAGTAGTAAATATAAAATAAAAACGTTATGCTGTTCCAGCTTCGATAATCAGTACCCCAAATAAAAGAAAATTCCAATTCTTCTGTTTTAAAACTCTCAACTACAACAACTCACAAGAGCTACGTGAATAGCTTTGTCACTTACAGGATGCTTTTAGCAATAAGGTATTCTCCTCTTTTCTTCTACTATTCTGCATGAAGTACAGCCTGAAATTAAAGATTTCACAAGGAGAGCTTCTGAGACACTGATTTGGAGCTCTCACTTAGATTATATTCCTCTTTATTGTTTTACACGGGCCTTGTCAAATAAGCCAAACCTGCCTGTGACAATATCTGGAAAAAAACACCGTTATTTTTCCTTCTGAAGGAAATGCAGCCTTTATCTTGTCCACTTGCTCGGTCTCTCACCTAGTTTGGTTTGGCATAGAAATTCACTTCATTTTACAGCCCATCACACTCAGCATTCGCTCCAACAAATGGATTCCTGTGCCCAGAGACCAGTAAAATCCCTGTCTCCCTTGAGGATTCTGCTATAGCATTTGTTCTAGGACATTAATGGATGCCCTAACTCGTCCATGTTTTCTAAAGCAATGACAACTCAAGGTCATACTCTCAAAATGAGGCATGTTCAATATAATGACTACAAAAAATTGGACGTATGCAGCATACAGACATTCCTGGTGATGTCATTCATATATTGCTGTTTTTCCAAGATGAGATTTAATGGGGATTCTTATTCTAAGAGGCATTTTAAAACTCAACAAATCAATTTCTAGCAAGAAGCCGTTTGCATGAGTTTGAGCATATGTTCAATCAGAACCCAGTGTTTGCTCAGAGGCACAGCGGGGAAAAGGAACTAGAAATGTGTGCTAGATGACTGATGAAAAAATGGTCAAGATTACGTGTTCTCTCAAAACTTATGCCCCTAGCTAAAAAAAAGACTTAGTTATGATCTTGACCAAACTACTTAGAATGCCAGGTCAGCAACTTTCTGTCTGAAATTCTTTTAGAAAAAATATTTTCAAAAATTTGGAGTGTCTTGTTTTGTAAACTAAATTACACAGTAAGACTAAAGAATATTTCTACATAGAGGTTGTAATTTTAAAAAAGAAAAAGAAATGCCTAGAACAAAAGGACACTTCCCCCCAAAGTGGGAGAAAAAAAAAGCAATTTAGAGTTTGAGGGAATGTGCCCAAATGCTGCCCAGCAAATTAGAGAAAATTATTCAAGGACGTATTGTAAAACCAGACTACCAAACCCTTCTTGTGGAAAGGCAGATGAGTATATTGAGTCAATTCTTTCTGAGTATTTAAAACTAGACTAACAGAAATAGATCAACTATGAACTCCTTTAATATTTCAGTAAAAAGAAATACCCATCTGACTAAATTGGAAGGATATAGATGATTTCATCCTATTTATAGCTTGAATTAATATATATGAATAAGAATTTTTACCCTGTTTACAAACACACTTCTAATTAATTATTGTTGTCTAGATTTCACTTGATATCTATGTTGTATATTATAAAATAATAAAATTATAACAGGGCACCTGAGTATGCATTTTTCATGGAAAATTTTCACTTGCGACAACTCAAACCAGCATGGCATTCAAAGCTAGAAATCGTAACAAACATGAAAGA
Organism: Mormoops blainvillei; assembly: GCA_004026545.1. NCBI lineage: Eukaryota > Metazoa > Chordata > Mammalia > Chiroptera > Mormoopidae > Mormoops > Mormoops blainvillei. The sequence continues at coordinate 387,428 of PVJD01000602.1, read as the reverse complement.
GTGAGTTTATCAAAAAACACGCAATGCTCCATCCAGTTAAGCTGTTCTAGAATTCGACGTGTAGGAACTCCCTGTTCCCCCTGAGTGGCATCAGCCGCCAGCACGGTGCGCAGTCTCCCAGACCCCTCACGACTCCACCCTTAAAGGATACCAGTTCCTGATGAAATCCAGAGCTGAACTATTGTATTAACACAGTTTGGGAAATGCTCACAGAAATGTGAGACATCATTATCAGACTCACAGTTTTCTCTCTCTCATCGAGTGTAATAAAAGACAACAGCAAGATCATAGACAAAAAAAGGAAAAAATAACTTAAAAAATAGATTAATCAGGTAGCTACTAATAGAAAGCATGCTGGTATAGTAACAATACTAGCAGACAAATCACAAATCAAGGTTAAAGGTATTAAAGGGGACAAGAAGTATATTTTATATTAAAAGTTATGATTTACCAAGAATATATAATAGCCAGGAAACTTTACGTACCTAATAACAGAAATTTAAAATATATAAAGTAAAACCTGAAAACAGGACAAAAAGCTATTGACAAATCTACAATAAAGTGGGACATTTTAACCTATCATTCAAAAATCAACAGATCAAATATATACAAAATTGTATAAGAGATATAGAGGATTAAATAACACAATTCAATAAACAGTCTTGAATTAATAGATACAAATTTTCTTACCCAAAATAAACATCTTTTTCAGACACTCAGGGAATATTTGCAAATATTAGCCATATATTAATTAGGCCACTAAAAAAGTTTAATAAATTCCTCAAATTGAAATTATATAGGCCACATTCATTGACCGTAATGTACTCAAATTAGAAATTAACCAAAGTGATATCCTTTCCAAAATACGCTTCTTGAAATTTTAATCTACTATTCCAAAATATTACTGGTTTAAGGAGGGAATTGCAAACTAGTCAAAAATTAAGAATATGGCCAAAGTAATACTCAGAGGAAACATCGCATGCTAGGAGAAATGTGCTGAATATCTTCTGCTGGCTTTTACACATTCACTCCCCCCGCCCCCATGCTCCTCGGGCACAGAGGAAACGTCCCTATGGACAGCATCAAAGAGCTCCCCACCCCACAGTGTCTCCAGCACTGGCATATGTCAGAGGGAGGTGCATTAGATCAGGCTTTTCCCCATCAGGCCCTGGGAGGGTCTAGGTGCCCACACGTTTCTGTGCAGTCCCTTTATGAAACTCTTCAAACAACCCTGTCTCCTGCTAGATAGAACTTTGCCTGATATGAGACAGAAAATAAATGGGGTTTTGACTCAAGACGCTAGGAAAAAGAACCACATAGTATACCTCCAAAAAATTAGAAACAGTAATGAATACAGAAAAAAAAAAAAACCCAAATCATTTATATAAGAAGCTAAAAAGCTACCAGAAGTGATTGATAAAAACAAAAGACTAATAAAACAATAAACAGGTCTTGATATAAAAAAGAGAGTGGGCAAGAGGATAAGAATGAGGGAGAAACATGAGTAACAGGAACAGAAAATAGGCATAATCCAGATACAAAGGAGATTTTTAAATTATAAGAGAATGGTTTATATAACTTTATACCAATACATTTAAGAGCAAAGCAGACTCTAGACCTTTCTTTTCAGTGCTTATTCAAAACAAAATTATACCTGAAAGTGATTTTTAAAGTTACGTAGAGTGAATAGCATTGTAACAGTTAGTTTGCTTGGTTCTGATCCTGCTCTGTGGTCATGTAAGATATTATAATGGGGAGGGGATGAGATAAGTATACATGGGAACTCTGTAGCATTTTTGCAACTTCTCGTGAGGCTTCAGATATTTCTAAATAAAAACTTTTGAAACTCCCCAGATTTTACCAGGTTTATAACAGGTCCTGGCCCTGGCCTTCCCCACTGTTGATTCCTACTCTCCCCAAAGAAACAATGAACAATAGCTGCCCCCAAATTGCTTTTTCACACCTACTATTGGCACTTCTTTTCTTTTCAGATTTAACTTAGCTATTGCCTTCCTACTGGAATTGGAGGCTCTCTCACCTCCTGGGTCCTACAGCTGCCATTCCCTTCCTCCCCTCATAATACAGGAGGGGGCAAAAGTAGGGTTACAGTTATAAGAAACACAGAGTTTAATCTTGTGTTATTCATTAATTTTTGTCTTTTTCCATATGAACAGCTGTACACCTACTTTTGCCAACCCCCGTATATTCATATGGTCCTTTCAATTTAACCAGTATTAGCCGTTGTTATTATGGCTCTAAGTATTATCCCCAGCTGAGCTAAATGGTGTACTGGCTACAGTATCCTTGTATTTTTTTTGTGTGTGTATTATTTCTTTTTATCTCTGAAATTAATCATTGTCTATCTGTTTGGTCACTTGCTGACTTTGGGTTTTGGTTTTGTTTTCTTTTTTTCTTTTTAGGTATATAAATGATTTATTAACAGACAAGGCCCACAGATTTATTTCTTCTTGGACACACCCACAGGGCGACCCCAGTGGTCCCTGGTCTTGGTGTGTTGGCCTCCAAGAAGACCCCAGCAGTGGTGCAGCCCCTGTTGGCCCTCATTTTCTTCAGCCGCTCCAGGTCTTCATGGAGCCTGCTGTCCAGGCCATTGGCCAGGATTTGGCTGTATTTTCCATCCTTTTCAGCCTTCTGGCTCTTCAAGAACCGGCCTGGAATCTTGTACTAGCATGCATTCTGCACCATGGTGATGGGGCTTTCCACCTCAGTCCCCACGAGCTCTCCTGCCCTCTTGGTGAGGTCGGTGTCTGCTTTCCTCAACACCACTGAACACTCCTTCGCCTCATGCCCTTCACTGCAGTGACGGCAAGGACTATTTTCCATTGCCCGTTGATACTGGTATTGAGTACCTGCAAAATGTGCTAGAACTTCTCAGGAATCATGAGAGACATGGTGGCAGCGGTGGGTAGGCCTTCTGGGGAAGAGTGCTGACTTAGTTTTCTATGGGTTTCTTCCTCATTCCCCTCCCCATCTCTTTGGAGACGTCCCTCCTGGTGGCCTTCATGCTGCTGAGGTTTGGATTGGTCGCCTTCTTAGCCAGCAGCACAGCCATTATCCTGAGACTTCTCTTCCGGGACACAAACTTCTGGTTTTGCCCCATTTCCGGATCCTATGACTTCCTATGTCTTGGTTTTTGCCTTTCTTTTAGTGAAGCATCCTTCAGCAGCTTTCTAGGAAAGTGTGCTTATGAGGTAAAGTTGTAGGGGGGAATTTAATTTCTATTATTTGGATTTGGGGTTTCCTAGATTGAATTTTTAATGTTCTTCTCTCCCATTTTCCACTTATTTATCTCTTTGTTCTACTTTCCAGGTAATTTCCTCAATTTCATCTTCTACTCTTTCAGCTGTCCCACTTTTTTCTATCATTTAAAAAAATTTATTTATTTTTAGACAGAGGGGAAGAGCAGGAGAGAGGGAGAGAAACAGCAATGTGTGGTTGCCTCTCGTGCATCCCCTACTGGGAACCTGGCTGGCAACCCAGGCATGTGCCGTGATCAGGAATCAAACTGGGGACCCTTTGGTTCTCAGGCCGTCACGCAATCCACTGAGCCACACCAGCCAGGGCATTTTTAATTTCCAGGAGGTTCTCGTCCTCTAAGTTCCCCTTTAGAGCCCCATGTTTCTGCCCCAGGAATGCAAGATCTTCTAGTACATCTCTAAAGTTCTGAGATTAAAAAAATTTTTTTTCTGCTCCATACATTGTCTCCGTTTCCTCCCGGTTAATTGTTTTTTGGGGTTTTTTCCCCCTATTTTCTCATTTTGATCTCTGTCTGGTATATTGGAGGCTTTTTCAATGTCACAGGTCCTTCTTCAGGCTATAGACTTCAGTTTGGCATGTTCTGCCACCCTCAGGTGGCCTGGATGCACAAATTGGAGATGAGATCTGATGGTCTAACCACTCCTTATAACACTTTCACCAGTTCTCCTCACTTCATCTCCACCCACACTCCCATTTGCAGAAGAACGTGGTGTTTCATTTGCTGAGCCTTCCTGTGGTCTGTGGTGGAAGCCATCTCGGTTCTTGTCATGTTCCCTCACTGCCTCGGGAGCCAACTCTCTCAGGTTGGTTAAGTCAGCTATTACTTGACTATCTGCTTTCAAAACGTCAAAATATCTCATCTACTGTGATTTCCTTTCCCTTTGTCCTTAGAGTTGTTTGACCTTTTTTAGCCTTTTAGTATAATTGTAGTAGTTTTATGAAGGAGCAGCTATACACATCTGGGCTCAAACTCTGCCATGTTTCCTCTGGACTTTCCAAACCGAGCAAATAAAATAGATACTGCTTTCCTAATTCACACTTTTGTGATAGTATATATTGTAATTCCCCGTCTTACACCTTCTTCCAGAAACATGACAATAAAAGCAAAATAAACCTTTAGATTTTACAAACTGCTGCCCTCGTTTTCTTTCACCGTTTCCCACATCTTGGATCGATCTTTCTAACATGATGATCTAATGAGACTTCATCCCTTTTCTTAAACGCTGACCTTCCTCGTCTCCAGAATTCTCTTTACGACGTTTACCTTCCGTAAAGCTTTCCCGCAGTCTCGTCCCAAGCCTTCTGGCTGACTCTAGCTCCCCACCGAATGCATATTTCATGTACCGGTACATCTGGTATACTTCCTGTGACTCCCACTCCTTCGCTTCCAGAGACAGACCAGCAGGGAGAGATGATCCATTTCAATCAACCCATTCAACGCTGGGATTCCTGAGAATTTATGTTTTCTAATTTTGTGGGGAAACGCCAGAATGAGTTTTCTTCCCAGGGGAGTAAAAATTAAGCTGAGACTTAAAGGATGTGGATTTAGCTCTAGGTGAAACACAGGTGTCCAGGGAGAGGAGATTATCTACCCACATGCCTCCCCACAGTACTTGGGGGACATTTCCATTAACAATGGTTCAAATAGCAGTGAGCACAAGAGGGAGCCTATTGCCATGTCACTGTTTTAGTCCTAGTTTCATCTCTTGCCCAAACAGTAGTATATAGGTAGGCAGGTTATATACTAAAAACATGTATTTGGTATGTAAAAAATGTGTTATATGCATACTCAACTATCAGTGAACTAACACAAGAAGTATAAGACATAGTCTGTTGTACTCGATAAGTTTAAATAGTAGTGATGAGTATATATATGCAGGAACCAGACTTAGGACAAGTGAATGATGGAAAAACTTCACAAAATTCCAGGTGAAGCATCTGCATCAAGCTAGTTTAAGGCTTCACCCTTTCACCTCCTGACCAGCTGGTGACAGAAAGACTAGAATTGCACTGAAAGGCTTGCACTGGCTGGGATGCCTTGCGTCAGCCTGCCCCCACCAAGAAGCTTTCTGTCTCTGAGGTCCAGGACGGTTGCAGCAAAAAGAAAAAGACCACCAAAAGAAATCAGTCGCCCCACTAAGTATGCAGGTAGAGAGCCCCTTTCCTTAAAAGGCCGGCCTTCAGCTGCGACCCGGGCGGCTCCCAAGAGTGAGAAGAGAGCCAGCCCAGCCTCCGGGGTTAGGGCCTTGGGCCACGGCTCAGCCTGGAGCCCTAGCTCCAGCCCCGGGCGGCGAGGGGAAGAGCGGCAGCTGTCCCCGCAGGATGCGCGCATCTGCAACATGCTCTCGCCCGCCCCCCCTCTAGCCCCAGGCCAGGCTTTGCAGCAGGTGTGCTGCCCACTCACCCGGGCGTGGGAGCTCCGGTGGCCTCGGGTGGGGGCGAGGGGAGGAGGTCCGAAGGTGTGGGGTTAGGGAGGGAGAGGAGAGAGAAAGGAGAGGGAGACTGCGCACCCCCATGGCCAGGAGCTCAGAGGAGGGCCACTTGTCATCACAGCCATTGTCACGACCACCCATGCCACGCCCATGCACTGGGATGGGGCGGGGCCGGGCCCTGGATGTCACCTGGAAGGGAAATGAGTCCTTAAACTGGATCTGGACCCAACCTGTGTCTCTTCCCCTCCAGACCTCTCCCCGACACTCCGGATATCCAGACTTCTGGCCCCGTCAGCCCTCCCTACCCGGAAACCTCTGGCCACCCAGGGAAGTTCTGAATAATAATTGTTGAGGGTGCGCAGAGAAAGCTGAAGGGTAAATGAAGAAAGTAATAGTAATAGCTACGGCTGACGTTCCAGCCAGTGTGCTGTCACTGCGCTGCCGCCGTAGTCAGCACCCTGGTCCACCTACAGCTTTCCATTTGGTATCTATGTTTGGTTCCACTTGTTCGCACCTAGAAAATGATTCGAATGAAAAACAATCCGAAATGTACGCAAATATTTATCTACGCCGATGTTTAGCACAGCTATTTGGAATACTGAAAAATTTAGCACAGCTATTTGTAATATTGAAAAATTTAGCACAGCTATTTGTAATATTGAAAAATTAGAAGCTACTTAAATGACCAACAGTACGCCATTGATTTAGTGCACACGTTTAAACTCATGTTATGGAAAATACACCAACAGAAAATGTTCACTGTATAGTGAGTGTGGGGGGAGAAACGTTAACAAAACAATTTCTGTTTAAAAAAGAAAACATATAGACATAATTTGAATAGAGATCGGAAATGTTTATCTTTAAGCGGCCGGGTGCTGAGAAAGAGAGAGAACAGTTGCTTTAAAAATCTCGGTTCTGCTTCTCTCCCAATCCGCTCTCCCCTCTTGCCTCCCTCGGTGTGGTCACAATTCGGAGAGACTGGGGCTGCAGGAAGGTCCCCCACTGCCCCTCCGAGAACCCCCCGCCCCACCCCTGGTCCCACCACCTGCAGGGAAGCCAAGCATGCAAGGTTCCCAGTTAGCTGGGGCGGGGAGAGCCGTGGAGGGGTTGGGGGATCCCCCACTTTCTGCTGTAGGATGCGGATGGTTGGCCTTTCCTGTTCACGGAAGCCGACAGGGTTGTGGCGTCCCCACCCCCTCTTTCCCTCGTGCCCTTCAATGTGTTGAGTTCGGCAATCGATCGGAAATTACAAGGCCAATTAAATGCCCTCCGATTTAGAGCTCTGGTTAGGCCTGAAAGGCTTCAGACAGCCCTTCAGTCCCCTTGAAGGTCTCCGCTGCGGTGACCTTTGGCGTCCCCTCACCCAGAAATGTCCCCAAGGGGATCATCGCTCGCGGGAGCGGGCTGCACTTCTCCTGGCAGCCCCAATCCCCCCACCCAGGCTGGTGGAGGGGGGAGGGAGATCTCAGCGACTCAAAGCAGAGACCAGATCGATTCCCACTCGAGACCAGAAAACCAGGGGAAGTGGAACCCGGGAGGCCGCTGGGTCCGGGAGACCGCGTCCCAGCCGTCCGGCGACTCCGAGGCGTTGGCTGGAGGGTCCCTGGGAGCGGCGATCACATTCCCACGTTCCTCGGAATCTGCCAGGCTGCACCACCACCACCCCAACCTGACGCCCCTTCTAGGCTTTTCTCTTTCCATCTTAATTGCAGCTTTGCCCCGGTTCACTAGCAAATGTTAACCGAGATCGTGCCTACCTTGCGTATTTGTTCATAGAAGCCTTAGAGATGATGTAGTCCAACCTCCTCGTTTGACAGATAAGGAAACTGAGACCCAACAGAGTGCAGGCTCACCCTGCATGGCCTGATAGCTTCAGTGCATAACGACTGGACTAAAAGACCAAAAATAAGGACTGTTAGAATGGTTTGCTATCGAATAATGTCTCTCTGCTTAGCTAGCTACCAATACCTGGAAAGCTGTGGTTTCTACCAGTCTTCAATGAAGATACAATATATAAGCTCTGTATGGATAAATACCTGCTATAGAGAGGGTTTGTATTCTTTTCCGCTGAGCTTTACAGTTGGTCCTTGAAAAACAAGTGTTTGTGCAGGTTTACTTACAGCAGGCTTTTTCTTTTTCTTTTCTTTTCTTTTTTTCCCCATTAAATACAGCGGGTTCTTCCTATCCTGGGTTTCCCATTCCGGGATTCAACAAATCGCAGGTGGAAAACAGTATTTTCATATTCACAGCGGCAGATTCCCAGCCTCCGATTCCCACCTGGGATGAGACCACCGTTTCCCAGCTGCAGCTGGTTGAATCCCACGGTTGCTTGGGAATTTTCAATTGCCCTGCATTGGGAGCCCCTACCCGGCCCCCAACCCCCATTGTTCAATGGTCAACCATATACTGTGAGTTTTTTAGGTTTGTGGAAAGAATGTCAAACATTCTTAGAAAAACTGAAGTTTTAATAGCCACCCAACACTTCATTTTATCAATGTACCAAAACTGCCATTGCTGAATATTTACGTTATCAGTTTTCATTGTCGAAAACAATGCTAAGGGCAGTTCTCTGGGTCTCGGGGTGGGGGGAGGGGGAGGGGACACACACCTTCCCTTCCCCCTCTTCTCTCCTGCTCCCTAGGCTCTGCCTTTTTTTTTCCTCCTTCTGTAACTTGTTTTCTAAGCCTACACAGCCCAGCTGGCTCGCTTCTACTACCTCTGTAACTTTCTATATTAACTTTCTCTTATAATTAAAAACAACAACAACAACAAAACAATGCTAGGAATATTCTTCTTGACAAATCTTTGCATTTCTGACTTTCCGTAGAATGGATTCCTAAAACTGGAATTATCAGGTTGAAGACTACAGACTTTTAAAGGTATTCGTTGCACAGGGCCCAACTGCTTTCTAAAAGAGTTGTTTCGGTCTGTATACTGTGCCTAGCGGAGTGTGCCCTTCGACTACCAGTGACGTTGAGAATTTGTGGAGGTCATGAAAGTGACATGGTCTAGTTGTGGCTAGAAGGTGGCCATATGGGATCTTCTAGAGACATCACAGGGCAGCGTATTTTCTTTAACCCATTGGGCTTGGCCTCTCTAGCACTAAACACCATGCATGTTGTTGACTGAGTGAATACATATCGGCCTTGCCTCGCAGTCCTCACCCTCACTCCCACAGGTCACACCTGGCAGACCTTAGGGCTGACATCTCTCTGCCCGGTAACTCTGGGTATAAGCTCATCGTTATAATGCCTTTCCCCTCCCTGTCTTCACACGGGTTGTGCTTCCCACTTGTTCTTTTACTTCATGTCCTTGCCTTTCCCTCTCCAGGCTGTCATATACCCTGGTTGGCTTCTGTCACTCTTACACAGGGACGTTTTGATTCTATAGGAATGACAATCAAAAGGAGGCCAGATCTCATCTTTCATACACTTTTCATTCATTTATTAATTCAATAAATATTTATTGAGCCACCTATTATATATAGGACACTATGCTTGTTAGAAACACAAAAGAAAATATTGATATTAACATCTAACATTTACTAAACACATAAGAGTGCCCCTCATTGCCTTAAGGATAAGATTAGGTACCTGATTTTACTTAATCCTTATTATAGCCCAATCAGGTAAGGACTGTTATTCTTCCACTTTACAGATAAGGAAACTGATTCAAGTTAAATGTCACACAGATCATTAAATAGCAGAGCCTTAGATCCAAATCCAGGCAGTTAGCTCTCAAAGCTGGATTCCAGGAGGGTGGGGAGTGTCCCAGGCAGAAGGTCAACAATCAGTGAAGGTCTTAGGGCAAACAGTAGTTTGGCTGGTTAAAGAAACTGTCGGAAAGCTGGTGTGGCCAGAGCACAAGTTCTGAGGTCTGTGTCTCGGGATGAAACGGCAGGCCTTGTAGGCTAAGGTTAAAGAGTTTGGACTATGAATGGGAAGCTATTCAAAAGCAGTGATTAAAGGGCCGTGCTTTGTAAAGATGCCTCTGGCTGGAAGGAAGCGGCCTGGCCGAGGGCAGGAGTGGAGGCAGCACGTATCTTCTTATTCCCTCGGGTTGATGGGCTTTAGGCTGCCGAGATGAATTACGCAAACTGGACGCGAGGTGCGACATCCGGGTTTCTGGGACACTAGGTGGTGGCACCATTCCTAAGGGATTTTAGGAAAGATCTTTAGTCTTGGACACATCAAAATCTGTTGCCTCCAAGACACGTGTAGAGATTCCAAGCAGGAAGTCAGATGGCAATGTAGAAATTGCCAGGGTCCAGATGGCAGTGGGAGCCAGCCAAGGCAGAGCCGGGGAGTGCCGGGACAGAGGCGCACTGCGAGGACCGTGCGGGTTCCCAACATTTATGGATGAAGAAGAGGAAGAGAGGGAGCCTGTGAAGGTTCCAGAGGAAATAGGAGCAGCGAGGAAGGAGAACTGTCTGTGTCAGATGCAGACCCACACCTCTCGGATACCCAGTGAGGTCACACTGTCCATGGGGTACAGGGTTGGAAGTTGAGACTGGAAATAATTTTACCTCTTTCTTGGCTCCCACCCTTTTGAGACTGACTGGCAGTCCTTCTCTCCCCATGTTTCAGCAGAACATTAATTTGAAGGTTCAGCAACAAATGACTTTTGAGGCCTTTCTTCGTAGCTCCTCTTATATTTTTACATTTATGTCTCACCTAACAGCCCCCCCCCAAAAAAAGTGGGGGATAATTTAATGAAAGAACTCTTGCATTTCACGGCATATACTCTCATTCCTTCTGTATCCCACTCTGTGTGCAAATTAGCCATTAACGAGTGAAGGCAAATGAACTTTTAAGACTACCTTTAGACCTGCCCAAACAGAAATAGGGTTCAAGTTCTGAACCCTAACCTTCAGAAAATACAAACATACAAGTCCCAGTTCCTTTCCTAAATCCTGCAATGACGAGTCTCATTTTGACACCACTTCCCCCCAACAAGATTCATTCTATCAACAACCAATGAGTCCCTGCTGTGCAAGACATGAGAATTCTGGGATGGTGGACACCAGCAATAACTTCAAGCAAGAAGGACCAGAGGGAAGAAGGGAAGAAGAGGGCAGGAAGGGAAAGATGTTTCTCGACATAAAAGAACTCATGATTTGGTGGTAAAGATCTTTTTAAATAACTAAAGGAGATTTGGTTAAGTGATGGAATATGTTATTTTGTAAGAACATGGTTGAAAATAAATCTTCGAGAGCTCCAGTTGAAATAGTCATGCAAAGATAAAATACATGAGATGAATGATTTAAAATAGAGTATAAAGACAGTGTATTTGTGTTTGAAATGAAAGAATAAACTTAGAAGGGTCATCAAGGAACATGCATAAGGGACCCATCAACAAAGCCAAATGGGGGAAGGATTGAGGGTGGGAGGTGGGGAGGACTGGGGCTGGGGAAAATGTTGATAGGGTGGGGATGACAGGACGTGGTGCAGGACAGCGGGGATAAAGGGGAGAAAAAAATGAGAAAACTATAATAGTACAATCAATAAAATATACAAAAATAATTAAAAAAGAATAAACTTAAATCGCTCTGCATGATGGCAATACGCTGTACTTTCTGCACGGAAACCAATTTAGCATACGTTTTTTAGCAGCTTATCAACCAATCATTAAGAGAGCTAACTCTACACCCGGGGAATGCTGATGGCAGCATTAGCCATAAATAAATAAGCTAATATGTACAATAGCTAAATGAATAGACTTTTCCTTGGTGTTTTATGGCCTGAAAAGAATGCAGCTTTTCATTAAAGGAATCATTTGAAAATGTGGAAACTGATACTGTCACAGTCCAGTGCTTTCTGCCCGTTGATAATGGCCCCTGTTTTCATTGGGGGCAGGGGAACTGATGTCCATTTACTTTAGCAAAGATTGTTATTGAATGAAACCTTTAATGGGGGCGTTTATGATCCCACTCCGCTAAGAGCTCAGGGCTGCCTTAGAATAGTCTCTCCCTGCACCTTGATGGCTCTTAGAGAATCAATACAGGTAATATGTCAGTTGGTGGTCAGCAGTCCTTTGGGTAGACAGGTAGAGCTAAAATGGAAACTGACAGGTAGCCACTTAGAGAGGGTACGGGGTAAACACTGTGAAAGTGAAGCTCCTCTCGGGAGAGAGTGTCTGGCCCTCACATTACAGTCAGGGCTGAGATCAGACAGGAGGAGATTAGGAGCAAAGAGTAGAGAGCAGGGGGAAGGGCACTGGGAGCTTAGGAAAGGTCTCCCATCCGGGTGGTACTTTTAGAACCCCAGAATTCACAGTGGTTTGTCCACTTGTAGTGCCCGTAACCCCCGCTATCTGAACGTTGCTCATTCCCGTGAAATCTTTGATAAGCAGAAACGGCCTAAGGCGTAGAAGCACTTACTTCAGGACCCATCTTGCTGGCAGATGCACTGAATAAATGGAGATGAAGCACAGGTGCTAAGACAGAGTTTAGAGCTCTGGTGCTTGGTGCTGAGCGTGGTTCCCGCGGAAGGGGCCGAAGGGGTGCGCTTGCGGCTCCGGGCGTGCGCTGCCTCTGTGACAGCTCGCCGGGAAGCAAACCTGAAAGCGGTTTTTCACATTTTGCTTTCTTTTTTCGTCAAAGCAAAAATCCTCTGTATATTTCTTTTAGTTAACAAAAGCAGGTACTAATACAGGTCTTTTGTAAAAGCGAAGTGATGTAAACTTTCGAAAGCGAAGATACCTGTTTCTACCATGTCTCACTTTTTAAATCGCAGTAAAATACACATAATGAAATTTACCATCTTACCATTTTCAAGTGTACAGTTTAGTAGCATTAAGTACATTCACATGTTGTGCAGCCAGTACCACCATCCAGCTCTAAAACTCCTTCCTGCTGCAAAACTGAAGTTCTCCATCCAGGAAAGAAAGTTTCCACTCCCTTCCCTCCCAGCCCCTGGGCAACCGCCATTCTACTTTCTGTCTCGATGGATTTGTCTACTCTAGGTACCTCATGTAAGTGGAATCACACACATTTGTCCCTGTGACTGGTTTATTTCATAATGTCCTCCAGTTTATCCATTATGTAGCATGTGTCAGAATTTTCTTCCATTTCAAGGTTAATAATATTCCACTGCATGTATCCATCACATTGGTTTATCCACTCATGGGCTGATGGACACTTTGGTTGCTTCCACCTCTTGGCTATTGTGTAGTCTCATTCTTTGACCCTAAATTCACTTATTCATTTTCTTTCCTAGATAGTTTTTAAAAACCTCCAAGACCCAGAAAAGCTTTGTAAGATTCTTAGAAAAATAAAACTTAAGTTCAAAGCACCCCAAGCCTCCTGTCGGCACTCCAGCCTTATTCCTAAGCATTTGCCATTAAAAGGATGTACTACATAAATAGCATCTTTTAAACACGATTGACGGTTTTCTGATAAGAACCACCTGGGTGCTCATTAACCCTCACCTCACCCAGGGATTCAGTGATATGGAGGGTCCTGGGGACCTGAGGTTTTATAGGAATTTCAAGGGATTCTCATCCGTAGGCAAGTTTGAGAAACTTGGGCTGCAGCTTCATAGGGATCCTTTACTACCAATAAGTCTCTTCTATTTGGGATTAAAACATCAAACTTAAAATGACTGGCTGGTTGTATTTCTTTCAAAATATGGCCTCTGGGTCTAGCAGTATGTCATCTATTATTGGAAAGTTAGAGGCCAGGCATCATCTCCAGGGCCAAATAGGTCAACGGCTATAACCACAAATCCACTCTTCTCGTTTTATATCTGAAATGTTTTGGGATATGGGGATTCCTCTATTCTGCACTGAAGTATTTCTGTAATTAATTCGTACCCCCCTCCCCAGTGTTTAGTGGTTCTTGACATTCTGTATTTGCTATTCAAGTAATTTAGATTAAAAACATCCATTTCTCCATTTCTATTCTTCTCCCTCTCAAATCCTACCACTCCTCGGGACACCCAGGCTCCCAGACCTGGGGAGAGGCCAAGGGGTTTTGGTTTTTGTATCTGAGGGCTATCTTCAGCATCGTCTTCCCCTTTGGCAAAAGGAAAAGACTGGAATCCTGTCCTGCCTGCTCTAGACTGCCCAGCCTTAAGCTCCTAGTCACCCTGAAGATTTCAGGCCCTTTTATTACCGAGTTAGACCTGCCTGGGGCTTGCCCAGGGGGCTTTGTGGCTAAAGGGATTTACAGCAGCCTCCCTCTAAGCAAGAACCTGGAACAACGACCTTGGAGAACACCCTGCTCATCCTTAGTGAGAGTTTCAAAATCAAATTTAAGACATTTTGGCTCTAGCACCTTTAAATCAGATAACCCAGGAGAGTGGAATTCTCCAAGAGGACTCTACCCACCTTCCCAGGTTTAAGTACTCAGTCTTGAAATAATGAGAGGTGGAGGTCACCTTTTCAAAAGAAAAATCCTGTTACAAACAAGCTCAAGTGAGTTGTGGACAGGGTTTGGCCTCTCAGTTGTCTTGCTGCAACTAATCAGCTAAGAATGGGGGGAAAATCACATATATGGCCCTAAAATCTTACCTATTATTTTTATTGGCATTAAAAAAATTGATATAGAGATATAAATGTCAAATAGAAAACACCATAGAAGTAAATGGAAGAACACAGCATTTTAAAACATTTTATAAAGATCAAGAGCAGAATTTCAGTCCCTTGGATGTATTTTCTTGGTAGCAAACTGTTTTCCACACAAAGCACTAAATCCAAAACAAATTCACAAACCACACACACAATTTATCCCACTTTTTAATATATGATCACAAAAATCCTGAGATAATGTAAGATGAACGATAGGGAAAGAATATTTTATCCTGAGACCATATGCACCAATAAGACCATAATCTTCTCCTTAAACACTCTCTACCTTAGCTGTGATTATGGCTGGCTCTCTCACTTCAAAATATTTTAATTTTATTAGTTACTTTAGACCAACAAAGCAATGAAGGTTCTTTGCAACAGTAAATGGAAACTGAATAAGTACCCATTATAATAAGGTAGACAACTATTGTTTTCTGAGATTCCTGTATTTTATGGAAAGATTATCAATGTGGGGTAAGTTTCTCTCTATTTTATGTTATTCTTAACACTATTTTTCTTTCAAAAATAATTTGGTTCTTCTATTTTTGACATGTCAACAAGTGTTGTGACATGATACTCTAGTTAAATATTTCTATTGAAAGAATTCATTGTATAAATTTGTTCTCCTGCAATGTGGGCAGGGCCCATAAAAACAATTCAGTGCAATTACGGCCTCTAGGAGTCACAGGGTGTGCCGAAAGTACTTAAATCCTCTATGACCAAAAGACATACTGGCCAACTGCCGTGTCAAAATCAGACCCAGCAATAACAGACAGTCTGGGACAGTATTTGAGATTTTATCTGCCATATTGCGAATGGCAATTCCTTGCAACCCCATGCTTCCTGGAATGTGGTTACAAAGTGAGCAATGGCTTGACGGTCACAATGCTGAGCCTACTGCCGGCCCCATAGAGGACCCAAGCACTTGTCTACTTCGATAGCTTTGTTCATTCCAACTTCCCTGAGTCCTACAACACCCTAAGAGTCCATTAAGAGCTTCATCAATGTTACGGATGCCACTTTGAGCCATTAATTTTTCCAGGGTTCAGATGTCCCTTCTTGTGTATATTTTTTACTCTAAGGAGTGAAGAGGTGACATATATCATCAGACATAAGAAGGGAAAAGTAGGGAAAAGGAAGATGAGCAGACACACTTACTCAATGAGAGGTGGTCTCTAACTATGACCAACCAGGCTGGCAGCTGCAGTCCCACATTTCCAACAGCAAAATGATGTCCGAGTTCTGCTGGTACCCGTCAGTCCCTAGAAGAGCACTGTCTGTAATCTGCATTCTGTTTTCTCCCAATTGAACAGCTTTGTGGTTTTGCCAAGTCACCTTAGCTACAGTTTTACCCACTGCTCTGCAGGGACTGGGGGGATAAATCAAGTAAAAAGATGGTTTTTAACCTAAATATGGATTGCTGAGCCCCACGCCCAGAATTTCGGATTCAGCAGATGCTCAGTCGGGCCCTTCTTACAAGTACCCCGGTGACGCTAAGCTGCTGGTCCAGAAACCACACTTTGGAGAACCACTGAAGAAAAGCACGTGTCGATAATAAAAGCTGCATAATTCTATCTCCCTTTTGCACCTTGACAGATTAAGAGAAAGCAAATAGATTATGTATCACCCAGAAAACAAGTCATTTCACTTTATTTAATTCTCACAACACCCTACAACAAAATATTTTATGAATGAGGATGTTAAACCTCAGCAATTAAATGAGTTGCCCAACATTATACAACGAGGGCAAAGGTCAGTTTGTCCAACTCTGAAATCTGTATTCTGTTAATTAGGTGCCAACCATCTTCAGCCAGAGTAATTATATGAATTCATTCTACTTTCTTTGTGGCTGTGTCTTCTACTTTTCTTAGTCTACTTTGCATTATGGTTATAAGTTCACTCAAATTATGTTTAGAAATAGGCAAGGTGCACATTTTAAACAAATATGAGCGAGCTTAAGGTAATTACTAAAGAAAGGTGTTATGAACTGATTGGATTTTCCAAACCAAAAATTGATATATGTAACCAGATCAATATGACCAAAGTTTATTAAACAGTCTACAGTTTCCAAATAGTGTGGATATGCATGATCCACAGAATTATTTTGCATGTATGCATTTTAGAGTGATTATAATACAGAAAAAAAATTACCTTCTTTGCTACTATTTTGGTTCAAAACACAAAGTATTTAACTTGAGTTATTCACCTAGCGAACAAATTGGCATCATACCAGTTCCTGATGTCTGCTTTACTCCGATTTTAAAACAAAATTCAAACCCATAAACAGTAAAAAATACATTTTGAACTAGCAGTCAAAAGAAAGTCTGCTTAATTACAAGATGAGCCCCAATTCTTTTCCAGACCATAGTTCTGACTTAATTAACATGAACTAAAACAGCCGTAACACAACAGGGCACGTTCGCATCAGGATAAATGACTCAGACCCAGTCGCTGCAGCTAAGTATTCCCTAGAGGAAAATCTGTCACTGCTTTCCTATGTGCGCTCCAGCACTCCGTCTGTCTCAAAGGACTGGGCCACAGCTGGGAGCCTCCCTCTGGGAGCGGCATCTGTTCTGTATTGAATTTGCTCTATTTGGAGACATGGACCGTGGATAAAGGGTAAAGAAAAATCCTAGGTTATCAATAGAATCATGTGATCGAGTAGCTAGGTAGCTTACCAAGCACTTCTACTCTGCTTATTCGGGTCTTCTGTGTAAATATCTGTGTTTGTTGTTACTTGTCTTAATATAGGGCAGAATGGGATAGTTAGTAGAGAAACGCTATTTCTAGTTCTTTAGCCGGGCCCTTAAATTGAGCATACCGGCCAGGGCAGAGGCTGGGCTGTGGAGTCGGGTGGACCTGGCTTTGCCCCTTAGAGGCACCAATTCCCTTTTCTCGGCCTCGATTTCCTCATTCGTACAGTGGTGACTCAGGGTTAATACTCAATAAATGTTGGCTATCACTACCCACCAGATGAGTCTGCCATCTCCCTGCACATAGAAGAGATTATTCTCCACATACTTATATCAGCCTTGTGGTAAGTCGTATGGCACATTTTAAAAAATGGGTTTCTTTTTTTTAATACTCTATATACTATCATGAACCAGCTAATTAAAAGACCTCAAAACTTCCATTTGTCTATTCATCAGGAATGAAATCAGGCTTAAAACTAGAGCAACATAAATACATTTGTTTTTCAGTCTATTGCCAATTATTTTAGCCTCTTTGTTTGGTAATAATTTTTCTTTCCCAATTGGTAAAGGTCACAGATGGTGGAGTGAATCAGTAACTTCTGTGTCCTTCTAGTAATTCTGTGTGGGGCTAACCAATTATTAACAGGCATTTGTCACATGATGGGAGAGGGTTAGGAGCTGAGGGTTTGAAATGAACCCAAATACAGATGAGAAATTAACTCATGTGAACACTTAGTTACAATACTAATGATGCCCTGGTTTGATTGAATATTTAAAGAATTTATTCTATTAAGAAACATTAGCAGGTGACGGCCAGACGTGCCACAGGTGGCACAAGGTGTACAGTAGCGAAGCGTCTGCCTTCTTTTTCATCCCAGGAAGTCAATGTCGTCCCTCCTCTCTCAGGGTTTCTGTTTCCAGATGCTTAAAAACTATTAACAGCCAGCTTTACCTGTTTCTAGGTAAATTCACCAAAATTTCATTCTTACTGGAAATTATGAAAAACATTTCTGTGATAGCTGTTAAAACCAGTCAATAAACCTAGTCAATTCAGCTAATTGGTCAGTTCCATTTTCAGTTTATCGCAATGGAACTATCATTTGTTCACACAACACACAAATAAACATGGAAAATAAAGACAGAATTCGAGTTGTTTTCACACTGTCCCCAAACCCTGAGGGCTAGTCGTCTTCATGAAACTTCATGTGGGAACAGAAGGCTTCTTGATCTGGGAAGGTTTTCCCACAGATGCTGCAAGAGCAGCCCAGGTCCTCCTTGTGTGAACGGCGGACATGGCTGTCATGGGCAGCGTGAGACGCAAATGATTTGCCACAGTGTTTGCATTTGAAGGGCTTCTCCCCGGAGTGCTGCCTGATATGTGTGCGGAGTATGCTGGAGGCAGTGAACTTCTGCCGAGAACAGAAAGCAGGAGAGAAAGTAAACCTCCATCCGCCAGAAGACCAATGAAACAAAGGGTTTAATTTCATTATTACTAGTGCATATGTCACCCCATCGTTTTTGAGTTGAGGAACCTTGGGTATTAATGCTCTCGAGTACCCTCGGTCAACAAGAGTAGCCTTTATGTAAAAGGACATGATGGATGTATCGTTCTGGCTGGTTTTGCGTAGCCCAGGCTATTACAACAGGGGCTTTTCAGGGTCTAAGACCACCTGGGGTCTAGTTAAAAATGCAGATTGACAGTCCTAGCCCAGAGGATGTACTCAGTTAAGTACATTCTTTGGGGTAATAAGAAATCTGCATTTAAATGAGCAATTCTGATGTAGGAGGTCCTAGGACCACACTCCAAGACAAACTGCATTACACAAGGAGTAGCTAATATTGGCCAGTGTCTTTGCTCCTGTGTTCCCTTATCCCGCTTTCCAAGGGTTATGTCTTACAAACTATCACAATATGACAACTGGGATGTTGACACTGATACAGTTAAGATACAGAACATTTTCATCATAAATATCCTTCACGTTGCCCTTTGATAGACACACCTTGTCCCTCCCACTTCCAATTAAAAAATTTTTTATTTTTTAATCCTCACCTGAGGACTTTTTTCATTGCTTTTAGGGAGAGAGGGAGATAAAACATCGAAGTGACAGGGAAGAACTGATTGGTTGCCTCCTGTATGCTCCCGGCCCCAGGATTGAACTCTAAACCTAGGAATTTGCCCTGACCAGGAACTGAACCCCCAACCCTTAAGTTATAGGATGCTCCAACCAACTGAGCCACACTGACCAGGGCCCACTCCCATTTTTTTCTTAAGCTGTGGCAACCACGAACCTGTCCCCCACCTCCATTTCTTTCATTTTTATTATTTCAGAATGTTATCTACACACGATCATATAGTATGTAGCTTTTTGATAATGGTTTTTCTCATTTGGCCTAATTCTCTGGCAATTCGCCCAGGCCAGGTACAGTTCATTCCCATTTTATTGCCGAGTGGTTGTCCATAGTGTGCAAGTACCATGGTCTGTCCGTCTTACCATTTAACCCCACGAAGGACACCTGGGTTGCTGGGTTGTGTGGTAGTTACAAGTTTAGTTTTTAAAAAAAACTGTCCAATTGTTTTGTAGAGTGGCTGTAACATTTTACATTCCCAAGTACTTTTCTGTTTTTACCTGTCTTTTCTTGGCCAGTTTTTTTCTTTCCCTTCCTTAGAACCTTTCTCCTCATTCATATCAATACTATGCTCTGATCTTTGTCACTTTCGGGTAGTATATTAGAAATGTAATGACTTTGTTTTGTGGGTCCACTGACAGTGACATAGAACATCAGGTTAAACTCGTGAGCTCAGGTTTGGGGGACTGGGAGAGGAGCATGTAATAATGGGGTATCTGGACATATGCAAAGTTGGGTTACTGCTTAGTAAGGGGCATAAGCTGTCCTTGCATAGACACCATGACATGGTCATTCTTCACCAGCCTATATAACGGGAGTCCTCCATGTAATTTCATCACACACGCCCTAAAAGCCAATTTAGCAACAGGTGGTTGTATCTGACCATCATAAGCAAACGTGAACATATCTGGGGGTAGAAATAGGGACTGGGTTGACAGCAAAAATTTGTTACAAATCAGGCTTTATGCTTCAAGTTCCTACCCATGGCCACCACAACAGAGCTCAAGGCAGATCCCTTAGGGGGTTCCACTTACCTTCGTACAATATACACACTGGTAGGGTCTGTCTCCAGAGTGGACTCTCATGTGCTTGTTCAGGCTGGAAGACTGGGAGAAACATTTCCCACAGGTAGAACACTAAGGCAAAAAAGAAAGCATAGAGTTGAAATGTGGGAATTAAATAGGGTCGTGGTGTTTAGTTGAGGCCTGAGTTAAGCCTGCTGTGTCCACAGGTAGCTGTGTGACCAGTGCAAGTCAGTTAAACTTGGAATTTGTTTCCTGATTTCCCTCATGGGCAAACTACATACTCTGCTTTTCTTATAGTGTAAGCACTACACAATTAATTCAGTAAGTATTTTTCTTTTAAAGGTTTTATTTACTTATTTTTTAGAGAGAGGAGGATGGGAGGAAGAAAGATGAGAGTAACTAATCAGTTAGTTACCTCTCACACACACCCAGTTAGGGACTCGGCCCACAAGCCAGTCGTGTGCCCTGCCGTCAAAACAACATGCGCGACCTTTCAGTTCACAGGCTGGTGCTCAATCCACTGAGCCACATCAGGCAGGGCTCAACAAGCATTTACGGAGCACCCATTACATATTCAATACTCTACTGGAGATAAGGAGTGAAAAACGTAGTTGGGGATGGTGAATATGTAGACCATCAATTTTCAACCTTTTTTATCTCCTGGCACACAAAAACAAATTACTACAAATCTGCAGCACACCAGAAAATAGTTTGCCAACCTGAGAAAAAGTATAATTTTGATTTATTCACACTGAATGGCCATTTTGTTGGTGGTTGTCATTTTTAAAATTTGACAATCGAAGGGAAAAAGAGGTCAGTGTCCCTGACTTAATAGTCATATATTGCATTTAAAAAAATATATTTTATTTACTTTTTAGACAGAGAGGGAGGGAGAGAGGGAGAGAAACATCAGCGTGTGGTTGCCTCTCACACCACCCCCACTGGGGACCTGGCCCGCAACCCAGGCGTGTGCCCTGACTGGGGAATCCAACCAGCGACCCCTTGGTTTGCAGGCCGATGCTCAATCCACTGAGCTACACTAGCTGGGGCCATATTTTGCATGTTTTAAAAATTCTTGTAGCACACTGGTCGAAAATCGTTGATACAGACCAAAATGGCAACACAGGTGGCAAGACGACCTGAGACATATTGTATCTACAAAACAAGGGTAAGATTCTGGGGGTCCGGGGAGAACATGTGGTACAGACACCTGCTGTGACAGTTCGCATCACTTCCGGGGGCTTCGGGCCCTGCCGACCCCTGCCTAACCTTCTCAGGGACTGAGTCAGGCAGAGGGAGCCCCCGCGTCCAGGCCCTGCTTTGCTCCCTAGGGATGCTGATGTGAACAGCGGGGAGAATGGGTCCTTTTAGGTTGTGGGATTATGGGTGGATTTCAAAGGTCTTCCATAATTTTTCTGTAGTGCTTGAAGGTTTAATGATGAGTGTGTGTTATTTGTTGTTAGAACAAAACAAAAAAAAATTGAGATAATATTGCAAAAAGAACAGATTGATTATAAAAGAGAAGCAATTAGAAAAAGAAACTGTTCTTGGAAATTAAAAACAAACAAGAACAACAACAAAAATTATTCTTCGTGCTTAGGATTTGTGCCTCAGATGAAAGAGTGCTTTCCTTTGTGCATCACTGCGTACAAAGCAAAAGGAAGAAAAAACGAAGAAAAATACATCCAATTTGACACATTCTATTAAAATTTCAGAACTCCAAAGATAAAGAACAATTTCTACAAGAAGAAAACTGGTTATTTACAAAGAAACAAGAGCCAGATTGGCATCAAATGATAGAAGAAAATGGAATGATCCCTTGAATATTCTGAGGGAAAACTCATTTCTACCTACAATTGTACATCCGACCAAGCTGTCAGAGATACCTGAGTAAAACATCCTCAAACAAAGGAGGACTCACTTTTCACTACGTAGTCTAAATGCAATTACTTGAAGATATGTCCCAGTAAATACAAAAAAGAAATCAAGAAAGAGGGAGTGTGGAATAGAATAATCAGTAGAACTAATTCAGGAAGGTGACGACAACAACAACAACAACAACAACAACAACAAACCCACATGACAGTTCACAGATCCAGAAATCACTGGTTCAAATCAGAACCAGCTTTAGGAATAATGTAAACGTCATCATGTAAGTTACACAATTAAGAAACTAAATTTCTCCCTGGCTGGGCAGCTCGGTTGGTTAGAGCACCGTCCGATATGCCAAGGTTGCAGGTCCACTCTCCAGACAGGGCACGTACAAGAAGGAACCAATGAATACAGTGTAAGTGGAAAAACGGATCGATGTTCCTCTCTCTCTCTCTCTCTCTCAAAATCAATCAATAAAATAAAATAAAATAACTAAATATCTTGTAATTAGAAACCCTAGCAAAAACAAAAGCTTATAAGGAAGTCAAAGATGAAATAAGTTAAAGTCTTGCTAAATTGAGCAGTTTATGGAATATAGGAAATAACATTTTCTGGGGGAAAAAATGAAGCTCTCGCCCCATGGATCAGGTATCTCAGAAGGCTGGATAGAAACCACACTCTGAGTTTACATGTGAACACGTGGTAGTCATTGTTACAGATTACAGGGATTTCTTGACATTTTTATTTGATATGAATTTTGCTTGACTAGAATCATCTGAAAAGGAAGTGCATTTAGGTTTTAAAGATTGGAAGTAGGGTGGTAATGCAGGGTTTTCGCTTTTGGTTCTAACATCCATCTTCTGATATTTTTGTTAATCATTTCCTCCTCTTTCAGGAACCATTATTTTTGTCAAAAATCATTTATCTGAAGTTCTACATGTCTATTTCACTTGAGCTTTTTCTTCTGTTCAACTTAAATGCTATCTTTTGGGCTTCTATGGAAGTTAAATATACTCTATCATGTTAAAAGTTAAATACTACTCAATCTAAAATATGTGAAATAAAGAAACTAAAAGAGAATAAAAATATTAAGTAGTAAAAATTAGGAAAAAAACCTTCAAAACTCTAAACAGGAGGACAAAGTGTCATGGGATATATGCCCCTTGAGCTCTGGACAGAATTCTTAGCTTGAGATTTGAAACCCAATGTTAAGTGGTATTTGGAGTCATGATAAAGGAGTGAGCTTTGGAAAAGATAACTAAAGAAGCCTTGGGAACACTGAGCATGACAGGGCTCACTCACCCTTTGATTGCAAATTTAAAATTATTATTCCTCTGTCTACCAGAAAAGCAACTCCTGTTTTGAAGGTCAAGTCATCACTACCTTACCAGCTTGCAATTACTCCTTATCATCCTGGTCTATTCTACATTCCCCGGAGGCAGCGGTACCTACCTTTCCTGCTCTAACCCCAGGCTGTCATCCGTGTTTAGGCAAAGGACCCATCCTACATCCTAGTAACATTTTTTATTCTAGTAGAAATTTATTGACATAACTCTGATAAGTCTTTTCCTGAATTCTACTTTAGTGCAAAAAAAAAAAATCAAAACAAAACAAACAAAAAACCCTCACAAAAATACCTAGTCCTGTTGTTTCTACTTTTTTAACAAAACCCTTTGATCTAGCTGTAACAAATACGACTAATAACTTAAATGCTATATACCATCAATTTTAAGACCTACCATTAGTTTCTATGCTAACTAAAGCCAAGAAAGAAAATGGTAACAGTTAAAACTATGGTGGACCATCACATGTTGAACATATCTCAATTTCAGAATACGAAAATGTGAAAATTCCAAATCCTAGAATTAATAAAATATGGCTTGTAAAATGTTACAAAACCATGTAGAAATACACATACTTTCCAAGAACAGAAACTGATGAACCACAGGACAAATGCAACATGCCAATAAATCATTTTCAAATTTAAAACCTCATTAAAAACCTCATTAATAAAAATATAAATTCACACAAGATACCAGTTTTCATGGATCAAAATGACAACAGAAAAAGGATAAAACTATTGCAGGAGACCTGGTGCTTCATTACATGGCCCAACTGGTTGGAATGTAAATTGACACTTTCTCTGCCTGGAAAGCAGTTTAGCACCTTAATTCAAGGACCTCCAAATTGTACACTCTTTGACCCCATTTTTCTACTTCTAGGAATCTACTCTAAATAAATAATCAGAAATGGATACCAGAAATAATAAGTATTTCTTAACAATTTTTATTTATTTGTTGATTTCAGAGAGAGAGAGAGAGAGAGAGAGAGAGAGAGAGAGAGAGAAATACCAGTTTGTCATCTCACTTGTTTACGCATTCATTGATTGCTTCTTGTATGTGCCCTGACCAGGGATGGAACCTGCAACCTTGGCATATATGGTCCAACAATGGTCTAACCAACTGAGCTACTGTGGCCAGGGCCAGAAATAAGTATTTCTATACAATATTGTTCACTGCAGCAACTTTGGGGAGACATGCACAAAACAGGGGATTGGTTAAATAAATCATGGTGCAACCATCTGATGTACTGATATAATCATTAATGTTTACAAATTAGCTTGTGATATAATCCTACGTCGGAAAATTAACCCCATAATATCCACTATGATCTAAGAATATTAAAAAAATACACACACATTGAAAAAATTATATCTAAAATGTCTTAACTTTGGGCCATAGCATATCAGATGGTTTCTGCTTTGTTTTTTTCTCCCTATTGTATTTACCAAGCACGCACTGTATTTTCACATTAAAAAAATAAAATTGGCAGTACAAATTTTAAAGGATCACCAGGTAAAAACATAGTGACCACTCTGCTTCATTCTCAACCGCGCCTCCAGAGGAGAGCAGGCACCACACCCAGGAGGCCCGCAGTGAGTCTGGGGTGCCGGCCCGAGCGATGGGTGGGACCCTTCGCCACCATAACCCAATTCTCACCTTGTGAGGCCGGTGCTTCTCATGAACGTGGAGGATGTGGATGCGAAGCCGGTCCCGCTTCTCGAAAGACCTTTTGCAGAGAGAGCAGGGGAATTTCCTGTCACCCTTGTCCACACAGGGGGTGTACTTGAGATGTTTATCTCTGTAATATCTGTAGGTAAACACCTTTCCACATCGGTCACATCTGTAACCTTCTGCAGACTCTGTCAAACACAGAGGGACAAGAGCGGTGGCTTTGTCAGCTGCCTTACCTCATTACTTCCTCCAAGGCAGTTTTTAAAAATGTTTCCTTAGAGGAAATTTAAACATATACGAAAGTCAAAATAATAAGTTCTCATGTGCCCAACACCAAGCATGGACAACGTTCAACTCATAGCCAGTTTTGTTTTCATTAATATCACTTCCTTCATGACAGAACAGTAATTTATCATTTGGTTCATAAATACCTCACACCAGTCTCACACATCCTGACTGGCGCTTGTTACAAGGTTAATAACCAAAACTTGTCTGCTCTGTTCCTTTCACTTTCAGATCAGCCAGAGCTACAAGTTCAAAAACAGTTCACCCAGGACCATGATGGACACCCAGACCTTATGCCACAGACTCCCCAAGTGCCATTGCACCTGACCCCATTTACAAAGTCTTAGGCACCCTCTTAGCTTATAGTTCACTTCTCTGAATTTTGGGTGAAGATTCCAGAGCTAAAATCTTCACATACAAGATAAGAATGACACTATCTTGTCTTCCCTAATACATAGGGTTATCATTACGGTTAATTTAACTCTAACACTTAATGAGTTGTTACCGCAAGTGATACTATTACTGAGTGATAAATAAGCCTGAGAAAGGTAAATTGTTTTTATCAATGGAAGAGGGAGGAGGGGAGAGGTTAGAGAGGGTGCTGCCGGCTCTAGCAAGAAAGGTGCCAGGTCCAGGGTTATCTACATGTTGGGGGGAAGGTAGAGGACAGGGCCACCTACAAAATAATCTCCGTGGAGGACACTGGATTCCAGAGGATAAGCGGCTTTGTGGGTGCACGTATCACTGAGACCTGAATTGCCTGGTCCCCGGGAGAGAGAAAAGAACCAGGAGTGAGTATATGCAAGAATCTGGAGATGGAAATCTTTTTAGCATCAGGACAGCAGGGAAGCTATCCATCAGAGCTTTGTTAGTTAACAACTAAGTCCCCTGCACATTTAACACGTGGCTAAGGAAATAAACCATTAAGTAAATAACCAGGAAGGCAACCACCAACCCTGGGACAATCCACCACCCGCCCACGTCTACCACTTTCATTGAGGTGCTAATATTCTCCCCATCCCCGCGCTGGACCGGTTTTGGTTCAGAGCTAGAATTTTCCTTGGTCTGAAATACCTGGCCTTTCTACTTCCTGGGATGGGAAAAGAGGGTCTAAAAGACGGGGCCAGTGATCTTTACAAATCAAAGCACTAAAACACACCAAAATTCAAAATATGGGCACTAGAAAATTACCTTAACCTACTTTTATCCGGTTCTTTCTCCCTTCCTCCTTCCCCCTGCCCCAGCTCAATCAACCACTCTTTCGTGCAGGGGTTTCTCAATCCTAAACTGATGCTTCTTGTCCCACCCCAGTTCAGACAGTTTTGTGAGGATTAAGAGTTGTTGTCACATTCCACACCTCCAGCCCCCAAAACACACACAGGGCAGGCTGCATACTCAAATAACCCGCCCACATAGGGTCCAGACCCTTCCCTCCCACCCAGGACTTTAAGGGGATGGGTCTCGCCTGTCCTTACCAAGAGCCTTTGAGAAAAGATTCTTTGTGAGAAGACAGAGGAATTTTGATTTTTCTTTCATTTTTACCCTACCCAAAAATATTCCGAACAGAAAACAAATGAATTCATCCATAATTCTTCCCAACAGATTAAGTCCTTTACAAGTTCTCTCCCCCACATTGTCCAAAATACACATTATCTTAACAGTGCCATCAGCATCGGATAATTTCCTTCGGAAATGGAGCGCAGGTAAGCTGGTGATGCTCCCTTCCCCGCCACTTACCATGCCTCTAAGCCCTCATCCCTGTCGCTTATGCGCTTGGGGTCTCTGCTATCTGCGTATTATTCCACGTTAATGTCTTCATTTACTTAATTATTTGACCACTGAGCACTGAGTCTGTGCTTTTCCACTAATATGGATGGTGCTGTAGCAAAGATCCTTGTGGATAAAAAAAAATCCTTTGGGACTAATTCCTGAAGATAAATTTCCACAAGAGTAGTACTGAGACATCAAAGGTTATAAACACTTTAACAGCTTGGGTACATTGTGTTAAAGAATTTTTCAAAAAGGATGAATAAATACGGGGAGTAATCAAGCATGCACTTGTCTCAAATCTATTTTTAACTTTTATTTTAAAAGCAATTGATACACATCTTTGGAAGTGACCAAAAAGCCATGCTTGGCTTGGTGCGAAGTATGTGACAACTCTGAGTCCCAGGGTTTTAGAGAATTCTACCATCTTGCCCCCACCCTCACACTGGGGGTAGTAGGAAGACAGTTCACCAAAACAATTCCGACAGACCCTCATTATTTGGATTCTAGAAAGATACCTCTCTCTCATCGTCTCCCTCCTAACCCCTGGTGACTGGGCCGTTGCCTTGGCTTCACCACCCCCAACCTCGACTGCCTTCTCTCTCCCTGCCTAACACACCGCACGTCTCGTTTTACCCCTACGTAGCTTTTCCCAGTGGAGTCCTAAGTGTCTTCCTCCTCCATTCAATCCACACTAGGATCCAGGAGCAGGCGAGGTGAAGGTTTAGGGTTATTTCCTGCCCTCAAGGACTGCCTAGCACGGAGACATGCATGCGGACAATCACTGCAGTGTGTGATAAATGCAATTCGGTTTTTCTTTTACCTGCTACTTATTATATTTATTATAACATAAGGTTATTCTACCTGATTACATGCATTACAGTCATTTGCACTTATCTCGTCCCACCTACAAACAAGACCAGTGGTTCCCAAGCTCCTGTGGGTATAAAAGTTACTCCAAGAGATTTTTTAAAAATGTAAATTCCAGAAGCTCACTCCCAGTGAGTGGGTTGGTGGCCTTTTAGCGCCTTGCTCCTAAAATGTGGCCCAGGGACCAGCAGCACCAGCATACCCTGGAAGCTTGACAGAAATGCAGAATCTCAGGTCCCAGGCTGGAGTGAGAATCTGCGTCTTGCCCAGGTTGCCCAGGTATCCGTTCACAGCCACAGTAAAAACTGAGAGGGAGAGTCTAGCTGAATGCCTGTCAAACTTGACTGAGACCCACAGTAAAAAATCCATTTTCCATTTGAGATCCAGCACACACACACAGTTATCCATCTGAAACAAAAATTTCCAAGTGCCCTTACTTTAGTGAGATTCACATCAATATAACCTATCCTACTTTATTCTTATTTTGTTTTTCTTCAGTGCTAATCTCCACCACTAAACTGATTTCTCACCCAATTGAGACACTGCAACGCATCACCTGAAAAACACTACTCTAGAGCAGTGACTGCACGGGCAGCGTTTAGCCTGAACAGGAATCAGAAACTGGCTCTCACCTAAGGCTGAGGTTTGCATCCATTTATTTCACTTTTATTGTACTCTCTGGGTGGGAGGCGAAGTGGTATAATAAGAAATGGGATCCTTGTGAATGAATAGAATAGGCTTCAGCAGCTTGGGAAAGATGAGGGGCCTTTTCCTCCAGCTGGGTCATGCCCTCCTGGTTAGAGACACCCTCGGTTTAGTCTCTCCCGCATTCAGCCTTCCGGAGGGAGGAGCGCCACGGGCAGCGGAGAAACTGCGGAAAGGTGCTCCTGTTTCGCAAAGAGCCCGGTCTTTCTACTAGGAGTGCCTCACTGGGAGAGGCAGGGGTGTGCACTCACCTTCGGAGGCCCCCGACGTCTGTGCCTGCTTCCCCTGCTCGGTTTCCTGAAGGCTCACCGGAATGTCCAAAAACTTTTCATAGCAGTCTCCATACCACACAAGGAGCTCTTGGTTCTGGTAGATCTCCTTGCAGCTCTCATAAAATATCTGCCCTTGACATTGCACAGCAACCAGGTTCTGCTCCTTGGGGAAACGGGCACAGTTGACGTAGGACATCCAGTTCCCCGCACCTCCTTTTCCATCTATAAAGTGGCTCAAATGACCATCTTCAAAGATCTACATGAAATAAGACATGACGTTTGGAATTTATATTTTTTTAGCCTAAACTATGAAATGAATTTACTTCTTAAAAATTTATAACCCAAATCTCATACTTGAGTCCCTTAAATATATTATTAATATTACTAAACCTAAATAATTTTATTAGCTTAATTACATCTCTATAGGTGATGTGACATTTTAAAAAATGTTTACTGTATCACTTTCTTGACTTCCAAATATCTATAGTGACCTATGTTAATTTCATAACCAGAGGTAAGGGAAACAAGGTTACATTCAATCCTACCACTTAAAGACAACCAATTAGTTTTGTATTTTATCCCAGCCCAGTTTTCATGCTTATTAATGAAGCCATATTTTAGTTCTTTTTCTGCTCTTGGCAATTCCATTGTCTGGATGTTTTGTTATTATAAACAACTCTGTGATTACCATCTTCCACATAGTCAGTGTTTCAGCTTACTTTCCCAAACTACATTACTGGAAGTAGAAATTCGGGGTCAAAGGGGTTAGTTAATATAGTCTGACACATTGCAGTCCATCCAGCATGCCCCATGCACAGCCAAGAGTCTCGGTTTTTAGCTAACTTCATAGGCAAATGATATAAAAAAATTTAAATTTTTAAATTTCTTTTGTCATTTCAGAATCACTCTATCATATTTAAAGCAATTGTTTTGTTTTGTTTTAAATCTATATACAGCACAATGTATGAGTTCTTTAAATGTATATGCCCTGGCTCATGTTCAGATTAAAATGACTTAGGGCACCACAAGACACTCAGGATTCCTGCAGAGCTGCCACCGGTCAAGGTCACAGAGTGAGGCTTTCCCTGCCTTTATAGAGCAAAACAGGCAACACAACCAGCAAATTGCTGCCCCTGTCCCCTCTCCCAGAGGGGCACAGGTTGAGGTGTTTCCTCACCAGCGCCCCTCCCAACCAAAAACGTATTTACCTCCCACATCAAAGAATTGTCTCCGTAGGTCTTGACTTCACTGGCGTTGACCACTTTACCTTGAAAGGGCCCAAACCTGACTCCTTTGGCAATGAGGCTACAGCAGAAGACACCAAAATGCGGGACTTCACCAAACAGCATCTGCCTGAGGCAGAGACCTAGGGGAACCCCAAAAAGGGAGGCAGATGAGGAAACTGATTGTATTCATCTGAGGAAAGAAATCCAAGCAAGGACCTCTGCTTACCTTCTGGTAATTGAAGGGCGTCTTGGTCAAGAGTTTGAGGAAGACATTCAGACCCTTGAAAAAGGCACGGTTAAAATCTTATTTTTCATTAAAAGTATTATGAAATCCTTTCAGGAGTCGATTCCCTCTCTTCTCCCCATAAGCAACCATTTTCTGAGTTTGATATTTGTCTTTTTCCTCCTCCTTTCACATATACAATTTCTACTTTGAGACACAGGACAATCCTTGTAAGATGATGTAATGAACCTCATTCTGCAAATTTAAAACACTTGAGGTTCAGGTAATGCTGATTTTGACTAAGGTCAAGACAGACGGCTCAGCTGGGACTCCCTGACATGCATGAGGCTCTCATGGAGCTACCTTTGCACATCCTGGTAGAATGTGAACCCAGAGGACAAGCCCACTGCACGAACCATTTCTCTCCTCACCCTTAGTTCTCACCTCAACCAACCTCGGCAGTCATGTAATTAAGGAAGTGGAGCCCCAGATGTGAGCCTCGCCTCCCCAGTTTTCAACCACTGCAGCCCCCCATCCCACCCTGCCCCCTTCTGGACTCAGATTCAGCCTGCTGTGCCCCGCCCCACTCCTAACCCCACCTTGGTACCCAACCATCCTAACCCCGGGATATGTGGAACTGCTTTTACCAGAGTTGTCTGTGGGGACCACGAGGCCCGAAGCTGCATGGTGCAGGCGCGCTGTATGCTCCAGGCTGGGAATGACCCCGTACAGAACTAAGTGCAGGTCCTCCTGGGTGAAGTGGTACCGATGAGTAGACTTCCTCTCCTGGTTCAGGAGTTTGGAGGTATCCTCAGGTTGCTTGCTGGGGAAGTAAGGTAGTAACTGCGAGGTCTTCAGCCCCTCAGGCAACAGCGAAGCACCCAGAGGGGTTGGCGGCGGCGGAATGAAAATGTCGGGTCCGTAATACTGGCCACTGTCGCTTCGGCCACCAATGTGGGCCAGGTCTTCATTGGGGGCCCCGGTATAGTCGCGACTGCCGTTCACAAAGTGTTGCAGCTCCTTGGCGAAGTGGGGAAATGGGTACCACGGTGGCAGCTTGCTGTGCCAGGACAGATCGTAGAGCGGCTCCCTCTGCAGGGCCAGGCTCGGACTCAGCAAGGGAGGCGCGGTCCGGAATGCTAAGGGGGCCATGGCCTGGGTAGCAGACACGGCAGGGATAGGGAAAGGTTGGTAATCCTCCTCCGCGGCGGCCGAGCTGTTCCCATAGGGTCCATAAGGTGCGAAAGGCGTGTAGTAAGGGGCCAGGTGTTGGGGGCTGCTCTGGAGCCTCTCGGGCGGATAGTACATCTTGTCGGGAGGCCCGGCCTCACCTGGCGGCCGCAGAGCCATCCCAGGACAGAGCGCTCGGCGGGTCTGCGGAGAAGCAAGCGCGGCGGAGTGAGGAGGCGGAGTGAGGACTAGCGCGCCGCCGCCCTGCTCCTGCCCACAGGGTCTCCACACCTGGGCCAGCCCCGGGGGCAAAGAGAATCGGGTACACCCCAAATTCGATCCCGCAAGCCGTACCTCAAAACAAAACAAAAAAAAGAAATACCGCCCCCTCCCCCCCAAAAAAACCCAAAACGAAAATCTGCCGGGATCCTGCCCAACTCCAAGTTCCAGGTGAGTGCCGCCCTTGCCTTCCCTCACCAAACACACCTTGACCAAGCGCGGTTAGTTTCCAACACCCACTCTCTCCATCCGGCCCCCAACCCGGTTCCTGCAAAATCTGTTTTAAGAGCCCTCTCCCGCCTCTTTTCGGTCCAACAAGACTCTTGCTAGGATCTGGGGAGTCGTCGGGCCGTCCCACGCCGGAGGCTAGGTCGGAAGTTGCTGGCAAGACTGCCCTGGGTTTGGGGGCAGCCTGCAGCCCCAGGCACTCCTGCGTCTCCGGCAGGAAAGGAAGAACCTAAGGCCCTGGGTCGCGTCTCGCAGGAGACGTGCTCCCGGAACCCGGGTCTGACCCCGCGGACGCAGACGGTCATGCACAGAAAAGGCGCCACCTTCGGCTCCCCGGAGGTCCGAAGCCAGCGCCGGGTTTTCCCAAGTGGATCGAGCCCCGCCACTTCCCAAGTCCCTCGGGTCACCCGTCACTCCACCTGGGGTTGCCCCTCGGAAGCAGGCGAGGCCAACCTCAGGACTGGTGGGAGAGTGAAGCCCTCGACTCCCGTGGCTCCCTCGCCACCGCCTGAAAGGATGGCGTTTTAATGGACACAAGTTCGCCAAGGCTGAAGAATGGAGCTTCTTCAGGGTCGGCGGGTCTTGAGGGCAAGATCAATGAGCCCAATAAGAAAACCAAGCAGGGTCGTGACTCAGAAATTAAAGAACACGGGGTCAGCTGAAGAGGTCAACCACGACTAAGGCGTCTGCCCAGCTCCTCTGCGTCCCCTAGGGCGCTCCGCTCCTGGCCTCCCCTCACCCAGAGGACCTGCAACTTAGGGTTAAAACTCGTTAAGGAAGAAAAGCCCAGGATGGTAGAGCGACCTCACCAAACGACCTGAGACAGCGACAACTGCCTGCACTTCCCACTCGCCCAGGCCAACGACAGCCCTGGGGGCACCCCCAGCCCGGCACCCACCTTCGAGAGCGCCGCCACAGAGCGGGCGCCTCCAGGGCCCTGAAAAGGCGGCTCGGGACCGGGACCGGCACCGGTAGGCTTCGGGAGGGCGGGGCTGCTCGGGTGGGCCAAGCGGGGGTTTAAGAAGGCGGCGGGCAGGCGGGGCCGCGGGGCGAGGAGAGGGCGAGGGTGGGGAAGGGATGCCGCCCCTGCAGGTCCCAAGGCCTGTCTTGTCCCCGCCCACCGCAGCCATTGGCCGACGCTCGACTAGCCCCCAGCCCTCAGGGGGTCGCGCTCTTAACTCCTCTGGTCTCCAAACAGTCGCCCAGAGCCGGCCACCAGCTTTCTGCCGCGGTAGTATTGCCGCCACGTGTGCGCCACGCTTGCGGGATGGGGGCACGGAGAGCCTGGGCCAGTGTTACCCAGGGTACCCCGAAGAGCCCATTTCCCCGCACACCGACTCCGAATCCGAGCCAGGAGAGCCAGAACTCGCAGCCCACGGTCGCGCCCCGCCTTTCGGCTTCGAGTTTCCAAGAGCCGAGCCCGGCCGAAGGCGGCGGCAAACGCCGGGGCCAGGTGAACGTTTGTCCTTGTTATCTCGCGGGGACCCCGGAGGTGCCCGTAACGCTTCCGAGGCTCCGGGGCTTTTACTTCTTAAAGTACTGACTTTCAAAGCCGAGGAGAGATTCCCCGAGCCACCACCCCTGTCCCTTCCCCCGGGGGGAAGGCTCGCGACACAGGGCGCGCTGGGCTCTGAAAAGCAAGGTCCAGACCCTTCCCCGACGCTCAAAGGCCGCATTTGTATTCTCCAGACCGGCCATTGAGGGAAAGAAAGGAGCACTTAGGCCCATTCACATTCACACTTGCAAGTACCTAGGGAGGGGTAAACCCCTTGTAATGTGGGTGACCTTGGCCAGGTTCCTCGCCACCGGGCCACTGCTTCCGTTTTGCGAAATGGGGCGAGCACTGCCTGCCTCCGGGTGTGGCTGTGGGGTCTGAAGGCAGAGGCCCAAGCCCGCGCACCGGAGCCGGAGTCCGACTCCCGCTCGGTTACTAAACGTGGGGGGAAGGAAAGGAGGAAACATCAACACCCCTCCGGCTAGGGCACGCCCCCAAAGGTCCCAGGGCTGCGGACGAGGGACGCCCGTGCGCACGGAACTTCGAAAGCAGCTGCAGCGGGGCGGTGCCCCCTCCTGGTGCTCCGGGCCCTGACCTTGCAGCCTCAACCTCCGACGCTGGGAAGCTGGAGGAGGCAGAAAGGCGCGGGACGCCAGCTCTCGCCGCGGCCGTGCCCCACGGCGAGGTCACCGCCCGGACGCCGTCCGTGGTGTCCGCGCGGGCCGCGTCTGGACCCGTGTCCCCGGTGTAAGGAACGTCTGAGATGACAGGCGGCATATCATTTTCTCAACGGGGATGGGACGACGGGAGCCCAGGCTCTCCTTCTCCCCTGCTGTGTACCTTCACCCCAGCTCCATGATCTTGGCCAATAGGTTGAAGAAGTGAAGAGGAATCTTGTCCCGAGAGTCAGTGCCTCTAGGAAGAATCACGTCCTAGGGAAAGCAAAGTAAATTCGGCCGTCTTCCTTCCGGAGACATGCCTACCCCAGAACTCCTACACCCCACCTCCATTTACTAGATTTTCCTAACCCGGAGACCTCACCCGCAAGATTGAAAGATGCTATGACCAAGCTTCGGTGGTCCGTTGAGGTCAAGTCCTCAGATGACCGGATTTTTTTTATTTTTCAATCACTCCATTGTTGTAGCCTTAGTTTAGCAGAAGCAACATGCTTATTTCAGGTCTCGTTCTGCAAAGAATTCAGAGTTTAAAATATATTTTTTGGTTAAAGATTTTAGTTACTTCTTTTTAGAGATGGGGGGAGGGGAGGGAGGAAAAGAGGGAGAGAAACGTCGCTGTGCTAGAGAAACATCGATTGGTTGCTTCTCCCTCGCCCCCAACCAGGGTCCTGGCCGAATCCCAGGCGTGTTCCCTGACAGGGAATGGAACCTGTGGCTCCCTGGTTCGCAGGCTGGCGCTCAGTCCACTGAACCACAGCAGCCAGGGCCAGAGTTTAAAATATTTTTAAAGATTTAATTATAGACTTGCTTGTTTAAATAGTTTGGAGAAATAAAGCAAAAATGAAAGCCCCTGCCCACCGCTCATCCCTACTCCCCAGAGGCAACACTGATGAATAGTTTGGCTTCCCGATCCTGCTCTCTCTATATAATGCTCTTAAACTGTGTTACATTGGTAGAATTTTTTTTTTTATCAAAATGGGGTTATACTTTTTACTTTCATACAATTTTCCTCACTACTAATTACTATTCCTGTCAGTACGTTAAGATTAACGTTATTTCTAATAATGGCTGCATGGTACAGAAATCCATCTTATGGGTGTTCCCTAAGTTTTACAGCCTCCTCTTGGAAGGTATTTAAGTTGTTGCCAGTTTTTAAACAGTTCAAGCAACTTCTGGGAACATTGTTATACAGATACTTATTTGTGCCCTTTGCTTGTAGAATGAATAGCTAGTTGTGAAACTGAAGGATCAACAGGTATCAACATCGAACTTTTTATAAGCAGTTCAAACCATACCAATTTATACCTCCACTACCCATGAGTGCAAGTACCCTGTTTCTCCACGTCCTCACCTAATACTGAATATTGCCAGTCCTTTAAAGCTGCCCATCTTTCATGTGAGGACTGACATCTTATGCTAATATGCCTTTCAGCCATTTACCCAACAAACTTCCTGAACACCTAGCTATTGGTGTGCTAGGCACCAAGCCAGACACAGGGAATACAACTGTGAGCCAAGCAGCCCTGTCCAGCCTTGGTCCCCACAACAGTCTTATGAGGAAGATAAATATTTGTGGGACTGCTTGATGAATGTATGACTATGAGCTGTAGTGGGAATAACGAAAGGGAAGAGGTCTACATCCTGACCTAGGCTGGGAGGACAGGAAGGTTCCCTTGCCCTAGAGGATTTGAAAGGTCTGTAGAAAATTAACTAAGTGATGAGAACAAGTGATGTCCCAGGTCCAGAGGCCCTGTGGCCTGGAGGGAGCGCCACTGAGTCACAGCAGAGAAGGATGCCTAGTGTGGAGGAGACAGCCAGGGAGGCTGGAGCATTAGCAGAGGCCAGGTCTTGCAAAGACCGTTGTGAAGCTGTAATTAAGTATCCTTACATTCTTACTTGCAAGTCTTTACTGAAGGAGTAATAGGAAGTTTTTGACGGGAATAGGAAGCTACTGCAGCCACCAAGTATACTTTATTCTTAAATCGTTTCAGCATACACTTCACTACCTCAAGTTCAGTATTTGTTTATGGGTGGTTTTTTTTTTTAAGGTAAAATTTATACATGATGACAATGCACACATCTTAATTGTACCATGAGTTTTGACAGGTGCATAAATCAGTGAATCCCCACTCCCTATCAAAATAGAGAACGGACCACCCCAGATAGTCTCCCTAGCTCCTTCCCAGCTAATCCCTGTATCCAACCACCTCAGAGACAACTCTTCAGCATTTTCCTTCCTCACAGGTGAGTTTTACCTGTTTGATAGTGTCGTGTAAATGGAACCACAGAGAATGTATAGTTTACGGCACTGTCAGAGCCTTTGCTCTTGGACCATGAAAAATTTTGATGCACCCTGAAAAAAAAAGTTTACAGCAAAGAGAGCCATCCATACCCCACTGCAGGGGGTAATTATCTGAAGCCCATTGGGAAGGGTTCAATGGGCCTTGAGATTTGAGCTTCTGCCCATGTGCCCCTTTATCCATTTGCTTTTTCCAGGGGTATGTCGATGGCAAGTGAGACACCCTCAGCAACAGTGTCAGCATTGTTAAGAATGGCAGCCAGGGTGTCCTGGCGATGGGCAGTGGGTGGTCTCGCCTGGGATCTCAGAGGCTCTGATGCTTCCAAGGAGCTGTTCTGAGAACACCAGAAGGTATTTCCATGTAATTCATGTCCAGATCTGACTCAGTACTTCTCTGGTATTGGGGCCCACTTTTAGCATTCTATAATGGATGCTTTGAACTCCTCCAAAGGCATTGGTTTTTGGCTATCTTTCTGGGCCAGTGCTCTTAGAAGGGTACCTGTTTGGGGTAAATAATTGAGCAGGGCATTTTGTTTCTTTTAGCAACTAGATCACCCTAGACACTAATTTCTTTGGTAGCATTAGGGTATTTTGAAGTTCCTTGACCTTGATAGGGATCACCGCTGAGGTTACACAACCCCACTGTATCTTTTTTTTTCTTTTTAAGTATATTTCACTCATTATACTATTACAGTTGTCCCAATTTCTCCCACTTTGCCCACCTTTGTCCAGTACCCCCCTTCCCTCCAGCTATCTCCCCCTACCCCAGCTTAGTTCATGTCCATGGGTCATGCATATTCAGTTCTTTGGTTTCTCCATTTCCTATACTCTTCTTAACCTCCCCCTGTCTATTTTCTACCTACCATTTATGCTTCTTAATTCCTGCACCTTTTCCCCCATTCTCCCCCTTCCCCCTCCCAGCTGATAACCTTCCACATGGCCTCCATAACTATGATTCTGTTCCTGTTCTAGTTGTTTGCTGAGTTTTTGTTTTTGTTCTTTAGATTCAGTTGTTAATAGTTGTGAGTTTGTTGTCATTTTACTGTTCATAGTTTTGATCTTCTTCTTTTTCTTAAATAAGTCCCTTTAACATTTCATATAATAATGGCTTGGTGATGATGAACTCCTTTAACTTTACCCAATCTGGGAAGCACTTTATCTGCCCTCCTATTCTAAATGAGAGCTTTACTGGATAGACTAATCTAGGCTGTAGGTCTTTGTTTTTCATCACTTTGAATACTTCTCGCCAGTCCCATCTTGCCTGCAAAGTTTCTTTTGAGAAATCAGCTGATAAGTCTTATGGGAACTCCTTTGTAGGTAACTCTCTGCTTTTCTCTTGCTGCTTGTAAGATTCCCTCTTTATCTTTAACCTTTGGCATTTTAATTATGATGTATCTTGGTGTGGTCCTCTTTGCCTCCATCTTTTTTGGGACTCCCTGTGCTTCTGGGACTGGTATGTGTATTTCCTTTGCCAAATTAGGGAAGTTTTCTTTCATTATTTTTTCAAATAAGTTTTCAGTGTCTTGCTCTTCCTCTTCTCCTTCTGGCACCCCTATGATTCAGATGTTGGAATGTTTAAAGTTGTCCCAGAGGTTCCTCAGCCTCTCTTCATTTTTTTGAATTCTCGTTCCTTCATTCTGTCCTGGTTGAATGTTATTTCTTCCTTATGTTCCAAATCATTAATTTGAATCCTGGCTTCCTTCCCTTCACTGTTGGTTCCCTGTGAATTTTTCTCTGTTTCACTTAGTGTTTTTGCTGTACTCAATGATTTCTCTGGGTAGCCTTATCACCAGTGTTTTGAACTCTGCATCTGATAAGTTAGCTATCTTCATTTCATTTAGTTCTTTTTCTGAGTGGTTGTTGTTGTTTTTTTTCTGTTCTTTTATTTGGGTCATATTTCTTTGTCTCCCCAACTTGGCAGCCTCCCTAACTTGGCAGCCTCCCTGTGTTTGTTTCTGTGTATTAGGTAGAGCTGCTTCGTATCCCTGTTTCAGCATACCAGTTAAGTTGTAAGAGGCGGAGCCTTATGTAATTGCCAGGGTGGGGCAACCCGCTTCACTGCTTTGTGGTGCAGTGTGGGGGAAGAGGCGGGTGGGGGAACAATGTCACTGCCTGACCTCTGAAGGCTTGCCCCGGCACTCTTTCCATTTCTAGTCATTTCACCGGCTTCCCATATGCAACTGGCACCCTTCTAGGTGCTGCTCTGGTAATGAATCCCAGAGTTAGTGGGTTTATGTAGGTTCTAAGACTGTGTGGGCTCTTTCTCTTTAAACAGACTCTCCTGTGAAACTGGAGGTTTCATCTGCCTCCCTAACCCCCACTGGTTTTTACAGCCGGAAGTTGTGAGGCTTTATCTTCCTGGTGCTGGAACCCTGGGCGGTGCAGTCTGGCCTGGGGCTGGGATTGCTCGCTCCCAAGGTGTCCCTTGGATTTTTATCCACCACAGTGAATATGGGACTGCCCGTTCACCACCTCACCTCTCCGCTCGCTGCACGGTGTCCTCTCTGCACTGGCCCCCCTTCTCCGCCCCTCCTGCCCATCTGGATGAAGGCGGCTTATTTAAACCCTTGGTTGTTGGACTTCTGTACAGTTTGATTTTCTGACAGTTCTGGACGTTTTTGTTTTCAGGTTAGTTGTGATTCTTCTTGTGGTTGTGTGAGGAGGCTAAGTGTGTCTACTTACGCCTCCATCTTGACTGGAAGTTGCCTGTTTCTAAAGCATGTAGACCTCATAGATGAGCTCAAGACATATCTACTGTGTGTATATTGTCTCTTTTCTCTAGCTAGTTGGCAGGCTCTAGGGAAGGCAATCTGTTCTGCCATCTGGGCTGTAAGGAATCTTATTCTAAGAGTAACTTGAGATCCACTATGGCCTAGTCAGCCTGACCACTTCCCATTTTTGTCTGTAGATCTGACCCATGAACAATCAGGGTCAAGGAACTTCCGGCCAAGATGGAGGCGTAGGTAGATACACTTTATCTCCTCGCACAACCAAAAGGACAACAACAAATTTAAAAACAAAAAATAAGCAGAACTGCCAGAAAGTTGAACTGTATGGAAGTCCAACAACCGAGTTGAAGAAACATTCATTCAGACTGGTAGGAGGGATGGAGACTGGTGGCAGGGCAGAGAGGATGTGTGGCAAGGGCCCCACATTTGCCTGCGGATAAACCAGGAGGAACAACTGGGGAGCGAGAGAGACCATGCAACCCAGGGTTCTGGCATGGGAAAAACTTCCAGTCTCACAGGAGAGTTCACTTGAGAGACTCACAGGGTTCCAGAACGTACAAACACACCCACCTGGGAATCAGTACCAGAAGGTCCTCATTTGCTTGTGGGTATCGGGGGAAGTGACTGAAAGCCGGCCAAGAGCCAAGAAGCGGCATTGTTCACTCTTGGACCCCTCCCCCCGAGACAGGGCCACAAGGCAGTGACGTGGGTTGCCCCGCCCTGGTGAATACGTAAGGCTCCACTCCTCAAAACAACAGGCATGCGGAGACATTTAAAATATGGCCCATACGAAGCAGATCAAAGCTCCGAAAATAGAACTAAGCAAGGAGGAGATAGCCAACCTAACAGATACAGAGGTCAAAACACTGGTATTCTGTATGCTCACAGAATTGGTGGAGGGTGGTCGCAAAAGGGAGGAAAAAGGGAAGGCTGTGCAAAGTGAAATAAAAATATACAGGGAACCAACAGTGAAGGGAAGGAAACTGGGACTCAAATCAATGATTTGGAGCAGAAAGAAGAAATAAACATTCAACCAGAACAGAATGAAGGAACGAGAATTCAAAAAAATGAGGAGAGGCTGAGGAACCTCTGGGACAACTTTAAACATTCCAATATCTGAATCATAGGGGTGCCAGAAGGAGAAGAGGAAGACCAAGAGATAGAAAACTTATTTGAAAAAATAATGGAGGAGAAATTCCCTAATCTGGCAAAGGAAATAGACTTCCAGGAAGTCCAGGAAGCTCAGAGAGTCCCAAAGAAGTTGGACCCAAGAAAGCACACACCAAGGCACATCATCGTTACATTACCCAAAATTAAAGATAAGGAGAGAATCTTAAAAGCAGCAAGTAAAAAGGAGACAGTTACCTACAAAGGAGTTCCCATCAGACCATCAGCTGATTTCTCAGAAGAAGCCTTACAGGCAAGAAGGGGCTGGAAAGAAGTATTCAAAGTCATGAAAGGCAAGGGCCTCCATCCAAGAGTACTCTATCTAGCAAAGCTATCATTTAGAATGGAAGGGCAGAGAAAGTGCTTCCCAGATAGAGTTAAGTTAAAGGAGTTCATCATCACCAAGCCCTTATTAAATGAAATGTTGAAGGGACTAATCTAAAAAAAAGGAATATCAAAACTATGAACAGTAAAATGACAACAAACTCACAACTATCAACAATTGAACCCAAAAACAAACAAAACGAACAAAGCAAACAATTAGAACAGGAACAGAATCAGAAAAATGGAAGTCACATGGAGGGTTATCAGTGGGGAGGCAAAGGAGGGGGGAAACGGGGGAAAAGTTACAGAGAATAAGAAGCATTAAATGCTAGATACAAAATAGATGGGGAGGTTAAGAATAGTATAGGCAATGGCCCTGGCTGGTATAGCTCCGTCGATTGAGCAGCAGCCTGCGAACCAGGGGGTCTCCAGTTCAATTCCCAGTCAGGGCACATGCCTGGGTTGCTGGCCAGGTCCCCAGTAGGGGGCGTGCAAAAGGCAACCACTCATTGATGTTTCTCTTATCCTTTCTCCCTCCTTTCCCTTCTGTCTAAAAGTAAATAAAATTTAAAAAAAGAATAGTATTGGAAATGGAGAAGCCAAAGAACTTATGTGTACGACCCACGGACATGAACTAAGTTGGGGAATGCTGGTGGGAGGGGCAGTGCAGGGAAGAGGGGGATAAAGGGGAGAACAAAATGGGACACTGTAATAGCATAATCAATTAAACATTTTTTAAAAAAGAAGCATAATTGATAGGTACACAATAGAAAGGGGGAAGTTAAGAATACAGGAAATGGAGAAGCCAAAGAACTTCTATGCACGACCCATGGACATGAACTAAGGGGGGAATTGCTGGAGGGAAGGGGGTTCCTGGGTGGAGGGGGACAAAGGGGAAAAACTGGGGCAACTGTAATAGCATAATCAATAAAATATACTTTAAAAAAGTGAAAAAAAAACCAATCTGGGTCAAGTGTGGACTGTCCCAAGGTATTTCTAGTAAGTGTGCAAAGGCATTTCCGGTAAGTGTGCACAAATGTCAGGGAAAGTGCACTTTCCCTTTTGGGAGGGAAGGAGCATAGCAGAGTTCAAAGAATGACGAGTAGAAATGTGTATAGGAGAAACTAATGATATTTCATAGGAAATTCATGATATTTCTAGCTGGCTCAGCTAGATACGTTGTGCATTTGATTAAATAACAAAGGTCGCACAGCTTGGAGGACCATTAGGTTCAAGGAAGATTCTAAAACTTAAAAGTTCTTGAGGAGCCAGCGCTAGTCTGCAAAACGTGCGCTCATACTTGTGTTTCCAGGAGAGCGGGCTGTCACGAAGCATCAGTCTGGTCCTAAAGAAGAAGCAGGTTCAGAGACGTTGGCAACCCTCTGCCTACAACACCCTGCGATACCGAGAAATGATTTTTCAGCCGCGGGC
This sequence comes from Mormoops blainvillei, assembly GCA_004026545.1. NCBI lineage: Eukaryota > Metazoa > Chordata > Mammalia > Chiroptera > Mormoopidae > Mormoops > Mormoops blainvillei. Next base: position 345,271 of record PVJD01000602.1, on the reverse strand, counting down.
CTGGGGCAGTATTGGACAGCCCGTAGTCAGTCAACCAGAGGGAAGCGCTTGCCCGAGATGAATCATGCTGTAGATAATGAATCTTTTGCTGAAAAAAATTTGCAAGTTTTGGGTCAGTGTCCTTTCGTGTTAAAAGTAGAAGGTAGGCAGAAGTGTTCTAATCTTCAGAGCTTAGCAAAAGTTCATCCTACAGAGAGCTTTGAGGTCCGATTAAGAATTCATAAAAAGTGAAAAGCCACAGTGGAGGATTTCTGAGGCATAACGATGCGTGTGTGCTGGGCTCTGCCAAGGCCAGGTGAACAAGCATTGGTGACTCGAATTTGAGAGAACGGGCTTTAAAGAAGGCAGAACACAGAATGTGGGGTGTGATGACTTTAATAATTGCCCTGAGATGGTGAATAAATCTGTATGCCCAGAGGCAGATTTAACAGTGGGCGCACCGGGCATGCGCCCTGGGCCCTGACTTCTGAAGGGCCCCGCAAAACCCCAACTTTACACTTTCTTCTAATGACACCGAGTTTGGTTTCAGATGTGCAATATTAGAAATGAAACATTAGCAGTACATACTATTTTTTATTTATTTAAAAATATGGTTAACATGTATTTTTATTTTCCCTGTCTCTCTCTCTCTTTTTTTAAGGGGCCCAATGTTTTCTTCTGCACCCGGGGCCTCAACCGACCTTAATCTGCCTCTGTGTACACCCATTCATTAAGTTACTTAGTAGTCAGGATAGGAGTATCATAAGCACTAGCGGAAGGTGAAACAAATGTATTGTCTATTAGGCCTTTTACGATGGCCCATAATTCTCCTCTCCTTCTCGCTTCAAAGGTGTTATGCAAGGCTGGCTGAAGTTGGGATGGGTCGGTCTGAGCCTTGATGCGCTCGGCCCCAGTAATCCTGACAATGATGGCAAATCTTTGGCCCACTGGGACTCTGGTTCCTCCCAGAGACCTTCACGTTGTGTCTGATACACATATTTGTGTCCATATTAGCAATGGTCTGATTATGAATAGGGAATTTCATGGAAGAGACCTTTGCAGGAAATCTTAATCTGGCCATTCCATTTCCACAGTAAATCTCTCTCCTGATTATGTTTAGGCTGGTGTGATCTCACAGGGAAGAGCATGTTTTCAGTAGGAAGACCCAGAAGAGCCCCAGCTGGGACACCGAGGATGAATGAGGGCTGCTGGAGACACATCCACCTCCGGGCTTTTCACCGGCTCCGGCGTAGAGGGATGAACTTGGCAGCAGGTTATTTTTGAAAGTATAGCATCTGCATCTCTAAGGGAACACTGACTGTGGCCCAGAATTGTTTGCGATAATTCTTGTGGGTTTCAAGGGAAGAATTGGAAGTCGGGTGTTACCGTCTCCCTTGGACCCTTTGATTGTCTCTTAGATTCTTCATTGCGCAAAGTGGGAGTTGGTGTTCCAACATCTTTTTTGTTCTTTGTAGCATCAAGCACCCTTATCAAAGGGCACTTTTGGGGGGGGCAAAGGGAGTGTCTGGGGTCATTCAGTTTAATTTTATAAACCATTAACTCATTTAGGGTCTAACTCTGTTTTTGTTTTTCAACTTTCTCAACATGTTTGGGCAGATATTACGATACACTCTCGGGGGAGTTATTTCCTATTCTAGCCTTTGAATACCAGTTCCCTGGTTTCTGGTTTGAGGTAAGAGATGAAGATAGTGTGCCAAAAGCATCTGTCTACAGACCTGTTTCAGATGGTTGTCTGAAGGTAATTGCTAAAAATCTTCAATGAATATGCTTTTTTAAAAAAAGGTATTAATATTTAGTCAATCTTATCTCAAAACATTGCTTTCAGTAAGAATTGCATCACATTTTGTGCTTTCTTTAGTCCCTCTTCTGTTCATTGAACCCCAGGAAGACATGGATTTTTTCCCAGGTCCTTCCAGTGGACTCTCAAGCTAAGGCTGATCGTCCTAGGGGCCTGTTAATACATGTGCTCGTCCATGTAGGTCAGGGAGCCTGTGGTCACCGCATCTCTGCAGCATCTTCGATTCTAAGGTTCTTCATGTTAGTCAGTCATAAAGGCTGACCGTTACATACTAAATGAAGCAGTTAAATTTGTTGTCCTTCCCTTTTGCTCCTTGTGTGTGTGTGTGTGTGTGTGTTTTGTTTTGTTTTTGGTCATATTGACAGTACCTCAAATTGCAAATTGAAAAGTCCTCACATGGGAAGTGCCACAATTGGTAAATCGTGTCATGTGCATAAGAATTTGAAGTATAATGAGAATATACACAAAAAACAGGTGTTTAGCCTGCTGGAGGCCGGGGCTTGGTCTGGGGTGGCCCCATGAAAACTGAAAAGGAGTCAGATGTGTTGTTTGTGCACCTCTGGCTTCAGGCCCAGTCTGAGGCTGGCCGTCTCTGACCACGGCCCTAACAACTGCAGCCGTGGAGACCGAAGTTTCTGGACATCTTTTTCCCCCAGACCCATTCTTAGGGACATAAAGGTAGGTTGGAGAAATACTGACTTGGAAAGGTTTCTAGGTGGTTGGCCAAGGCAAGCGTCAGCTGCCGAGAAACACCAGCACGGCAAGGCCTGAGACCTGCCAAGCCTCGCGTGTCGCGCCTACTGGGACTCTGCTCATTGGCCATCTTTTGCTCTTTTCCCCCTTGTAGCCAGTGACACATTGTAAGCCAGGAAAAGCTAAAGGAAGTTTAGATGAAAATCGATTTCACCAAGAATTTTTAGAGATATAGGTTTAATCAGGAACACGGAGATTTCATTGGGTGACATCTGGTTTTCCTGAGAAAAATTAGGAATGTCAAAGAAATTGGATTCAGGCCTAGGGTGTGATTCGCCTCTCTCTTTTGGGCCAGGAACTTCGAGTGGAGAAGTGCCAGGGGACTCATGAGGTACTCAAATTAAGGGTCCTGCTGCATAATAGGGGGCCACAGCAGAGTCTCCTGAAACTTCCAAATTCTGGAAAGCCTCCCCCTCGAAGAACATAGTGTGTGAGAACAGCCCACATACGATTCTGAAATGGCTTCTCATTATGGAACTTCTGTACAATTTTTGTTTCTTATAGTTGAGCTTGGAAGTTCCTAGGGTGGGATATCAGAAGCAGAAGGACTCTTTGATTGGTTGATTTCTCAAGGCCATGCTTGATATAAACAAGATGAGGTTCTGATTGAAGAAAGTAATATTCAAAGCACAAAACATGGCACAGTTGTGACTGAGTAACTGATAGGGTTGTTGTTCTGGTTCTATTTTATACGAGTGATGGGGTTATTATTCACAATCGTAGTGGTCAAAGCTGTAAATAGACAATAATCATAGTCATAAATGCTTTTTAAAAAAAGTTAAAAGATTTTATTTCTTTATTAGAATAGAGAGGGGAAAGGAGGGAGAAAGAGAGAGAGAGAAACATCAATGTGTGGTTGCCTCTTGTGCGCCCCGCACCGGGGACCTGGCCCACAACCCAGGCATGTACCCTGACTGGGAATCAAACCTGCAACCCTTTGCTTTGCAGCCCGGTGCTCAATCCACTGAGCCGCACCAGCTAGGGTGCCATAAATGCGTTTAGTATTTATTTATTTTTTAATGTTAAGGAAAAAACTGAGTAGATAATTTCTAAAGGTGCTTTCAAATTAAAAAAAGAAAGAATTTATTTATTTATTTTTATAGAGGGGGAAGGGAGGGAGCAAGAGGGAGAGAAACACTGATTGGTTGTCTCTTGCGTGCTCCCAACTGGGGACCAAACTGGCAACCCAGGCACGTGCTCTGGTTGGCAACTGAGCTGGTGACCTTTTGGTTGGCAGGCCGGTGCTCAATCCACTGAGCCAGACCAGCCAGGGCCCGCTTTTAATATTTAAATAGAAAAGAAAAGAAAAAAGATAAGAAAAAGAACAACTATATGAAATCAGGAGGAAAGGAGTCATAAAAAATAAAAACCAAACTTGATGGACTGAAAAGCTAAAATATGCCCTGGCTGGGCACCTCAGTTGATTAGGGCATTGTCGTCCCTATATGCCAAGGTTGCAGGTTCAATCACCGATCAGGGCACATACAAGAATCAACCAATGAGTGCATCAATAAGTGGAACAACAAATCAATGTCTCTCTTCCTTTCTCTATAATCAATTTATATGTGTTATATATTATATGTAAAATTATATAACATTATCTGTTATATATTATATAATTATATTATATATAATGTATTATATATTATGTTATATTTAATATAATTATATATTATATAAAATATATATACATATAAAGAAAAGCTAAAAATAATGGCATTGCTAAATAAAAACTTAGTTGCTTCTTTGGAAAGATCATTAGAATAGACAAACCTCTGGCAAGCATGACCAAGGTGGGGTGGGGTTGGGGGACATATGGCAATGGTAAGAAAACAACCATAGATAAAGATAAGATTAAAGTAACTATTAGAGAAGTCTATGTAAACCTCTATGTTTAGTAAAAACAGAGAACTCTAAAAGCTTGATTTTGCTTATAAGCAAGGGTAAAAATTCCAAATAAAGTGAGACACTGAAATCTAATAATAAAAATTTATCATACACAATTCTCCTTTCGCCCATGAAGGATTAATGGCCATAGGAATTGCCCTTCATCTGTAAACAGAACAGGACAAAGTATATGAATCAGCTGTTTTGCAGTATTGGGCAACAGGCAGCAACAGGCTGATACCGAAAAAGGGAATGAATGAATGAGTAAGTGTTACAATGCTTGAGCTTTTTACCGTACTGAGGCAGTTTCCCTGATGCAGAATAGGAAGAGAGATTCCAAACCAGGAAGGGGGATCCTAATCCAAGCCCTGCGTTGAGGAGTTGAAGACACACCTGAGACAGGCCATTAAGCCATTGCGGCTGCTGAACCAGTGCATGTAGCCCTGGCAACTAGGGTGACGCGCCGGCCGTGCAGAGGATTCTGGGGGAGCCCTTAAAAGGAGAGCCTGGAACCCCACTCTCTTGGATTCGCTCCCGACAGCTGCTGGAGTTCTGGGACCTGGGCCCTGGGGACCAGGTGGCCTGTGCTTGTCACAGGGCTCCCCCTTGAGCACTCCAGGGCCAGCCTGGGGCACAGGAAGCTCTGGTAAGAGGAGAGGGGAGGCAGGGTGTGGTTGCGCGACAGGCTTTGCACCCCTCCCCCACAGGGGAGGCCCTGGCGGCTGCCTGCCGGTGGCCCACGCCTCCAGCCTGGGCCTGGCAAGCCCCATACCCCTTCCTCAGATGGGAGGCCGCAGCAGCAGCTGCCTGCCCCTCACCCACACCAGCATGGGCCTGTTGGTGATGGCCCCGGTGCAGCCAGCGGACAGGACCGCCAGCTGCCCACGCGTTACTCCAGCGGGAGCCTGGGGACCGGAGGTTCCCACCACTGCTGCTGATCTGCCGATGGGAGCAGCCACTGGGGGTTGAGGTCGCCCACGGTTGGTAGCAGCTCCTTGGAGGCAGGGTCCCACGCTGGGATCCGTGCCTGACGGTACTCCAGCCTTCAGGACTCTACGAGCCAGTGCAGTACAACCCCCGGGTCCTGGACTGCTTCCACCCTCTTGCCCCGAGAGCAAGCCGGGAAGTTCCTCTGAAAGGAGCTTCCCTTGCAGCATTGTCTGGAGTGATCTGGCAGGCACCTATACCCTGAGAGAGAGAGGGCAGCTGTGAGAGGATGGTGACCCTGAAACCCAGGAGTGCAGACCCCAGAGAGGATAGAGACCTGTTTGCATGGCCGGCTTAAGTTCCAAAAGATCAGAAAAGCAATAATGGGGCACTTCCGGATTTGGTTTTGGACTTTAATCTTCCTGGGGGTAGCTGTTTTACAGTGCTTCGCAAATGGGATTGGCTCGGAATGTTTTCAGCCTTCTCAAATAGTGTTTCCTGTTAATAAAAACTTGTTTCCTTCCTCACAAATCTTGGTAGTATATGTATACACAGGGAGAAGTGGCCAGACCCCTCACGGTCCAGTTACGCTGGGACATGTGGAATAGGGAAAGTGAGACAGATAGTTAAAGGGACATGCAGTGTAGAGCCACCTAGTAAATCTCAAAATGCTGCCTTCCATAACCAAGGACACCTAAAAGTAAGTAGTTTACACTCCTCCTCCCTAACCAGAGGGGAAATAGCCTCTAGATGTAGCAGAAATCCAATTAGTATCAGTTGTGGCAACCACACCAAAGGATGGACGAAGTTGAGGGAATAAATCGCATTCATGTGCATCAGCATAAAGCTGATGAATATCCTACTGAGATACTCTCCTAAGACCTCCTCTAAATTCCCAGCCTTTAAAACCCTTAAGACAAAGGACTCAGTGTGTGCTCTACCTCTCAAAGAACACCCATGCCTTTTCCTTCTCCCTCTTCTTCCCCTGAAGACATGCATCTCCTAAACTTTAAGGGACCCAGGAGACTTGCAACCGGGGGAGCAATGGGCAGCAGCAGCTCATCCTGGTTTAACCCCCCGAACCTGTCTCCAAGGCCCCCTTTTCTCTGACTTTCCGGTGAGCTGGCAACAGCCCCACCTGGGCTCACGTGTCACGGTGACTTTTACTTCCCAGTGAGCCGGAGCAGCCCTGCCTAGACTCTCTCCTGTTTCTTCTTCTGTCCTAAACCCTTTCTTGTTTCACTGTCCTCAGCTTTAATAAACTCAAAATCACCTGGACTCCTATTGTGAAATCTTTCCCACACAAAGTCAAGAACCCACAAACTACAGGCTGGCCCTAGGCAGACCCGCTCCAGTAACACACAGGTCAGCAGTGTGGCTGGACTTTGTGGGGCAGGATACCAATGAGGGGGGATCTGGACCTTGGCAAAGGGTTCTCCTTGAATCTCTTACTAAATACTGGCCTGTGCATGTATGAGAGGAAGCTACATGAGGCCTGGGAAAGAACCCCTAGAAAGCAGTAGGCCAGACAATTCCAGGATCATACAGAACCAAGAGTACTTTACATTCCAACCTGTCGGAGCATCAGCCTCTGTGGACCAGTTCTCCAAGTCCCGATTCCACAGGGCAAGGCACGGGGGGGCGGAGGACTCCAGTGCACATGGTGGCCTGTATCGTGGGAGTGTGGGGTAGAATCTTTTCAAATGGGCAGTGACTATACCTCTTCTTTGCTATTATCTTCCAAGACAGTTTGCCATCCAAACATACTTGAAAACATAGTCCAGAGCAGAGGGTAGCCTGCTTTGCTGGTAAGGTCTGCAGAGACCCATGGAGAACTGACCCCCAACACCTTTCCGGGAGTCTGCTGTTCAAAGGAGCACGTGAGGCCTTCTCTGGTCTCCAGCGGAAGGATAAACTGACTGAAAGAAAGAGGAAGTCCACATACTTACTTTACTTAGGTATCATCTTTCCAGAACCTACTTTACTGATTTTTAAGAAGTGTCCTTTTAAAAATTTGCAACCTTTCCTATAAGGTAGGTAAGGAAAAGGAAATGTTTGTTCTCCAGTTGGACTTACATTGGTTTTATTTCTGACCAGTTGCCTGTTCTTCCCTCAGTGCTCACATCTTATTTTTTTCTTCTTAAAAATATCTATTTTTAATGAGAAAATGTACACAATGTCTGCAATTCTGAATATAGTTAGTTCTCTTCTTCCTTCTAGTCTATCTCTCTGTTTCTAGATCTTAGTCCTGGACATACTCTCTTAATTTGGCCTGAGTTCATCCTGTGCTTTGGGGAATTCAAGACATGCTAAATTTTCTTGGAGAAAGTACGTAAGAAAACTAGAAATTGTAAACCATTTCTCTGGTTTTCACTAGTTTTTGGAGTTCCAATAATTTGTAACTCAAAAGATTACTCCAACGTACAAATTTTTACCTTTGAAGGGCAGGATTGCCCTCCTCCAGCACAGCTGAAATAGGGAGCCACCTTTGCTTACAATTCTCTATCCATCTGAGAGCAATCAGGAGAGAGAAACTATACAGTAATCTGAACTGGGAAAGCTTAATATAAAGAATCATTACCTACAGCAGGGATTGGCTAGCGAGAACTCTAAAGAACATAGGAAAAATGAATAGAGCATATCACAAAATATCATTATCTCTTAGCCACCCTGCACCCAGTGGGCCGAGATGCACTTCGTTGAAGGCTGAGTTGTGACTGCTGAATGGAAGGTTGCTGTGGTGCCACACTGGTGGGACTTGCCAGAGAGCAGCCCTCTCGTGTGCTGGGGACAGCTGTTCCCAGGGAGATGTCTCACTGGACACAGTGCTACAAAGCCACCTGCGGAAGCTGCTAGGAGAGGCTGCTGGCTGCTGGGCGCAGCAGGATGCCCTGGGGAGCTACGCACCCTGCAGGACCCTGGCGAGATGGCACCTGAGCTGGGAAGTGAAACTCCTGCTTCCTGTAACATCTCTCCAGCGCCCTCTGCTGACACAGCTTCAGTGCCAGCTGACAACTTAAAAGGACTTGGATTTATTTTCATATATGACACTCAGAGTGAATTTGGGGCTGAAAGAAACAAGTCAATATCCAACATAAAGTCCATTTGGAAAATGAATCTAGGGCTTCGACTTTTGAAAATCTAGGCTTGGTTTCCTTGTTTTTAAAATGGTGGTCTTGGGATAATGTAAACTTGAAATTCCTTTTAATTCTAATATTCCACTATTATTTTCAAATGAGTGCTGAATTCATCCATTCTTCTATTACTTTAGTTGTGATGCTTCAAGAGTGTGTGTCGATCTTTGGGAAGAGAGTGTAGATAAAATTTTGTTCATTTGTTCAAGCCTGTTAGAAATTGTTCTAAAAAGTTTGCGTGTGTGTGTGTGTGTGGTGATAAACATGCTCGGTCTGTTGCCATTTGTGGCTCATCCTATGGGTCCTTAATGAAGTTAAGTGTCAGTCTGTTCAAGCTGCTGTGACAGAACACCATAGACAGGGTGGCTAAAAACAGCAGAAATTTATTTCTCACAGTTCTGGAGGCTGAGAAGTCCACGGTCAAGTGTAGCAAATTTGATGTCTGGTCAGAATGCACTTCCTAGTTCATAGACAGCAGTCTTGCCTGTGTCCTCACATGGTGGGAAGAGCAAAGGAGCTCGCCGGGTCTCTTTTAAAAGGGCACAAATCCCATTCTTGAATGTGCTACTGTTATGCCCTAATGACCTATAAATGCTCACCTCCAAAATACCACCACATTGCAGATTAGGCTTTAACGCATACATTTTAGGGAGGCAGAAACATTCAGTTTATAACCCAAAGTAAGTTTAACTAAATCCTCCCAGGTGCTCCCTTCCTGTTCCCTTCAAAGACCTACTTTGTCTCGACTCCTAGCATTAGCTTCTAAGATCTTATGTGATCTGGCCCCTGGTTGCTTCTCCGTCTTCATCTCGCTGCTCAGTTATTCTCTCCAGCCCAGACACCAAAGCTCGTTTGTCTCACCACCTTTGTTTTGCTGTTCCCCCGAAGCATTCTTCCCCCAGATTCTTACATGTCATTCTACCTTAGTTTCTGATCTCTGATCAAATGCATAAAGGAAAAATTTATCAAAAACACTTATAACTGCTATATGTATCTATGCGCCTAATAACAATGTCCCAAAATGCAAAAGCAAAGATGATATAAAGACGAGCCAGATATACGACCGTAACACCTTTTTATTATTGACAAAAAAACTAGATAAAAAATTGGCGAGGAGCTACTTACATGCTGCTTCCAAGGTTGAAAAATAAAAGAATGAATGAAGATATTAAAAGAGGATGACCAGAGTTAAATGGGACAGTATATAATAAAAGGGTCAGTTCATCCTGGAGAAATGCGTATGCTCCCAATAACGGCACTTTTGAATACCATAAGCAAAAACTGTCCGAGCTAAGAGAAAACCCAAGGCCGTAATTGGAGATTTTACTTGATAGGATACGTAGGCAAAATGTGTGGGTTGCTGCTAAAAGCAGCAAATGGATACATTTATAACCTTGAAATATATGTATTAGAAAAGAATAAAGGTTGAAAATTGATGGAACTATGCATGTAGTCATCAAGAAGTTAGCAAAGAAAAAAGCCACCAAGATAAATGTGAAGTAAGCATAAGCTAGGAAAGAAAAAAAGGTTCAAACCTGCAACAAGTGGCATAAGGGGATGTCTCAAAGGATGTGCAAAACGTGTTTACTGTCTTTGATTTCTTTTAACTTTGTTGATAGAATATTACATTTTTATAAATTTATCCTTTTCTTAGTACCTTGTCTTTTAAAGAATGTGTTCAGTTTTCCAGCAATGTAAACATATTCTCATTTTACATTTCATTGTTTATAGGCCTGATGCATTTGGAATTTGTTAGTATTTACTGAGAGACAGGAAGTTAAAATGGTGTTTTCTCTGAATGTTGCAAATTGTCCCAACACCATTTTTTGGAATAGATTCCTACCAATTAGAAATGCTATCTCTTATCATACATAAATTGACCTGTATACTGGCTCTATTCTGTCCTGATGTATCTACCCATTTCTGTATAAGTATTTGACAATGCTAATCAATAAACATTTTTGTCCCACAACATTTTTTCCCCTCCCTCACAGTTTCTGTTATTGTATGTCGTATCTTCCAAATGCACTTTACTTTTTGGGTTGATTGTAATTGTAATGATGTGGGGGAAGGAGTTGATGGGTTTATAATAATAGGTCTTTCTTTTCTAGGTTCATGGAATGTCTCCATTTTGTACCCACCCTCCTACCCCCCTCCAGGATTTTCTATGTCTTTTGGCAAAACTTCAGTTTTCTCATACACAGAGGTCTTTCACACTTTGTGTTCAGTGCACTCCTATTTTGTAAGCACTGTATCATTTTGTTATTGTAAATGGAGATTTTAAAAAACTGCGTTTTAGTGTGGACAGAGATTAGATTTTATTGAATATTCTATCCATCTGAGCTTTTTTATTCATTCCAAGAGCCAGCCAATTGATTCAGATTCACTTGGGTTTTTCCTAAAGATGGTCAAATTGGCTGAAAATGTCTTACCTCTTCTATTCTAGTATAACACCCCATTTCTTAGAATTGATGGTAGGCTTCCTTGTTTTGTTCTAATTTATACTCTTAAGTAAGGTGAATCACAGTTGGAATTGCCTCTTATCTGATAACTCAAATAACTTTAGGACGTTTACTTTTCCTAGAGATTTCATTTTTTAAAAAAACTCCCTCATAAGTGGGGGCTGAAATTTATCCTGTGCAAATTTGTCGAATGGCATCTATTAAGTTAATCATGATCTTTTTCCTTCCACTTGTTAATACAGTTAATAGCTTTAACGGAGTTTTCCAATCACTCATAGGGGTTTTGGTTACTTTTTAAAAATATAATTCCAGATTGTATTTACTAGTATTTCATAAAGTTTATGGCCTGGGTTTTAGGTATTGTACCTACATTGTTTATCAACTATTAAGCAAATCAACCTATTAAAACTATCCTGAATATTATACTGTATAATGTATAAGCTTAAGCCAGTCGGGAGTCCGCATCATTCTCATAAATGCTCGTGGAGAAACAGGGTAAGAGGTAACGCAGGCTGGTGAGAGGGGCAGTAACGTTACCTAGGGCTCATGGACGGACCTAGATTCAGCCTGTATTGCCATTAAGTGGTTGGGTAATCTCAAATGAACAAAACTCACCCCTTTTGGCTTCCAATTAAAAATCTATAAAATGGGTTGCTGGGAGAACCAAATGTTAACGTGTCCACTCCTGCATAAATGTAAGACATTATTATATTAGAAGTCGGGTATTTTAAATTTAAGTGCACTTAAGGTACAATATAAACGCATTACAATCTCTAAAGCCATGTAAAACCCGAAGGCATTAAAATTTATTAAATGATGCAATAACAACAGAATTCTTTATTTACAATAGCATTATTTAACATCAAATAAGCAAAGAGCATCAGCAAAGCAATATTAACTTGCATAAATGTATTTAAAATTTCTCTGAATATATCTACCTTTGCATAAACTGCTCACACTAGAAATACAAACATCAATGCAGGTGAACAAAGCGATGTTCTGAGTCGACTCCATTTTGAAAATAAACCACAGCCTGAAACACTGTAAGCTTTCTCCTGAAGAACCATGGTTAATATATTGCTTAATTTTACCCTTGTATAATCTTTCCATATACACACATCTCAGATGCAACTTAATGAGGAACTGTACAAATAAACCCACAAATGACAAAGGAAAAAAAAAAACTGACAGTTAAATGCTTGAAGAAATGTATCATCATCACTATTGAACAACATAAAGGTTAAGTGATGATGTACTTATTCAAAAATTGTACACAATTCACTATACAAATATAATACATTGGACAGCTATGTAGGAATATACAAGACTTAAAAACAGATCTAAGGCATTATGCTAGATTTTAGCATTTTGAGGTTCTTGCACATAGCTTTTACCTGTAGTAAGAAACTTAAAAGATTTTGTTTTAGTCTATAAAGAAACACCAGGGAGAAAATTCTAATTAAAATCGAAGCCACTACAGTAATTTTCTTTTGTGCAGAGAATGCTTTGCTCTTAGGCAGCATACTACCATACAAATACTAGAAAATTTTAAATTCACACCAACAATTAATGGCTTAAGTTGCATTTCAAAATTGATTGTGTATCTTTGGGTTCTACAGTGGATGTGTGCCACACATTTCATGTGTTCAGCCCATATGAACTCCATTTTTAAACACAGATTAAAAATTGCATTATATAAACTGCAAAAACATTGCTCTCAATTATTACAGGCCACAGGAGATACATGTGGGAGGGGGCATTGTAATCTTTGAGTCAAACGAATTCATTGTAGTAAAAGAGCTCACTTCACTTTTTCAGCTTACCACATTACATGAACACTTACATGAGTCTTACAACCAAGTGAATGTATGTATATTTTTCACATTATTTGTTTTTTCACATTTAATAATATAAGTAAAACACTGATTCTTTGTCCTATTAAAGAAAAATCAAGGACTCAGTCTAACAAATTTACTGTGTACAGCATGAGAAATACTGATAATGAAGGGGATTGATTTGGCTTTTGCTTCTACAGTGATCAATATGATCAGAGGATTCCTTCACTTACTTTTCTTCTCTTAATTAGATGTAAAGCAAAACCTATTCCCTGATCTGAGCCATAAGAGAATCTATAATCTCTTTTCCTTCAAAACAGCCATGATCATGAATTATTCGAAATGACCAGCATCACAGGTTTGCAGATTTGTCTGACTTGGTGTTGACATTAAAACACAGTGGGCAGACGGATAAACAGTAAAAAAGACACAGGTATTTTTTTGGACAGTGGTATAGTGCAAGGGGACTAAAAACTCAAACAAAACAGATCCAGCTTCAACTCCATTTCTCCTTTGTGCTGTGTAAAGTTAAAGCCATTCTAAGTCGCATATTTTTAAGAAGCAACTTAAAACTGGTCACATTAGACTGTGTGGGACATAAAGCCCCATCATACTGATGTGGTCATGGAGTTCTGGGCCAATGTCTGCTTGATTTTTCCATCACAGCTGGGCAACCCAATGGTTTGGTTGAGGAAGGCAGAGCCTTTTGAGGGAGGCATGTGAGTTGGTGGCCACCAAGAAGTGCTGTTCCTTGGCCACCTCCCTGTAGTGAGACCCCTCTCAAGTGGATAAAAGTATCGAAATGCAAATTTCCAGGAAATTTCTTTAGTATGGAGCAACAACATCAGATGGTCTACTTACCATTTATCTTTGGGCTATATCTCTCTCTATAATCCATAGTTTCTACATATAGGGAGAGATATACATATAAATAGGGGTAGTTTATCCATTTTTCACCCTGCCACAAATAAACAATCAGTCAAATTTCAAGGAAAAACCTCTGTTCCTAAAAAGCCTGGCTAGTGAGATATAAAATGCTTTGCTTTTTAGACATCAAAAAGACACCATTCTGAAATTTAGGTAAGAAAGTATGCGTCTTAGGGGTTGAGGAGAAATAGCTCTAAAAAGGTAATCAGTTTCTTGATATTGCACTTGTCTAAAACTGACACCAATTAATAAAAGATTATTCCCCTACCAGAGTGGGCAAGAAAAACAACCGTAAAAGTGGCCTGCTTAGTAACATGTAGTCTTTCTAAGGTTCATTAAGAAAGAATATAAACATATAAAAATCAAGAACTGGTTCCTACAGCGGCTGCATATCATTAGATTAGATAAATGATTTATGAGCAGAATCACAAGGTTTAGAAAATAAAAAGTCTTAAGTCTACAAATTAGGTCTAATCAAGGCATTGATATCCTTTACAAAACACCTTTAGGAGACATTGCTATGAAGATATCTAATTTAATACTGAAGTACCTCATTTTTGAGTCAACTCCACAATATGTATACCTCACAAAAATTATACAATTAAAACACTTAAGTTCTCAACTTAAATTATTGCTTGTTTACATATAAATTGGATTTTATGTACCTTACAAAACTTCGGCTTAGTCAGCACTGCTAAAAAAACAAAATAAAAAACACATGGCGGAGGTTAAATCTGTCGTGATATCTGCTGTCAATTTTAAACACACCACGATTTTCTGTGTTGTAGGCCTGTGTCGCTGGGGAACAGAACGAACATGCTTCTAAAGCAGGCATCCTCAGTGTGATTGGTATCAAGTCCTAACTTTGCTCCTCTCCTTGCCAGTAAATGCATTTTTCTGAAATTTAAGTTAGCAGTTGGTAAGTGGCTGGCAAAACATTTAAGGAAATAAAGGGCTTACCTGGTTTCTGTTGCTTTTATTTTACTGCTACTGTTTTGTAATGAATGAATGAAAGTGGGGAGAACTGGGGAAGGGAAGAAGGGTCAGGATCAGGTGAAAAAGAGGGGATGCTAATTCAAGCTGTCTGATCAATCTAAAGGGAACTTAATTTGGAAATGAAAAAAATACTTCTTCTTGAATCATAATTTAAATGAACTAGTTTGGTTTCAACAACACAAAAAGTACTTGTTAATGTTAACAGCCCTCTCACGGGCTCCTTTTCATCTGTCCAGTAACTGGAAACTTGACCAACTTGGTCTTGACAGCTTTCTATGGATACGACTATGACTATGACTTCACTGGTCTTCACTTTTTGGGTGTCTGTCTGTCCATACAGTGTTGTCCCTGGTGTCCGCCCTGCTTTTGTCCCAAATGCAGGGTTTAGCTTAAAACACCTGTAGTTTTGTTTTTTTTTTAAGGGCCCATTTCTTTCCCCCAGATGAAATCTGAATCTTTTGTACTAGACTGATTAGCCAGGGAAAACAAAGCAAGAAACCAGTGTCTGGAACCAAACAGGAACAGAACAAGAGCATGGTTGTTTTCCTTAAATACGTACATTTAAATACATTCAATCTGACATGGGTGTGAAATTTGCCTGTCAACATTTACTTCGCAGGAGAGCTCTAAGTTGCACTAAGGTGAATGCAGTGAACAGACTGAGCAACTGTCTGGATGCAAGCTCCAGGCTGTCGAGAGGAGAGGCAGCTCCTCCTGCAACAGCCGCCCCCCGGGAGCCAGGCCCAGGCCCTGTGCTGGGCTTGCTCGGGCAGAACCGGCCTGCAGGTCAGTGGGGTCGAGACAAATAGACGCAGCTCTCCAGACTGGCAAGTGTTTTGAGCAAGTGAGCCCGGTCAGCTGAAGAAAGAAGCAACCAGCTACCTTCAGTGTCAGCAGTATTTCTGCAGGAAAACAGAGAGAAAGTTGTGAAAGACCTGTTTTTGGTAAAACCATCATAGAGAGCATATCACAAAAACATCAAAATACTCGGCCGTTTTAAATAATGCCAGCCACAAAGGCTGCCTCTGGATGAGTTACAGTTGATTTTGATGCAAACAGATAGCATGTCCCTAGATGAACACAATGTTGAAAGGCTGGCAGATCCTACACACTATTCTGAAGGACACACTGCGATGGGTTCAGGATAGTTCCTTCTGAATGACTGCTACTCTCTTAGCAATGCCATCCTCATCCAGCTGAATCTCTCCCATCTTCTCAAGAGAGATTACTGAGACTCCCAGGCGGACCTGCCCCTGCCTTCTGACAGCATCTGACCCAGAAGGGGCCACTACTTCCTTAGTCCTTCTTCAACATCACCCAGTGTACTCTCTGACAGGTTTCTCTCGACTCTCCGTTACCGAGATACCTCCAAGGTTCCATGGGTGTATTCTTCCTAGCTTCAGAGAGCTAAATCACCTAGGGTTTTTACTCAACAGGTATTCCTGCTTGTTTCTGGCTGTGGTGCGCTGATGGTTTGACTGACTGGATACCAAGGTTGTTTCCTTTATTCTTTTTGTAGTGAGCAAGGATTGTGGGGGGACTGCTGTTGTTGGTGTAAGTATATATGTCAATGCTTTTTCTTTGTTATCTGCCCCGCCAAAAGTTTTCATTCACTTAGCCAATATTAATTTAGCACCTACTCTGTGCCAGGTGCTGCGGATATAATCATAACATGACATTTCTGGTCACTGCTATCAAAACATGCTGAATAGACCAGGTAGACAGTTAAATACCAGTGTGATCTGAGATATGTGAGGGGAAATATTAGTTGCTGTGGGAGTATACAACTGCTTCTGGGGTTAGATACTTAGACACAGGTTTTTAGCATCAGGGCCATTAAAGATTATCTAGTTTAAGTGAGATTAGGGAGGAAGTCAGCCGAAAATAATGGATTTCACCACAGTATACTGAAAAGAGATCTGGGGAAACTATTGTCAGATCACGAATTCCAGTGGTCAGAGGTGGAGTTACATTCCTGGTTGGTTGCACAATTCTCCCTTCAAAGCTGAAAAAATTAGCCTAGGTGACGAGACCTCTGATTATATTTCCTCTTAGAGAAGAACATTTAATGTATTTTTCCCCGTAATATATTTACTCCTAATTTGTGTCACTTAAATGATTTTACCTGGAAATACTCCAAGGATCTGACCGAAATATGAAAAGAAATCATTCAAATTCCAGTTAGTGTAGAAGAATATTTTATCTACTTTTTGTTATTAAAAAAAAGCCCATATTTTACTGATTCTGCTATTACAGTTGTCCCAATTTTCTCCCCTTCGCCTCCCTCCATCTGGTACCCGCTTCCCTATAGCAACCTCCGCTTAGTTCATGTCAATTAGTTATGCATGTAAGTTCTTCAGCTTCTCCGTTTCCTGTTTTTAAGCTCCCCCTGTCTATTCTGTACCTACCAATTATGCCTCTTATTCCCTCTACCTTTTCCTTCATTCTATCCCTTCCCTTTACCCACTGATAACCCTCCATGTGATCTCCATTTCTATGATTCTGTTCCTGTTCCGGTTGTTTGCTTAGTTTGTTTTTTGGATTTAGCTGTTGATAGTTGTGAGTTTGTTGTCATTTTACTGTTCATAGTTTTGATCTTCTTTTTCTTAAATAAGTCCCTTTAATATTTCATGTAATAATGGCTTGGTGATGACGAACTCCTTTAACTTTACCCAATCTGGGAAGCATTTTTATCTGCCCTTCCATTCTAAATGACAGCTTTGCTGGACAGAGTAATCTAGGTTGTAGGTCTTTGTTTTTCATCACTTTGAATACTTCTTGCCAGTCCCTTCTTGCCTGCAGTTTCTTTTGAGAAATCAGCTGCTAGTCTTATGGGAACTCCTTTGTAGGTAACTCTCTGCTTTTCTCTTGCTGCTTGTAAGATTCTCTCTTTATCTTTAACCTTTGGCACTTTAATTATGATGGACCTTAGCATGGGCCTCTTTGCCTCCATCTTTTTTGGGACTCCCTGTGCTTCCTGGACCTGTATGTCTATTTCCTTTGCCAAATTAGGGAAGTTTTCTTTCATTATTCTTTCAAATGTTTTCAATTTCTTGCTCTTCCTCTTATTCTTCTGGCACCCCTATGATTCTGATGTTGGCATTTTTGGAGGTGCCCCAGAGGCTTCTTATACTCTCCTTGTTTTTTTGAATTCTTGTTTCTTCATCCTGTTCTGGTTGAATGCTTATTTCTTCCTTATGTTCCAAATTGTTTATTTGAATCCCTGCTTCCTCACCCCTTCACTGCTGGTTTCCTGTAGATTTTTCTTTATTTCACTTAGTGTAACCTTCATTTCTTCCTTTATGTCATTGATATACTCAATGAGTTCTTTGAGCACCCTGATAACCAGTGTTTTGAATTCTGCATCTGATAGGCTGGTTATCTCTGTTTTGTTTAGTTCTTTTTCTGCAGTTTGGTTCTGTTCTTTCATTTGAGCCATATTTCTTTGTCTCCTCAATTTGGCAGTCTCCCTGTGTTTGTTTCTGTGTATTAGGTAGAACTGCCTTGACTCCCGGTGTTAGTAGGGTGGCCTACATAGAAAAGGCACCTGTAAATTGTGTCGGGCAGAGCCTTAGGCAATCGCCAGGGTGGGGCAACCCACTTCACTGCTTTGTGGCTCTGTGTGTGGAGGATGTGCTCAGGGAGGGGACGGTGCCACAGCTTGGCTTCTGGAGGTTTGCCTGGCACTCACCCCATTTTCAGGCACTTCACCCACTGCCTGTATGTGACTGGAGCCCTTCCCACTGTTGCCCTGGTGCTGAACCCCAGAGGGGGGGATGTGCATATGTTCTAAGACTATGCGGGCCCTTTACGTGGAGTCTCTTGAAAATCCAGCAGTTTCTCCTGCTGCTCCAACCCCCACTGGTTTTTAGAGAAATTATGGGATTTATCTTCCTGGCACTGGAACCCTGGGCTCTGCAGTCTGGCCTGGGGCTGGGATCCCTTGTTCCCACGGTATCCCTTGCTCCCAAGGTATCTCTCCCACTTGTTATCCACCACACATGAATGTGGGACCACCCAGTCTACTGCAGTCACCACCTCTCCATGCCACACTGCCATCTCCTTGCCTCTCCACCTGTCTCCACATATCCACCCCTCCTACTCATCTGGATGAATGTGGCTTCTTTAAATCCTTGGTTATTAGACTTCTACATGGTACAATTTTCTCACAGTTCTGGGTGTTATTCGTTTTGAGATTTAGTTGTAATTCTCCTTATGGTTGCGCAAGGAAGTGAAGCACATTTACTTACGCCTCCATCTTGACTAGAAGTCTGGAAGAACATTTTAATTGAGAAGTATATATATCCTTAGAAACTTTAAGGTAGTATTTTTAAAATATATATATATTTAGAGGGAAAGGGAGGAGAAAGAGAGGGGGAGAAACACCAATGTGTGGTTGCCTCTCACATGCCCCCTACCAGGGACCTTGGCCCGCAACCCAGGCATGTGCCCTGACTGGGAATCAAACCGACAACCCTTTGGTTCGCAGGCCGGCACTCAATCCACTGAGCTACACCAGCCAGGGCAAGGTAGTATTCTTTAACATAGACATTAATAAGCAGCTCTGAGCCAGAATCAGGTTAATGACAGAACGCTGAGCATGGCCCGTGTCCCTGGAGTGACATGTGTGGTGTCCCAGCTGTGCCATGGAGTGGGAAGTCATTTAACCTTTCTGTACCTAATATGTCTTAAGGCTGTTGTGAGGATTAAACAAAATGATGTACATAACTCATTAAATAGTTCCTGGGACACAGTAAGTGCTCAGTAAATGTCATCATCATTATCAGCATCATCACCAACTCAAAGCTGATCCTAGTTTCCATGGCACCAGTAAATACAAGTAGTTACAACCATACTTCATACAGGAGCCATGAGGCTGAGCAGTAAACTTAGTTTTAATATGTTTAAATATTTAAATATAAAGGAGTGCTATTAAGTTCTATAATAGGAAGAATCTTTTGATTAAATAAAATATCTGTCTTTATCTACAGTTGTACATACTAGATCTGCTTAAAGCAAGGTATGATTTTACTCTCCATTTCAAGATAAATGGAACACAGGTTCATTTAATAGTGGATCAAAATGGGTTCTAGCTCAACAAATAGAACCCAATTACCAATAAAAATTCTGAAAAAAGTTCCCTGATATGCAATAGTGCAGAGCACACACTTCAGAGCAACACAGAGGATGAAGTGCCTGAAGCTCTCTGTGCTCACGTGGCAGCACGTGACACAGCAGAGTGATGTCTCATCAGTGCTCATGGACAAGGAGGGACATGCTGTACATACATTCTCCGAAGGAAAAAAAGAGTGTCTGTAACAGACTGTTCTCTGGCCTTAACATTCAGCGTCAACAGAGCACAGATGGATAAGCCAGAGTCAAGAGGGGACTGAAAAAAAGAGAAAGCGAGAGGGGTATAAATGGCCTGGGACAGATGATGACAGGGAGAACTCTCACTGTGTTTCCTGAGAGGTACCTTTGATGGAGAGAGCATCCTATGTTTACTGAAGTTGCTTTCTGTGATCTTAACATTAATCGTTCTACTCCAGTTTTAGCAGGTACCCATCAGGCGCCTGGATGGATGTGCGTGAAGGTAAACACCTTGGTTCCTGGCGTGCAGCCTGCCTGATGTTCACTTCTCCACTAAGCCCACACCAGTTGTGCGGATTAATCGAGCCTGGGGGGTCCTTGCCTCTCCCTGCCTCCCTCTGGTGCTGCTCAGGGTGGTCCTCCTCTCCTATGATACAGCCCACCTCTTACTAGCTGGGTGACCTTGGACAGGCAAACTAACCCTGAGGTTCACTCTTATCTAAAAATGTTGGGAGATGCAGCGGGAAGGGAGTATAAGGGGTCTAAATGACAATGGAAAAAAATACAGTAAAAATGTTCGGAGGCCTGGTGTTAAAATCATAGGCCCATCCCCGTCCTCTGTTAGAGGTTCTTTCCTCCCCGGATTAAGCACCCAACGCCTGAGGTCAAGGGCTCTTCTGCTGCAGCTGAATCATGTGTCTTCCTTTCCCTTTGGGATCCATAAAGGAGAGAGGGGAATGGACCAAAGAAAGAAATAGCTGTTCCTTTTTGTCCTCCTCCAATGTTACCTGTATACAACCCCTAGGAAAACCTCACAGGGCTGCGCCGACCCCTCTGGGAGGGGGACAGCAGGGGCAAAGAGCGTGCGCCGAGCTCGGCCTGCCTGGCCCACTCCCGGCTGCTGCAGGACCAGGGGCCCAGGGCTTCAAACCCTCCGAACTGTACTTCTGCCATGCACTTGTGCTGCAGTTTAAATGAAGTCATTTAAATAAAGCTTAGCAGAGAATTAGCTTTGTAGTAAATGCTCAATACACGTTGGTGTTTCTGTAATTTTTAAGAAAGACTGTGACCACCCATGTGTTCTGCTTTCCACGAGGCAAGTCTTTTCCTTTCGGAGGTAACACGGCAGCAGGAGGACATAAGGCAAGTGATTTTCTGGCTCGTGGAGGACAGGAGGGAAAGGCCAGGCTGTTGGCCTGGCCCAGGCAGTGCTTCTGAGGGCCTTAGCCCACCGAGTGGCTTTCCCAGGGTGCTTATTTGGCTGAGGCCCTGGTCTGGGCTGTACACAGCCACACTGAAAGGTGAGGGAGGGAGGTCTGGTGGATTCAGAGAGGGAAATGCCACCGGGCCCCCAAAACGCATTTTCCCCACCTTAGAGAGACAATGTGCTCGCAGGTTAAGCTCCCTGGCACTTTTGGGTTCAATAGGGCTGTCCTCTATGGAAGTCGCATCATCACTAACGGCACTGTTCCTCTGGGATGTGCATCCCAGGCTCCAAGACTCTACTTTCGGCACATAAGCCATCACTGAGCTACGTGACCACTACCTATGGAGATGCTGTGGAGGGGAGGCCAGGACTGGCATCTGGGGAGGCGCCAGCCCCCCGAGGGGCCTTCAAACCTCAGCTGAAGGCACATTTAGAGTCTAAACACATGGTCAGTATAAAACACATTCCATTTTCTGTTTGACTTACAATATCAATACGTTAACCATTTAGATGAGCTGTGCACCTGCACACGTGCAGATAACATCTACCAGACTCCCACCCACAGGCCTCTCTGCCGGGTGTGACTGTGGTTCTCTGAACAAGAAAAGCTACACAGAGAAAGTTCACACTCTATGTTATTAAAATTGATGCTGTTGCTTTTTACACTTAAACGGTAATCTCAACAAAACCATCCAAGATCCACTTTTTTGTAGGACATTCAACATCAACCCTACATTTTCTCCATTGAGAGGGGCCTTCTAACTTAAAGAGTTATCTACCGCTCATATATCTGAGGTCTTAAAAGGGCCCCACAGCCTCGTGTCACAGAGCCTTCCTGTAATGGAGCTCCCGCTGGGCACCCAATTCAGTTGGATTCTAAGTACCAATTATTCTACTGTTTCAAGATTTGGTTGAGCCTGGTAACATTACTCTCCTTTGAGCAAGCATCTAAGATAATGAGGAAAGGATATATAAGATTACTGCCTAAACAAAATGGAATATAGACAAATACCTAAAAAGTAAAAAAATTTAAAAAAGCCAAAGCAAAAATATAAGTTAAATGGTTTGCCCTAACATGACCAGTTCATTGACACTTTATGTTTTGTTTTGCTAAAATATCATTCCAGGGCAAAATTAGTATTCTTAATTTATACACCACCATCAGCTCAGTTAAAATCAGCTTAAACAAACAATTATTCACACAAAACCACTGTAAGTAGATAAAATTAGAAGACATTTTAAAAAATCACAAGCATTATAACTTTCTTCAAGCTATCTGCCAATTTTGGTCTATAAAATATTCATGTTCACTTAACCCTGTTCGCACATCTTTGCTCTTCCTTACCCGTGATGCATCTCCCTCCTGCTTAATCATGTCCATTCCGGGCAGCTGGTTTGGGAAAAGGCTGCCTCCCCTCAAAGCAGGATCATTAACCTGAGGGCGACAGGACAGGACAGGAGCTATTTTTAGTGGGATGTCCAAAAGTGCAGTGGGGAACAACCAACCACCAACCTTCCTCTCGCTGGTTTTTATGAGTAACATAACAGGTAAAGATAACCATGTAAAAATGGCTATATCCCTCTGTCCTCTTAAATGTATATATTTTGGGGGGAGTATGGAGGCTCATGAAAATAAATAATTGTAATATACCAGCTGCCTTCAAATTATATTTTATTTGCATTCTGTATAGAAATTCCATAGAGATGATCACAGTAGAAACATTTTCATGTCATATAACATGTTCATTTTTTGGGTCTACATTAGATCAATGACGCAGATTTGGGACTTCGAAGTCATCTGAGAGGCTCTTCATATCCTTGTTACTACTCAAGTTATTGATTAGCATGAGCCGGTATGAATACCCAAAACAGGCCTGAATATGTGGAATTTTCTGATTAAGTGAACTATTCATTAGTATTTGTATGTCTTTTGCAAATTTCAAAGTGAATGTACAAATGCTAACAGAGAACTGATTTTGTCATAAGATACACACTGCAGTTGTTTTTGGGGCTTCCAAAATAATTGTGATATTTGAAAGGTTGAAATCCATGCAAAAGTTTTAAAGCAGCGTGAACCATGAAAAACGCACCAGTTTACACGTGTGCAGGCTGACTAGGACCGAGGGTAGATCGGACCACCTCAATAGCCCTCACTCTGTACACTTTTCCTAGAAAGCAAATCAGGAACCTCTAGTGGCCCATTTTTGTAGAAAATTCAACATCAGCACTACGTTTTCTCCATTGAAAAGATAAAAGTGTGTATTATTATTACTCACACATAGAGCTTTCTTAAATTGCAAAGGACTTCAAATTTTCTCATATACTACTACAGATTTTTATTAACAACTTGTTATAGAACAAAACGTTGAGGAGCTGCAAAATTCAGTACACTTTCAGTAAACTGGTTTACCAACATCAGAATTAAATAGACCTAATCAAATTTTCAATCTTCTACCATTCTCACAACTGTGATCTAACTGAAATTTACAGTGCTCGCAATGACTTATTGCTTAAGTTATTTAAACTTTCCTTGCCTCAGTTTCTCAGTATATGAAACATGATTCGGGGTCCTTGCCACATCTATACCTCGAATGAACTCCTGAGGTAGAACAATGCCAAGACTTTGGTGCCCTTTAAAAATAAGATCTTCTATAAACAGAATTAAAAAATTATTCACCAGTATCTTTACCTCTGGAGCAGCCCAGCACAGGTTTTTGAGCCCCACTCTGGCTGCCTGGGGCATCAGATTGAGTCTCTTCCCCACCAGTGAAGCTGGGGCATCAGATGCTTTGAGTCTCTTCCCCACCAGTGAAGCTGGTGTATACTTAGGGTGGTAGAGTTGTGTGTTTCAATGTTACTCAACACAAAACAGCATTATTAAAAAAAAATTAACAACAACAAAAAAATCATGGTACCCACATTCAAAGGTGATAAAAAATAGATTTTGGGTCATCTGTGTCAATCTCCCTGCACGAATAAAGTATTGTTTAAAGATAACTGGATGGTAGGTAGTTTGGCCTGTGATTCATCTGGTTTTACAGTTAGGAAAAAAAAAATCAGTTCTCAAACTATAAATCCAAATAAGGCTATTTAAAAAGCACATTTGCCATCCCATGTTTAGAGATTAATTTTAGCTGTTGCTAAATTCCTCAAATAAGAGAAAAATTTAAATGACAAGAAAGCTGAGAAATATTTTGAAAGATGCTTGAGCAGTCAGGAATCCTTCCATGCATATTTTTTTGTTAACAACTATTCCTGTAAATTGTACTAACACAGGTGAAAAAACACTTCAAAATAATGTGGGAGTTAACAGCAGATGCTGAGTACATGGGAAGAAACACTTAATGCAGGAATGAAAGAAAGTTATGATTGGAGGATATGGGCTCCCCGAGGTGCTCACCTGCTCGGGACCCATGGAGGACAGCCCCGACGTAGGCACGGAGGTCACTGAGGTCATGCTGATCTGTCCTGTCATCTGGTTCATGTTGCTCATCCCACCTGTGTTGGTCGCCATGGATACATTGATGTTCATATTATTATTGTACATGCTGGTGTTTGCTTGCTGCCCAAAGTGTGGTGGGGACTGTTGTGAAAACATGCTAGAATGCAATGAAGAGACGTAAACGTTAGTGCCCTAGTGCAGACAGGAAGGCAGCTTCGAGCACTTGCTCCCCAGGCATTTACTTCAGAACGAATAAAAGTAGGCTGAGAGGGCCCAGGGCGGGACAGCCAGCAGGTGCTGAAGTCAGAAACAACAGGGCCTGGCATGTTGCATGAAGCTGCAGGGCAACCACAGCCCTGTGAAGGTCTGGCAGTCTGTTTGCTTTCATTGCACACTGCCTTCCTCAGAGGTTTCTACCATAAACTGGCGGGGTGCTGCCTTCTTAGGGAAGTTCCTTTTACTTCCAAGGAGAAGATTTTATGCTACACTTCTTCAAATTCTGGTGACTTCTGCCCTAGAAAAAGTAAGCTGGCTTACTTAGCAGTTTCCTTGATATTGCTTTCTTGTGCAAAGAAGTTAAGAGACCTGTGGTCTACAGAAAGTTCCCTGGTGATCATTCATATCAAAAAGACGCAGAAGCACAGAAACACAGCATACCTGTTTCCACCCATATTCCCCTGAGCCCATCCATTCATGTCAGAGGAGGCCTGATAGGCTGGGTTGGCCTGGGTCTGCTGCAGCATGGGGCTCTGGGTGTGTGCCATTCTGGGTGACATTAGAGGGCTCTGGGGCGTGGTAGCCCCAGTAAAGCCAGGATCAGGTTGCTGACTTATTCCTTAAAAAATACAAGACAGAAACATAAAGGAGATTGTTAGCTTTATTGTAGAGACTCAGGAAAAAGAATGTTCAAATTAAATACACAGAAAATTACTTTAAAATATCTGATCATGTACTGGTCAATTACATATATTTTAGAGATTCTAAGCTGGGATAAAATGCATGAAGAAAAAAATCTCCATGTCTTAATTCTCTACGGTAATTACAGGGGTGCCTGTAATTAACCATATTAACCATCACGGCTAGAGGCAGAAAGAGAAAATACTATTTTTCCCCATATCCCTTTCCAAATCAACAATGACCAAATACATATTTCTCTTTAACCTAAAATAGTCTTTACATTTTTATATATCACCATAAAGACGATTTAAAATTTAAGCAGGATTAAAGTTCAACTATATTTGAAAAGCCAACACATTTCAATAATTTTTTACTGAATTAGTAACTTAAGTCATTCTCTATGAGGCAGACGCATCACAGTGAGCTCGTCTGTCTTTATAAGGGGCTCTAGGGTGCTTCACTCTCCTCCAAGATTAGCAAGAATAAGAAAAAAATTCAGTGCAAGGTTCTTGTTCACTTTAGAGGCAAATGGCATTTATAGTAAAAGAAAAAAAAACTTTCAGAAGACTTTTCTAAATCATCAAAAAGGAAATAGAGGAAAAAAAGGACATAGAAGAAAGCGCTCAAAAACAAAGGCAACTTAGAAAATTTCAGAATGACGTTAAGGTAGGCAGATTTTTGCCTTGAAGATATGTAAAACATGCATATTTAATTAATACTTAAATTAGCTATAAAGAAAAGTTGAAGATCACATGGGAAAAAACTGCACATTATCTTTCTGTTTCTTTAAAGAAATAGGAGACGTGAATTTAAGCAACACAAAGACTTGATATTTATAGATAAAGCTGGCAAAAGATAGGGAAATTCATTCTGAATATTAATGTAAGCACTTACTTTTATCAATAATTCAACTATTAATTGAACATAACATGCACAAAAATATTAACATTTATGACATTACATATTGGTCTCTTAAGGCTGACATTAAACAACAAATCAATAGGAAGAAAACTAAGAGGTCTTCCATTGTGGTTTCTATACAGCATTTCTCAAGAATTACTATTCATTAAAGATTTGGTGTAATCTTTAAAGTCTTTACTTTTCAAAGTTGTAGAATGTCTCTAATATTTACATTTATATATGTCTTTCAACATGTTGTGTATATCTATTGATTTGTTTGAGTCAGGCTCAGAGGTTTTCAACTATAAATATATACATATCCGCCTATGTTTATAGACATGGACATCAACATACAAATTCATACACGCTCACACACACACCTGGTGCACTATACACACACACACTTACTTCGGTCATTCTTAAAGTAAGACCTGCACTCAGAGAAAAGGTGGTACCTGAGCTGAGAGACTGGAAGGTACTGTGCTGGACTTGGGGACTCCTGACAGGCCCCAACTGTCCTCCCAGGTTTCCTATCATTCCCTGGTTAGCCAGAGTCATCTGGGAGCCATGCAAAGAGCTGTGAGAGAGGAGCTGTGACCCAGGACTGGGGGACACTGGGGAGAAAGGACTGGAGAAAGGTGGTGGGGATGTAAGTCCAGTACCGTAGTTTGCAGGAAATGGAAACTGCTGTGCATTTGCCTGGGGAATCCGGGGGTTGCTCATAGTTGCGGGCATACCACTAGGAGCCACCATGCTTGATGTCATATTCAACCCTTGGCCTCTCATCATCAAAGTTCTTTGCTGAACTTGCTGTTGCTGATGCATTTGTCTCTGTCGGAGATGCTGGTTCAGGATTTCCCTCTGTCTCTGGGCCAGCATCTGTGCATTAATAGGTGCCTGAAATGGGGGGCAATACAGGATGGAAAAAATTGAGGGTAGACACAGAGTAAAAAACAAACTGTGTATTAGAAATAGGAGGAAATGGAACAGTCTCATGCAAAATTATTTGGAAAATAAATTTATGTGGAAAGAACATTTTAGAGTCGAACAAACTGGTGGTTGAGAATGAGAGCCTGTCAGTTCCACAGAGAGGATGATTATTCTGAAACTTTGCAGTGACATACCTGGGTTAAGGCCAACGTTAATACCCATTAAACTGCAGCCTGTGGTGACAGGACAGTTAACTGCAGGGCCGCACAATAACTCCAGTCCCATCTATAAGAGGACTCTGATATAAACTTTAAGGATGGCAGTTTAGAGTCTCATTCAAGGGGCATTCAAGTCCAAAGGGAAACTAAATCACTATGCCAAAAGGTGCTTGAAGCACTTCAGAAAAGGCAGAGGCAGGAAGAGGAGGGGTATAGAGTGAGGATCAGGTGAAGGGAAGAGACACCAGCATCTGCTGTCAGGGGTATTTATAGGCCCTACCAATACGGAGCAGATCCTCATTACTCATGGATTCCTTATCTGTGAACTTGCTCACTCACTACAATTTATTTGTATTCCGAATCAGTATTCACTGCACC
The DNA here is from genome assembly GCA_004026545.1 of Mormoops blainvillei. Taxonomy (NCBI): domain Eukaryota; kingdom Metazoa; phylum Chordata; class Mammalia; order Chiroptera; family Mormoopidae; genus Mormoops; species Mormoops blainvillei. The sequence goes on along the minus strand of PVJD01000602.1, from coordinate 317,270 downwards.
ACTGTCATTTATGGACACGTGCAGAGCAGTGGAGAATTTGAGACACCTCCTGTGCATGTTCCCTCCTGTCTCCGCCTTCTTGTCTCCACCCTCGTACTGCCAGCAATGGTCCTTTTTGTGGACTAGTCAGTTCCATGTTTTTCACATTGTTGTACTTTTTGCTGGTGATTCTGCTGTTTAAAAGGGCTCCTGAGACTAGTGCTGAAGGGCTCTGTAGTTTTCCCAAGCACAAGGGGCGGGATCTGCCTTATGGAGAAAATATGTGTTAGATGAGTTACAAGTTAATGAACTGGCTGTGAGTTTAATGTTAATCAGCTTACGTAAGCTGTTTTCATATGGAAACACACCTAAAACAACATTATGTATTGCTAGGTTGCTGAAAATCTTGTGACCAGAGGCTTGTAGGAGCCTAACCCCTTATTTCTTCTAGGAGCAGTGAGTGGTTCAATATCTGCCAATTCTGTGCTTGCAGTAACTGTATGGAACACAGTATGTGTGAATAATGAGAATCGACTATACCCGGCAAAAACAATCGCAGTGGATAAGAGGAACCTTGCAAATGACAGACTACACAGATAACTGAATGACACTGCAGATACACTGTGTTCATATGGATCTTACGGAGTCTAAGTTACTTTATGGGGAACATCAAGCAGAGGAAATCACAAGAGATGACAGGTGGATACAGTCAAAGCTGATGGCTGGTCTGCTCCTTACCTGTGTTGGTACTCCAGGTCTCAGAGTCAAGTTCACATTTGAAACATTGCTGATCTGATTCATAAGGGGCTGGCGATTCTAAATGGATAGACGTAGGAATCAATACATTTTTAAAACAATATATTTTATTTCAAATCATCTTCCTAAAAAGAAAAAATCACCCTCCTAGCCCAATATCTGCATGCTGTTGCATACTGGAACCCCACGGTGTGCAGCTGAATTCCCATAAAAGCTAGTTTTGAATGAGGTATCTCCTTGGTTATAATCGGGAAATTACTTTGGACTGTTTGGAAAACATACTGTTTGCAAGGGAGAGAGGGAAGAGAATGCTGAATACTCAGAAGAGGAAGACTAGAAAAAGGCAGGTGCTCCTCATTCACAAAAATGAAACAAGATTTGAAAGCCTGCAACGTTATTTACTTGCTGTATTGTAGAAATCTGTCCGGGCTTGATGCTAACAGTGACTATTTTTGTCATGAGACGGGACTCATGACAGGAGCAACTAGTATCCTGAGTGTTAGCTTTGGGTTAGAAACTATGCTAGGGCCCTTAAATGTATATAGATTGCCCTATTCTGTACAATAAGCCCATTTTACAGAATGAAAATTGAAGCTCAGAGAGCTCAAGATTAGACCATTAGTAAATAACGGAGTCAGAATATAAAATGGTAGCTACTCTGTACTGGAGTGGAGTTAGTAGGGGAGGAAAAAAGAAAGGAAGTAGAAAGGGATATGAAAATTGTAGGATCATCTTGGAGAAGTTTTCACTCACTTAGAGAGCATAGGATGAGATTTAAACCACACAACTGTTGCCCCATCTGGCATCGCCCCCTTCCCCCCTTTTCAGGCAGCCACAGAGAATATACCTGCTGTGCTTGAAGGCGATGCTGTAGTTGAAGTCTCAGCTGATTAGGCTGGTTCTGCACCAGGCCTGTGGGCCTGAGGCCAGGTCTGGGTTGCATGCGGAGTGTGGCATAACTAGGCCGCTGCCCCATGCTGTGGAAGTTGGGGTCTTGCATGGGAGAATAGCTCCCCTGGGCCATTTGTGCCTGAGACGCATACTGCTGCGGGAAAACGGGTGCCTTCTGTTCCAGCATCATGTTGGAATCCTGACTTGAGAACTGGTCTGGATCTACAGCTTGGCTCTGAAGAGAAAGTCCCCAAACAAAGAATTAAAACACTAAAAACGGCAGAAGAAATATAAGGCTGGCCTCTTTGACTGTCAGGGATTTAAAACTTTTCATACTGTACTTACTTCATAGAGGTACTTTTAGCTTGACTTTGCTTTTCTTCCTAGGAAAGCCTCTTTGTTCAATAGATCCAGTTATGTGAGGAAGGAAGCGGGGGTTGCGCCTGATTCCCAAGGGAAGGGACACATGGGCCATGACTACAATGCCGCCTACTCGCTCCACCACACGCCGACCCGGACTTTAAACATGCATGTTTAATGTTTTTGTTTTTGTTTTTTGACAGATTATTCATACCTGTATAATTCGTTTATATGAAACACTCATCTTGGCATCTACCCGGGATCAGCAATGTTGGGGGTCCCGCTACCATTATTCCCATTTTACAGATAACAAAACCAAGACTTGGAGAAGTGAAGACAATTGCAACCAGACTACCTGGCCAGTGAGTAGTGGGTTCCAATCCAGTTTGTGACTTAGGACCTGAGCACCTCACCGGTACGATACACTGCTTTCATTTAACTGTTTCCTGTGTCCTATGACTGTCAGAATTTCCTACATACCCCACCGTTTGTCACCGTCTTATTATCTACTAGACAAATTTAATGTGTTTTGTTATTCTTGATTTCTTAAGGCTCCCCTATTTGGATCACAATGGGACAGGTGCAGAAAATCCAGAACTTTTACAATGGGGAATAGTTCAGGCCCCAGTGGCCTTAAACATCTGTGTGTGAAGTGGAAAGGTGTACCTGGCTAATTCTCCTTTTCTTTCTACTTCTAGGAGTAATTTCTACAAACCCCTGAGATATTGGAGGGAAGGGGCCAACAGCACAAACAGCTAGGAGGTTTTCTTTAGCTTAATAACATCCTAGGCTTCTTCAAACTAGCCTTGCCATGTTGGAGCAGGGGCCCAGAGTCACCCAGGATTCGGGTCAGTGTGGCTCTGAGGTCGGCCTGTGAGAACTGGGCCCATTCATTATCCCCTCCCCATGATAGTTTTAAAAAATGTGGATGAGTCTCTTTGGGGAAACCATTCATTGTTGAATTACTGCTCTAACTAAATCCATAAAACTATCTCAGAACTTTAAATATTTGCCCATCTTTAACAGAGAGAAAATTTAATTATTTCCATTTTCAAAGAAAACAGTTCTAATGAGTAGGAATAAGGTCCACTTGTACTTCACATTTCCCCTGACTCCACCCAATAACCACATTTCCATGATTCAGTTTAATATGATAAAATGATGGATTTGATGAGACAAAATAGAAATAATACAAATAAATGGAAAAAAGGAGACTAAAAGTATTTAATAATGAAATGACACCAGTTTTGATAAAAACAATGCACCCAGGAACCCCAAGGATCACATTTTTAAATGTCACTTAGGCAAAACTCAAGGACAATGACACTGAATGTTAAATTCTAACTACCACCCAAAGCACAGTAAACCAGCCAAACAGGAAATATATTAACTCCATTTTCCTTTCTTGATTTATTTCAGGTTATATCAGGTAACCTTAAGTCATTTCTTCCATTCTGCTGTTCTCAGTATGAATCGACAAGTCTTAATTAACTCCCACTATGTCTGCCGAACTGTGGGGATTATGACAAGACTATCTTTAATGCTTCAGAGAAGTCTCCAATGACTCTGCATCATCATCATCACAGACCCTCCCTCACAACACGTCAGACATCCAAGAAGTTGACTGGACACTGGAAGGTACGTTTTAGTAATAAGAAACAAAGATGACTCATGCTGAGAAGAGCGGAAGGCAGTAGCATGACTGTGATATTTTTTTCTAGGTTACTCCGTAAACAGTAAACCAGGAAGGCCGCTTCACACAAATTTAGCTGGGTAGCCAAATTCAGAAAGCATGATGCTATTTCATGAGACTGTGTCAGGTTATTTCTTGTATTACTGCTCTAAATAGCAGAGAATTACTTTAACTAACTAATTACCAGGAGGAAGGAAGCTAAATAAGTAAGTACACGAAGATTGATTAACCTATTTATATTCCCACTTATGGTTAAGTATCCCCAAAATTGTTGTGGGTTAAATCTATGCAAAGGTCAAAATGGTTATTGAGGTCTTCCTTTCCATGCTGACAGTACTCTCACAAACATGGTAAAGGTTCCTAATACCTGCCTGACTTTCTGTAAGATGTGCGGCATCGACCCCACAAAGTGACACAGTGCAAGAACGGCAAGGATTCTCTGTAAACGCAGGGAAAGTAGCATCACGACAGGAAGCAGAGTGGTCGTGGTGGGCAGACTAAGTCAAGATTCCAAAAAAGGCTAAAACTGCAAAGAAGATTGTGCTGAGGCCTGAATGCGCTGAGCCCAACTGCAGATCGAAGAGAATGCTGGCTATTAAGAGATGCAAGCACTTTGAACTGAGAGGAGATAAGAAGAGAAAGGGCTAAATAATCCAGTTCTAAGCTTCATAGTTTGTTTCATTATGTGACATTAAAATCTTGAGGATATGTTAAAAAAAAGATTATTGAACAACAGTGACCTCTAAAATGACTTCTGCTAACATACGTGCAAAGTATTCTTTTAGAATAAATAGTTTCCCATCACTAGCCCCCAATATACGATTAACATAGTGGGGTTTGTTTTTTTTAATCCTCACTCGAGAATATATTTGTTGATTTTAGACAGAGAGTAAGAGAGAGACAGAAAGAGAAAGAAACATCGATCGGTTGCTTCTAGTACATGCCCTGAGTGGGGATTGGACTTGCAGCCTTTGGTGTATGGCACAATGCGCCAACCAACTGAGCCACCTGGCTAGAGCACAGATACTGGTTTTTTTAGATGAAAGCATTCTAGGTTATTGGGGCAGCAATGTTCCATCCTGGGTCCCCCTGCTTCTTGCATGTACTTCTCTGTCGTTATTGGGTGAGCTGGACCTGAGTTTCTGCCGTTCAGCTCAAAAACCCAAGTTCTATGTAAAGCTAGTTGCCATTCTTGGGCCAGAGTTTATGTGCGAGTAACAAGGAGAGGGAGAAAAAGAAAATAAAGCTAGCTTGGTATTAGGTAAAAAAAAATTCTAAAAAGCAGATTGCAGATGATCTGTCAGCAAAAGGAAACAAACATCCTTACGCTCCTAAGATGCTTGGTCACCCCTGCTTCCCTCTGTGCGTACCTGGCTGACCAGTTCAGGTATTCCCAAAGCTCTATCAATCTCCTCTAGGCCATCGAAGTTCCGCAAGGCCAAGTAGAGCTGGTCCAGGAGAGCTCCTTCATCACTCGGGGAGTCCGCGGCAGGATGTGGACAGAGCAAGTCGTCTGGAGAGCTGCCAAATGGCTGCCTGTAAAGAGACAAACTTTACCTTGGGCGTGTGGCAAGGCTAGTTGGTTGAATTTTTAATTTCCCTTAAGGACAAAAGTATCAGTTGACTTCCAGGGTCTTTGTAGGAAAATACTGTACCAGCTAGACATAGAACAAAATGACAACCCAAAATAAGAGATACAGAGAGCATCTGACATCTTGCTCCCTGGCATATGTTGTCTGTTTGGCTCAAATAAACTCTTAAAAAAAAAAAAGATACACTTAAACAGAGACTTACATGAGTCCAGGGCCCATATGACTATTATATTTCCATAAATCAACACTGACTCCTTAAGCACATATATATTTATTTGCCCTGAAGTAATCAAGGGGCTTTTCTGAATTTTAGTAGGAAGACTAGTCGATTGAATAGTCTCATTTCACATGAGGCTCTGCTGGTCAACCTGGGAGAGACTAGAGCACTACAGGCATAAAAGCTACATGAAGTTTTTGAACTCAGCTGTCACTAAACTAAATTTGACTGCACTAATAGGGAATTTTTCAGTCATGCATGCTGGACCTATAAACATTTATGAAAGAGCTCAAGAAATGTAGTGGTTAACCTTCCTGAGTTAGACAAGAAAAGCTGATCATGAATATGCAAATTATATCTGTTATTCTATAAGGTAATAGGTGATAAACCATAATACTAAACTCCAAATTCTATGGCATATAAAACTCCTGTAATTTAAATTAACTGACAAATTGGGGGAGATATTTAAAAAGAGCTTCTGAATTACTTTGATACCAGAGGAGAAATGATACTTATATTTTGCCAAAATAGTCTAATTTGTACCCACAGAGTTACCATATGAATTTTTGGAGGAAGTAAGATTACAGATAAGTAACTTCATTCTTAAGTGAAAATAGACCCATCAAAAGATGAAGTTACCTATTTCACCCAGCATAACACACCATGTTTTCTGAAGACAGCTTAATGTGCCACGTTGGCCGAAAATCCTGAGATGCTGATTATTGAAGCCTACAATTTCAAATAGTTATAACAACATAGTACATTAACGGATAATCTAAACTCTCCATTTATCCCTAGTTACTTGTAAAGAAAAATCACCCAATTAAGTGTCCCCTGAAGACACCCTCACCCGCTGTCCCTAGCTCTAAGCCTGCAGTCCCACTGCCTCTGCGGCGTTGCAATCAGGCACTGCAGCCAGACGCACGAAGCGCATGGGTATGCTAAGGGCTTCCACCAACACTCTCAGAGGCTCCGCTCTCATTCTGGGACTCTTTCTACACCTGCCTCTTCTCCCTGCTGCTGCCTTGGTTCTCAGGAAACAGCAGGCGCTGAAATAGTTTCCCCACTGCCCTGCCACACCTTTCCAAAAGTCGAGTTTAAATACAAATGTGATCAGATCACTCCAGCACTGCTACTTAGGGAGTGAGAGGGAGGAGCAGATACAGAAGAGTGGCAACAAGGAGAAAACCACAGGACTGCATCTCAAAGCAAAGGCAGGAGGAAGTGCTCCGAAGAGGAATGACCAACATTTGGATGAGGTAAATTTCATGCAAAAAGAGCTTATGTCAGCCAAGAGTGGTTGTCGCCTGCGTACCAGACTCTCTTAGTCTGAGACCTCATTCTCCAGAGATGCTATTCAAGTATTTTCTTTGTCTAGCTTTATTTTATAATTTCAACTTCTGTTTCTTCAGGAGTTTCATTTCTACACAACCACGAACCCCGCCCCCAACCTCTCCACTGGTCACAAGCTCATGTGAAAGCTCTTTTTTAACTCCAGCGAGGTTGCACAGGTTCCATGTGGACCCAGACCCCCCAGTCTTGCATCTGATTGAGTCAGAAGGAAGGGAAGAAGCTTTCTTCTACCTTTGCAACACAACTGCACCCTAGTAAAGGCACATTCAAATGCTTAAAGAAAAATAAAAACCTGATGCAAATATTAACTTGCATTTAAACAGTTTCCTACATAATAAAATACCCATTTGTGTTAAATGCTTTTCATTTCTTTTTTTTACTTAATGCAAAGTGAACCAGGACCTCTGGGCCCTCTTCAGCTCCAGGTGGGACTCTCAAGGAGCCTTCCTGCTCATAGTCCCTGTCCGATTCTCCTAATAAGACGCTGTCAGGTTCTTTTTTCCCAAAACACACTTCGCTGAGCTGACTCAGAATTCTTACTTCAGCTCCCCCGGGAAAATGTCTAAGTCTCTGGGACTGGGTGGTGGTGGTGGAATTCAAGGCCACACACACTTCGGTAAAGCCTAATTTTTGTAAACTAACTTCCCTGTGAGTCCCAACTAACCTGGGTAACTGATCTTTTCCCACACTAGCATAATGCCAGGACCCTTCACTCCACACTTCCCACTCTCTTCTCCACCTAAGATGCCCATCAGGGCTGGGCATATTCCTGTAGAGCCACTCTTGACCACCCCCACTCACCTCCCAACTCCAGCTATGCTAAATTGATATTGGCATCTATGCTAAAAATATCAACTTTAGACTGTGCCTAGGGAGGACATCTAAAATCTCTTTGTTGGCCCAGTACTTGAACTACATAGGTTCAGTTAAGTTTTCAGTTGGTGAAAATAAAAGCTTCCTGATCTAGACAGGAAATCATACCTTATACACAGAAAAATACATTGCCTTGTGGCTTAATTTTCTAAATTTGGGCATACCGTAAGTCATATCACTTCCCTTAAAGACACCATAATATGGCTGGTGTACAGAAAAAATATTGATCCAGACTTCCAATCTGAACTTTATAAATAGTTGCCAATATAATGAAAAAATTATTTTTCTACAGTATGGGCAATTACAAATATATAATTACAATCCAGATGGTGATTGACAGGTATGTAATATTAAGACAAGGGTAAAATTCAGAGGAATAAAGGGATGAACCAGGCCAACACCAACAGAAACCCCATTTCCCAAAACTTTCATTTGTACTTATGGCCTAGTAGGGCATGACGGATGACGACAAGGAGAGAAGGTCCGTTCTGAGCTCCCATTTGAGAAGCCTTACCTTTACCCTCACTTTTCACATGTATTTTCAAAATTTTGCAAAAAAGTAGCAGCTACTACATAATGAGAAAGAGTCAACACAAGAAACTTTACTCTCAGGTACATTCAAGTAAGATAAACCAAATTAACTCCAAAATTTTGAACTTAATGTGAAAGCAAGTCTTTCACAGAAGGCAGCTACTATATTTTAAGAAAAAAATCACTTTTATAAATTGAACAGAAATTTTCAAACAAATCATCTATACATTTTGGACTATATTTTAAACCTTTCTCTTACATACCAGATGAGTGAAGGGAAAAAACCACAATGGAACTACAGAAAATGGAAATTCAACTACAAATCAATGAGTATGGGAATATATTAGAGGTTTAAGGGCTAAACTACTGCCTTTACTGCTGCCTTTTGGAAATGTGCACATAAACTAATGCTTGGTTCCTAAAACATTAAAAAACCTATTCCTAAACAGATAGGCTGTAAAAATATAAAATATTAATGGTGACATGTATAAAGGGGATTTAAAAAAAAAGATGTTGTTTTTATTTATTTTTAGAGAGAGGGGAAGAGAGGAAGAGAGGGAGAGAAACAACATGTGGCTGCCTCTCGCACGCCCCCTACTGGGGACCTGGCCCACAACCCAGGCATGTGCCCTGACTCGGAAGAATTGGCAACCTTTTGGTCCGCAGGCCAGCACTCAATCCACTGAGCCACACCAGCCCATGATAAAGGGGATTTTTAAAAAAGCAGTATTTTTCTTTTATTTCAAAAGACAGACGTTGTTAGAACCTCTGTTCCCCGTCACTTTTGAAGTTCTAGGACAATGAGATTAGCATCGAGTTGGTCATAAATTTCCTCCGAACTGAATTATTTAAAATAAAAGAAGTAGGACGAGTGGCTGGAAAAACTGAAATAACTTTCAAAGTGGTGAAAATGGTTTGTTTTGTTCACACAGTTCTTAGACAGAGACAGCTGACAGTCACCCAGGAAGCAGCAGAACAGGCCATGCTGAGTCACAGAACCTGCACAGCATATCCAACAGCTTCTTCTGTAACTAGACTCAGTGAACTCTGGAATTCTTCCTTTTTAAAACAAACAAACAAATGAACAAACAAAAAACGAGAACTCTCAACTGTTTGGGCAACAGTGAAAATCCTAACTTTGGCCTTAGTTTTCCCTGGAAGCTCATCTTCCACATTTCATTCAAAAACAAATATCAAGTGTTAGATTTAATTATTGCACTAATTTTTACTATGTGCAAGTTTCCATGGAAATGGGTGAGTTTTTAATATGTCAAATAAACACATTCAGAAAAAGCATAATGCTCCCTGACACCATGAAATTAGATTCAAAGGGCTGGAGGGAGCTTGAGAAAGCCCTGCCTCCACGTGGGAGGCCCCAGGAAAGCCAGATGAGGCTCCACTGCACGCTGGAGCCGCCTAAGAAAAAGCCAGAAGGCCTGGCTGTGGTCCTCCCTGTCTGCTCTTCCAGCCTCATTTTTACTCAAAGTGCAGTGGGAGGAACAGTGGTGCTCCTGGGTCTCACCCAGACCTGCCTTTAAATGAGACCCCAGAGGTGGTTCACAGGCACAGAGAAGTTGGACAACGCTTGTTTCTCCCCGCAAGTGAAGGCAACACAGCTGGCGAGTACCATTCCTTCTTTATCTCCCTAAGACTGTTATTAAGCAGCTCCCCTAATCTTTTCTTTCAGTGAAATAGCCAGCTTTCTATTTTTCTCATCAATCCTATTACTGGGCTCATGTTCATCTTCAATTTTTTTTTTTGAAACATCATCGAATCCTCTGAACCCTTTATTATTCCCTTACCATACAGAAAGGAAAATTGGCACCACACTGCAAGCATGAGCTGTGCAACCCCAACTGCAACAAAAGAATTACATCCCAGAGTGGGGCTCCCTGAGAAATTTGTAATTTTAAGCAGCTCTAGAAATGTATCCTACTTTTGTGAAATTTCAGAAACCTGTAGACTTTCATCATTTGTGAATCTGGTAAGAGTATTATTATGTATAGTTTTAGACTAGAATAATCCCAAAAGGATAAAGACATTCGGTCTGCAGTAAGGTCTTCGTTGAGCCTCCAACCCAACTCTTTACATATGAGCCTCACGGCCAAATTTCTCCAGTGTAAGTTTACTTCCTGGAAAATAAGGCCTGCACCCTGTGAGTTCCCATGCTGCCTCTTGCTCATGTTCCCAGGTACCTCCCCGCCTGGGGGCTCTTCGACCACCAGCCAGCCAAGCAGTGCCAGCACTCAGGCCCCCAGGTTCCCTGGGTAACTCCTGCTTCTAGTGCTCTGCTGAAAACACTGAGACTATGCATGTAATACAACTGTGATGTTGCCTTTACAGGGGATAACACAAAACAAAACAACAAAAAACACCAATGTGCTAAAACCCGAGCATCCCCGAGCCATGGGTGACACGTGTGTTTTTTATCTATAAAGCATAGCAAAGTCAAAGAGCTGCCCTGAGACTGCTGGCAAAGCTGAGGGACCCTGGAGTAGACAAGAAAGTAGTGACCCCATCCCTGGCAGAGACCACTGCAAATTCTCCTTAAGAAAAGTGTCCTCAATTTCAACCCCAGATGTTTCACTGACTGAGATCAGCTATGAAAGATTACCAAAGTACCCTGGGAAACAAATCAGTCACTGGATTTAGAGTGAAAGTCAATCACTGGATTTAGAACTTCGAGAAATCCAGATACTGAAATTATTGAATAAAAAAATTTAGAAAATAATATTTAACATAATGTTTAAAGATATAAACATAAAATCACAAACATAAGCAAACAAAAAGAGGCTATAAAAAAAAAACCAGGCCAATAAAACTTTCAGAAATGAATAACATATACCAAATACCAAGTAGTATAAATAAATCCACACCTACACAGTAGTAAAGCTACAATGCAGCAAATATAAAGAATTGTTTAAAAGCAATTACAAAGAAAAGATCACTGATAAGGAAATGAAAATGAACTGATAATCAAAGCCAATAAAACTCAATAAACTTGATCATACACCATACCCTTTTCAAAAAAACTGCTTCAATGTCTTAAAATACAAAGTCTGAATTCTTCAGAGTTCGGTATTTAAGGTCCTCTATTCAATTGCTGATCTACTCTTCTGGCCAAATCTTCTGATAGTGCCTTTTATTTTTTTCAATGTGGCAAAACACATGAAATAGAAAGCTAGATGATTTTCTGTTATGCTAAACATACTTTTTTGCTTCTGTAATATCTAGTCCTCTGACTAGGCTGCTTTTGCCAGGTGGACTGGCTTCCTGCCACCTCTGCCTCCTGAAATTACTCCTTTTCTTCACTGCCTTGAAGCCTTTCCCAGTCACCCAAGTTGACGATCTCTTGAAATAGTTTATTTCTCTTATGGCATTTATAGTGCACACTAACTCATATTACCCGTATTAGCGTACATATTTGATTTTCCAACTACATCGTAACTTCTTTAAAGGCATGCTGTAGATCTGAGTTTTGGGTTTCTCCCTGCCCTGCATGCCCTGCCCAGCAGATGATACAGCATGAATACACAAAAGTGGTCAGGCACCAACTATTAAAGGGAAAAGGCTGACTTCTGGCAGAGGTACGCATAAAATAACAGCACTCAATGAAGCACTGCTCTCTTCGGATCTCCTGGGGACTCAGCACTCTCGGCACTCACCTGCTTTGGCTGGCAAAGGAGGCCTGGTCTATGGGCAGGATGCTTTCAGGCCATGGGGCGGTCTGGTTTGGAGGAGCTTGTTGTTGGCTATACTGGGGTCCCCCCATGTTCATCTCTAATTCAGATGGCCCTAGAAAAGGAGAAGACAAAAATCCACAAATCTTACAAGCTGTAATCAGGGAAGTATCTATTTCTGCTATGTAATACAGAGTATATGTGTTTTGTTTTGTTTCAGAAAATGAAAAAGATAGAAGCAATAATAATCAGGTGAAAATAATAAGACAATTTTTGTTAGGATACCTAAATAAAAGAAACAAATATCAAGGTTAATCACCTACTTCACGGACTATCTAGAGAAGCAGTTCTAAACCGCTTTTTGCACTTAGGACTCTTTATATTCTGTCCAAAAAAGATGTTGTTTTTGTGGGGTATATCTTATTGTTATTTATTATATTTGAAATTAAAACTGGCATATAGAAAAATAATTATGAATTCACTCAAAAATCATCATAGCAAACCCACTATATGTTAACACAAATTCTTTTGAATGAAAAAAACATCTTTTACTGGCATTATTTTACATTTTTGAAAATCACTTTAATGTCTGGATTGATAGAAGAGAGCCAAAATCTCCTATCGGCTTCCACATTCCATGTACCTGTGACAGAATGACAGTGAGAAAGAAAAACACTGTCTTAGTATTATTATGAAAATAGTTTTGGCCTGGTAGACCCCCTTTCAAAAGGGCGCCAGGGTCCTGCGCCATCTTTTGAGAGGTGCTGGTCTGTGCTTGAGGCTCCCTGTAATTCAAGTGAGTTCTTCCACCCAGTAAGCGTGGAGCAGAGAGGTGGCCCAGAAAGTTCAGATATGCTCATTCTTAATAGTTCTTTTTAGAGGCATAAGGCTAATGGATGATATGCGTTTTATTTTATTTATTTTTAAAAAATCCTCACCCAAAGACATGCTTATGGATTTTAGAGAGAGGGGAAGGGAGGGAAAGTAACATTGATCAGTTGCTTCTCACACACGCTCTGACTGGGGACCATACCCGCAACCCAGGCATGGTGCCCTGACTGGGGATCGAGCCTGCAACCTTTTGGTTTAAGGGACGATGCTCTAGCCAACTGAGCCACACTGGCCAGGACAATGAGTTTTTAAATGATTTCACTGTTTATATTATCTGTAGATCTGTCTTCTATTACAATAGATTTCCTTTTGAGTTCCTGGGGTTTTTTTTTGGGGGGGTTTATTAAAAATTGGAGAAATTCAGTTACACAGCAAAGCTCGGAGAGCTGTATTTCAAGCTCAGAAGCCAGGTGGGATGCCTTTCAGTGAAGAAAGGCTGAGAATAAATTAAATTTCTGGATATAAGGTATAATGATTGTAAAAAGAAGGGATATTTTTTAAATTTCCCAGTTTAATTTTGCATGGAATTCTGGCCATTTTAACATTTCTCATGCAAGCCTCAAATGACATGAAATTTGTTTGAGAACCACTCATTAACTCAAAGTACATTCTCTGTAGAAGGTGATACGAATGTCATCTTTCAGAAACAATAAGCCCAAATGCACTGAGCAATTAAGTAGCTAGTGAGAAAACAATGCCAGAAGTGGGATGAGAATTCTGAAATATCTGCTCAAAACAATTGTGGCACCTTTCCGTTAATGATTTAGCTGTTACGGCACAATATCTAAGTATATGAAAAAGTACATAAACATTAACTTATCTGAATTATGCTAATGTATGAGACAAGAGGAAGGTTAATATGTTAATGATTAAGAAAGTAATCTTGAGTATGAGCTGCAGAATTTTTTTCAATAATGAATTTACTGAGATATAATTCACATAGTATGCAATGTACTCAAAGTATATGATTCAGTGGGCTTAGTATTTTTTTTATTACATTTTATTATATTTGCAGAGCTGTACAACAACCACAACAATCAAGTTTAGAACATTCTTATTCTCCCCGAAACAAACGCAAAGGGTGACCATTAGAGGTCACTCTCCATTTCTTCCCCCTTCCCCCAGACTCTCAGTCCTAGGTGAACACTAATCTGCTTTCTTTCTCTATAGATTTGCCTATTCTGGACATGTCATATAAATGGAAGCATACAATGTACCAGACCAATAATTTTAAGAACATGTGAACTGTATCCAAACAGAATTCTACTGATCCTCGCAATTTCTGAGATGTTCTGTAAGACTGTGCACCTTCAGTGAAGACACAGGAGAGTCTGGTCTAATAGTGTAGAGCTGTGACTCGGGAATCTGCATTTGTAGGTCCTGAGATGATCCTGATATTCACCCAGAGTCAGCAACCACTGCTCCATCACTGCAACACTTTTCCGAAATACAACATTTATAGAGTGCTGCTCTAATTCAATCCCTCAAGAGTGGAAGTTACGTAATTTAATAAAAATAAAACATCATAAAGGTGGCTGCTTCTCTTAGATAACTGAAAGGTTCTATACAGTGTTTCAGCAAAATCTTACTTGTGATAGTTTGACATGGGGGGAATTACCTAAATTGCAAATTAGGAGCTTGTCTTGAAAGACCTTACGGAGTTGTTACTCTAAGAAAGCATAACAGTTAAAAACCACGAGCATTGCACCACCTTACCTAGATTCATGACCTGAGACTGAAGCATCTGCCTTTGGCCAGGCTGGCTGCTGGGTCTCATGGGGATGCTGGCGGTTGGATTCCGAATCATACCTCCTTGGATTGGCCGGTTCATGGCACTGGTGGTAGCAGCACATGTGACTCTCACAGAACTCTGTGGTGCCCATTCCCCGGACGGCACAGTGGGCCGGGCAGCATTACTGCCAATCATTCCTGAAGGCAACCCAAAGAAATGAGAGTTGCAGGAACTGAAAACATCTCAGCACGGATGAACACCAGAAGATCTTACTCTGAATGAGATAATCAGTCTGTAATTCACAGTGAGCCCAATAGCTAAAGCCCTCCCTGGGACAGACGTGGGTCCTTGGCTAAGAAATAAGAATCGGCAACTACTACAAAGTTTTTAAAAATAACATAGACTTGCCACTCTTTATAGTTCGGAAAAGCTGTTAAAATTGTTCCCATATGTACATAGAAACAGATGCTGTGGCGTGTGGATAACCCCAACTTCCTTCCTCAGGAAGTGAATCACATTAGCTGATACACACGTCAATGCTTTACTTTCCAAAAGGGAGGTGAGGCTAAGAGGAACAAGGTAAAAAACTGATAATCAAACCAAAATCACAGAGAATATCCCGTGAAGCCTATGCCTATCCCTTTCAGAGTATTATCAGTTGTTAAGCTTCAAAACTGCAGAGGGGATTCTCGAAAGCACAGGAAAATTAGCAGATCTTTTTACTGTAGTTCTTTGTAAGCCAAGGCCAGAGAACTCCTACTACTTCAGTATGACTGGACCACCATATTCCTGATTATAGAGCTAGAATGGGTTAAGGCAGATTTGACAAATCCTTTTATGCTTGAGATATCAATAGCAATTTGACCACATATAACAATAAGAGCACAACACTGGCAGGTAGAATCAAGAGTTTGCTCTGTGGGCTGGTCCCTGGGATGCTGGCAATGGCCAATGATTTGCTAAGGCTTTATGTTCTAAAGGTTCCAGAAAAACCCCAAGTGAGGACCCCTCAATTTGACATGTTTTAAGATAGAGGTATAGAAGTTTGCTTTCAAATAGATGGCTTGCTTTCATTTACTTTAATTATAATAAACAGCTAAATGCAGGATAGATATAAGAAATGGAGAGACCATGTATTATGGGTGGTTTTTCATTGGGGAAATGAGAATGTGCCCTGTTAGGAGATTAAGAGTGATGGACATTTAATCAGATTGAAAAAGTTAGAATAATATTATGGTAATATATATTTTAAAAATCATCTTAAAATTAGATTTAAACTCTACAAAGATATTATGGGAGAATAAGCAAAAATCTATTATGTAAATAGTATAACAAGATTACAGAAAGTCTAGAAAGCAGAAGGAAAAACTGTCCACAATTCAACAATATTAATGCAGTTATAACTGAGGTAGTCTTTTTCAGTCTTTTTTTCTTTTTCAGTGAAGCACAGGCAATTAATTGTATGATAACAGCCTGAATATCAGTGGTCTCCAGGCTGCCCAGGTTTGTCTATAGGTACATCCCCAAATTCTTACTTAAGATTCCCATAAGAACTCAGATCTCCTTGTATTGTTAATATGAAGCCATCTTTAATAAATCATTGGTTCCATTTCTCTTACAGAATTTTACATTTTATTTACATAAATCAATACTTTTTAAAAATTTTATTTACATTAATCAAGACTTTACCTAAAAATAATGCAAAATTAATGTGGCATTTTTTTCTGTGAACAAATTAGTAAAGTAGTAGGTTCCTGGCACTTATGATAGGCACCCAATAAATATTTGCTGAATGAATAAACTATTTTCACATAGCATAGTTCATGTTTCCCATAAATTGCTTATCAACAGAATAGTAAAATAATCTGTATTTTTCCCTTAAATTGAACTCTTATTTTCAGTTAACTATCTAAGTGGCAGATATTTACAGGGATGACATACTAAGCTAAAAAAAAATCCCCCAAATAAAACACCCACCAAAACAAGTTCTTTTAATAATACCTATTCTTTCAATGCCTTTATCTTTAGAACTTCATTTTGACAAAGGAAGAAAGCTATAAATTATGAGCAGTTCTTCATTAGAAAAGTCAGCATCCTGTTATATCTGTGATAAACAGATACTATAGAGGGTGAAGGATGTGGTGGTTGTAGCAACCAGTGCTGCTGTAATGATTTCCAGCCTGATCCGGATGAAAGTTTGGGAATATGGCAGCTGCTATGACAGTGACTACCACTTAGGAATGTGCTTGGGCAACCTGGCAGACACCTCAAGTTATAGGATGTCAAGGTTCGAACCAGATCATAGGCAACTCCAAAACAAAGTCCTGGGCCAGTTACTATCAGGCCAGGCATACAACTGCTTAAAGTTTTAAATTTTTAATTAATATTTTTCTGAATGAGAGTTGTTTACAAGTATGAAAGGTTGGTTGAATTTCAAACTTTCTATCTGAAAATCTCCAAACACAAATAATCAGTTAATAGGAAGTTTTGGGGTTATCAGCAGATTATCATAAGAAGCTGACAAGCACCAAATTGTTTTACACACACCATCACAATGTCGTGGGTGGCAACTAGAATAGAAGTAAAATAAGCCTATGCTGTAACAGGGTTAATGATTTGCAACCTTGTGAAAGTAATGATTACAGAGTAAAATGGTCAGTTTACTGTAATGTTTTGTAATGCTTCGTATACTATTCTCATGGTGAAAATTTGTAGACTTTTCTTACATTCAGATGTTAGCTTCCAACGTGAAAAATTTCCCTTGAAGAATTCTACTAGTTTGGTGTGGATGAATAATACAACATTAAGTAACCCAGTAGTGCAACAGTGCATTTGAGCCCTTACCTGTGCTACTGTTCCCTAAATTTCCTTGGTTTCCCATCATCCCTTGGTTACCCATCATTCCTGGCTGAGGTATCACTGAGTAGGGACTACTGTTTCTGATTGGTGGGAATGGTCCAGCACCAGTTGGGCTTTGCAAGGTGATGTCAAGTGGTAAATTCTGGTTTGGCAATAACCTGCCCAGTTGCCCTGGTCGTGGGTTATTAAAAGCTAAGGAGAGAACAAATGAAAATTAAAGGTTAATATTAGATAACAGAAAAGAATTATAACAGAATTAGTGTTTAGGGGAAATGTCATCTGTAAAATAACAAAGATACTCATGTTGGGGACCAACTGCCTACATAAAAGATAAATTCACAGACAAAAAATACACAGCATCAAAATCTCATAATCTAATCCACAGGTAACTAATTTAATTACATTCTTGCGGAAAAAAAGAAAAAGAAAAAAAAAGAACATGTTTATCAACATAAATTTTTCTCCCCAACAGTAATTTCTAATGTTCAATTATATTTGCTAAGTAAACCACTAATATGTTCCTTTTCATGTCATATCATTCAAATTTAGGAGTGCTGCTTGGTCACTGCTATGAAGCTATAAACATCTCCTGCATATGGCACCAAACCCAGAAACATGTGGTTAGCATATCATGTCTTCACTGGACTTTCCTAGGAGTACCATTAGGTCAAAAGTGTCGAATTTCATTGAAAGTGAAAATCTTCAAGTGCGGACTCTGCTACCTTAAGTAATTATTAACACTTTAGGACCATAATCGTTACTATTCTAAATACAGCTTTTTAGAATTCCAGGTACATTTATATTTGAAATGATTCTTGCGGTGAGCTCCCAAGAATTTACTGTGCAATAAGCAATACACCAGTGCACTGTACTATCACACAAATAACCAGTAATTTGATAACGCTATTTAACTTTAAAAGTACAAAGATATTATAAATTACAATTTATTAAATAATACCAAGTACTTTACTTCCTCTGAATTATATAAACATAGTATGAAATAGAACATTTGAAAGGAAAGGTTCTCAATAATCAACAGCAGGAACAAAATATGCAGAAGAATTAGGGCTTGGAATATAAATCACATTCATGCTTACTCATGCCTTTCTTGGGTTTAGTTATAGGTTACCATTCAATACTATGAATACTATTAGGAGGTAAAGATGGAGGAAAAACCATGAGTTCACATGCAGTTTGTCCTTCTTTAATTCCTCTGGTTAAGAAGCACAAACTTTCTTGTGTGTTTCTTACTAACTTCTCAGCTCTGACTTTGTCATCTTCCACAGTCTTAAGTAACCCTCCATTCCCTGAGAAACAGGCAGGTTTAAGAGATAATGGTGAAAACTCTATTTCGTTTTACCCTTTTTTGGAATGATCAGGAATCATCTGAGAAAAGATCTACTAAATAGAGGTATCTTGTGATTTGATTATAATTGCCATTTCTGGTTTGGGAACCAATGTTAAGCTTTGGGTCAAACTGTATTGGAAGAGGAAAAAAATAAATCATTCTGTTCACCAATGTAACTCTGAGGAGGTTACCTATCTTTCTATAAATTATGTCCCTGGAACAGGGCAAGTATTTTCTTCCATTCAAACTATCGGGCAACCTTAGGCAACTCTCAAATGTTCATAATGAAGGAAGATTTCATCTTAAACTTATCTAAATAAAATTTAAAATAAAAACAAATAATAAAAATGTACTTTATAAGATAGTGTAAGGTCTTCAAGCTTTATATCAAACTAACCAAACTTAAAATGAACTTAGAAAATATTTATGATAAAATTACATGTAAAATTGGTATTTATATAAGGACTCCTAAGGGATAGGACAAGATGTTTTTAATGTGTGTAGCCCTTTCACATACATGATTAAATATTGAGAATTTTTAGTAGTATATTATTTCTAAAAAGTCAGCATAACTTTCTATTTTTTTATAGTTTCAGTATTCAGTTATTAAAATACCTAAAAATCTACTATAAACTCCGTTTCTGAAGGCAGTAACTGACATGCAGGGAAACATGGCAATCATCTAAAGAACTATATCTATGTAGGTCAGCTAGACTCATTCCATGTTGATTAAATTTACCACAAGCGCATGCCAGGAAGCCATGTTCACAAGAATCATACTGTTTTGAAGGACCAGGACAGTAGATGGTGCTATCTGACCATAAAACCCTTGAAGTGACTTGGCAGTTTGCATCAGATTTTACTAATCCCCCTTTCTGATGGTGATTATATGGCATACCCATCAATATCTCATACTCACTGCTCTGTGAAATTCGCAATGCTGTTTTCTGGGCTCCAACAGGTGTAACGGGGCTGTTTTCGGCTGTGAGTTGCATGAGGTCATTGATGATGGCTTGCTTGTCAACTGATCCAGCAGGGGCGCCAGGCCTTGTGTCTGGGAAAAGCTGTGGTAATTGACTATTCTGCAAATCATCCAAAATCTCCTCCAAGTTGTCCAGCTCACTGCCAGGCTGCAGTTAACAACAGAAGAATTTATCCAGTCCCACTCTAAGAGTGCGCAACCACAGGCCCGCTTGCAATTATAGACCTAACTGGTGTAAGACACCACAGCCAAATAAAAGATGCGGATACGTGCCCACCTCGGGCCCAACAGTTAACTGATATTTTAAAAATTAAATTGACAAAGAACACATAATTTAATCTCTTGGTCCTCAATTTTCTTATCTGTGAAAAGACAGATGACTGAATTAGAAAGAAAACTCTCTTCCAGCATTGTGATTCATTGGTTATTTATAAATTCGCCCTTATGCTAATAATTCAATTAATCATAAATATGTATATTTCTAATTAATTTACGGTCCAGATCTAGGTTTTGTGGTTAATTTCCCTAAGAAATGACAATAACAAATGCTGGTAGAAAATATGATCCAAATTTATACTGCAATAGTACTTAGTAAATTGTGATTCCCTTTTAGGACTTTTTTTTTTTTAAAGAAAGGGGGTAAAATGCAAAATTAGCTTGCAGCAACCATGAACAGCTAAGTATTGCCTTTTTCGACATGACTGGTGGTTTTTCCTGCTTGTACTTTCAGTTTCAAATAACGCTGGCTTCCTAGGTCACTCACCAGCTTAGACAACAGAACGCAGGGGAGCAGGATGCAGCAGGTTGCCCCCAGTCACAGCACCTACCAACTCGACTTCACAGAAGCCATAAAAATGTTTTTTAAAGGGCTTTTCCTTTATGAAAATAATTTCATTTCAATTACCAATATTAAAATAATAAGGTAAACATCACCTCCATATTATGCCCAGTGCTTTTCTTCCAGAAAGCCTACCTGATTTTCATATTCTTTTAGGTAGAAAGACTCTATGTGCCAAATATTTAAAGTCAGTGCCAACCACACAAGAAAATGGCTAAGTTACATGCTAGGGTTACTTTTCTAGTGAAGAAAGTGGTAAGGATGATATTCTTGAGGTGCAGGTGGGAAAACATAAGTTAGGCAGTTTCCCCAAACTCACTGAATGGACTTTGAATCCTTGGCCATGACTAACCTTTCCATCTACACTGGCAACTCAAGTGAAATTGTCTACATTCGATATGAGGTATAGTTAAGCAGAAGGGCTTACAGTTTTATCTTATATACACTCCTACTCCCCATGTAGAGATTGGATTTGGTAAGGTTTTTGCAATTTATGGCAAAGGCAGTAGGGATCCACTTTCCAGGGAATTCTTAATGGGTTGTTAGGGCAATTACAAGGACATTTTCTAGTTCATTTAGCCAGCCATTTCTAACAAAAGATAAAAGCATCAAACATGGGAAAGGCACATCTTCAGTGAGGGTTAGGTTCCAACGTTAGCATCCTATAGTATATACAGACACAAACAAGATGATCCTTGAAACTCCTTAGGAAGGCACCTCACTAGATATCCTCTCCAAGGGCACAGAGCCAGTTTTTCCTCTAGGGAGGAAGCACATTACTGTTTCTTTGGCTGAGACCTAAATGATGTAGTTTCTGTAGGGGCCACACTACACTTAGAAGCCTGTGGCTACATTTTCACACCATTAGGGGCACAAGAGAACCAAAATCCAGTCAACTGTCCTGCACCGCTGGGTCACTCCACTAGGGCACATACTCAGTGGGTTGAATGGTGGGCAACACTGCTCATACTACTTAAATAACCATTTAATAGCCACCTCTTCTTCTTTTCTGAGTAAGTACAGATGATTCTGTATAAGTTAAATGTGCATGTAAAGTGAGTCCATTGCAAATCTATCTTTATGATTTTTTGCTGAATATGTAAGGTAAAAAGATCAGTATAAACATTTATTGTCTAGAACACAATAACAGCCACTCAGTAATCTGTAACCTAAAAAATTTTCCCAGTATCAACTAAATTTCTCAGGAGTTCCTATAATTTCTTTTCTTTCTTTCTTTCTTCTTCTTCTTTTTTTAATTTTTAAAGATTATTTATTTATTTATTTTTAGAGAGAGGGAGGGAGGGAAACATCAATGTGTGGTTGCCTCTTGAGTGCCCCCATACTGAGGGACTTGGTCTGCAACCCAGGCATGTGCCCTGGTTGTGGAATGGAACCAGAAATGCTGTGGTTCACAGGCCTGCGTTAACTCCACTGAGCTACACCAGCCGGGGCAAATTCCTATAATTTCTATTAATTTCTCAAAATGATTCATAAAAATGTGTGATAGCCTTATAGTTGTGTCATGAAATATCTACGGATATTAGAAAGAGTTTCTAATAAACTGTCCTAGGAAACCAAGATCCCCCACTACAATGCTGCTTTGTGTGGAGTATTTTAGAAGGCGGCCTTTGAAGCTCAATATGTGTGTGTGTGTGTGTGTGTGTGAGAGACACGTATATGAAGGAGGTGGCTGTTGTAAGTGATAAGCTGCTTCCTGAGAAAACTTTGCAAACTGCTGCCTTGGATGAGAAGCATCCAGAATAAACAGGTTTGTATAAACAATCATAAAAAATGTATCCTATTTTCCTTAATGGATGCTCTTATATTTGCCCTCAACCCGAGATACGTTTTAAAGAAAGTTCGTATACTATCAGTTAACAACAGTCTGGGTTTAGACTCCTGCCCTTCATGTTTACCTTTACTGTTTTCATGCAAATAAAATTATAATAATTTAAGCCATCTCAAAGAGAAAAATAAACATCAGAGTTGCAAAGAGTTCTAATGACAGAATTCAAGATTATTCCTTTGTAATCTTCTCTTGTGTCTTATACTGTATGAGGTTAAAATCAGTCTAATGTCCACATATATATTTGTCCAGCACAAATAACGCCTTTTTATTACAAACTCATACGCATATAATTCTGTAGCATAACAATATCACACTCAAGCACACCATATGATATTTTAGGTGAAGTGTTCAAATTAAAACTATAAATTATTACATCCATATTATTACCCCACCAATCACACTCAAGCAGGCCGTACTTCCGCTGGACCCTGTATATAAGTAATGTTACGTATACACTCACACAGAATGTTAAAATATAGTTTGTGCTTTAAATAAATTTATTTTTTATTTCAAATAATTAGAAATTTAAAAATCCATCATTTTCCTTGGTTGACTTTTATTTTAAAAAGCATATATGAAACCTGATTTTCAAATTTTAATCTTTTCCATTTTAAGAGCTGACCAAATTCGACTGTGGATCAGTCTAGTTCTGACAAGTAACTAAACACTAGCCTATCTTAAGAAAACCATGCAGGAACTTCTTGGTGTTAGATTCAAAAGGAATAGGTTGTTTAGAGACCTGTAGCTACTGACAATATTTGAATTCATTCAAGTGAACCATCAGAAAGATGCACTATGAAATTTTCTCCACTAGAAATAATATTGCTTTGCTTGAGTTTATTCTTGTCAATTTTTGGAGTACACAATTAATATTAATCGAACTGTCGTAAGTTTACTTTAAATGTTTCTCATCAAGGAGGGAAAGTTCAGAATGTCTGTACTCCTTTGGTTGTTTAGTAATAAAACTGGACAAACATGGCTTTTTTCTGTAGTCATATAATTTCTGGAAGGGATGGATTTGATCATATTAAGTTTCTGATCAAACATTTCCTCCCCTAAATTTCTATAAGCTTTAATTCTCATCCAAAGTTCTTCTAGTCAGTCCCTCTATGCTTTGTTAGGCATGATTTCTTCCCAAGACACAAAGATTGATGCCTTCCTTTAAAACGCTTTGCCAAGATACTTCAAAGTTTTGCTTAGGCATCTATTTGAATGCTCAAATTAGCCACAGCAATTCAAATAGTTAGTTTAAACTATTTCAGGCAGAAAATGAGTCACAAAGATTTTTATACAAGTTCTACAAAATGAAAATTGAACTTGATTTCTTTAATTTTTCACTTTTCTGGTTTTATGAATTTTTCATGTGCCAAATAACTTCTTCTCTGAAGCAAATATAAAGAGCACATGCATTTTAATAACATAAGTATTCTAATAAATTACTAAACATCTTTTCAAAATTTTAAATAAAAAGTGGAATTTTACCGTATTTTCCTAACATAGAACTATTAAAATATGGTAATACAGTTTACCACATTTGGAGGGAAATACTATCAGTTTAAGTTAAAATATGGTTTGCCATTTTAATGGAACCAAATAACAAGACGACATTCTTAGACTATTTCTAAACTCTCCTCCTAAGTAGCCCAGTAGCATTAGAAAGAACATAATTTCCACTTGGAGGAGCATCAACAGGCTCTATTGTGTAAATAAGTATGTAACTTCAAAGTTAATAAACATACTGGAAATTTTGCTGTCATTACTTCCTGTTGGTGATGAAATGCCATAGAAACAAATGTTTAAATACTCTACCCAGTAAAGAAGGCTATTTTAGTTATAACAGCATCATTGGAATACTTCCTGTCCATAATAAGTTAGTGATAGGTTAAACACACACTCGGTTAATGGCTCTTTTCTGAGTCAAAATAACAAGACAGTTAACAGTGCACTTCAGGCTTGCTAACAGTTTATCTCACTAAATAAAACATTTGTATTCCCTTGAAATCAAAGAAAAGTCCTCAATAAATGTGCATAACAGTTGTAGGAGATACAATTAATCTGTATTTGGAATTAGACAAGGAGAGCAGAAGGAGAAAGAATCAGTATTTTTCTTTAAGTCATTTTAACTTTGATCTAAATTTAAGCAATGCATACTTCCTGTGGTAACTTTTCAAGTTGCAATGTTTTTGATGTTAAAAGTACTCCGAAGCAGTATTTTTCTGATGGAGTTTTAAATGGGAGGGTATGGAGAGTGGGGCACAGACTAGGTTTTATCAAGAAAAAAACACTGTTACCTGTGTGTTTTTGTCTGTGTGCACTGCTTTTTGGTCTATCGAAATGCAACAGGTTTGTGCTGATAACACTCTGGGTTTTACATTCCCTAGGTGGGACAATTTTGGTTAGAAAAACGTTTCTCCTAAAGAACAATTAGAAACTGCAAGGGTTTAAAAACAAAAAAACTTCTCTTTGTCAGGTTTTTGTCTGAAGTTAGTAAAATCATATATCTAAATATAGAAATGCCAAACAGTGTCCCTCTTCCCTGGCCCTCTCAGTCCCTAGGGCCTCAGGCCTGGGATAGAAACAAATTGTTTCTGGCGGGAGGGGCCAACCACTTAGCCACTAAGCTTAGGTAGACCTCATGAGTCACCATCTTGCCCTCTAGCATGTGTCAAGAAACTTGAGTGACAGTATCTGTGCCTGTCACCCTGAACTGCCACTAGCTCTGTGTATTCTAATCTAGAAAACCTCAAAAGATTAAAACACTTAAGAGTTGTCAATATGGTTTTACAGTACACTTTAGCCAAGATATTGCTATTAATTTACTACTGAGCCCTCGGTTTCCCCATCTAATGATTTCACAGCATTACAGAATAGTTGTTATAGAGAATTCTGCACTAACATCTAAGTTTAAGGGTTAATTACCAAAGATGTGTATATAATTAGGCTGTTTCCCTTGTGAAGGACACAAAGGCTTGAAAATCGTATCTACCTTATAGGAATGGTAGCAGCTGTTAAGACATTAAAGTGAAAGAAATAAAGGAAACCAAGTGCTTAGAAACCTGGACAGAGCCCAGCTATAAGCATGTGTGGCCTCAGCTTTCCCAATTACTGCTTTCAATCCCAGGTCTGCCTCTGGGTCAGCTTCTGCTGACTCAGCAGAGTTCAAGGTTGTACACACATAGCAAGGGGTGCTGCCCTCTCTTCTCCCCAGTTCACACTACTTCCTGAAGATGGTGACACATATAATATCAACTTACAGAACAAGTTTCAAGGACAAGTTAGTGAGCCATTTTAAGTAGAAAGGCCCACGTAGCTCCTTCTCTTTTTAACCAATCATGCCTTAAAAGACCTGAAGTACAAGGCGGGGCTCAGGGGTTAGAGGGAGACTGGAGAGAGCAGGGTGAGGTCTTGGATCATTAACCCAGCCAGTCACAGATTCCCCAGGAAACACCTTTATGCCAAGCCATTGTGTTAGTAATAACTCATTTTTTTTAATTGTAAAGAAAATATTAAATGCTTTACGTTTTCCTTGTGATGTCATTATTCCTTAGAGTATTATCAAGAACGATTATGAATATCACATTAACTGTCCTGGGTTTTTCCAGGGAATTAAATCTTCAGCTAAGAACAATAGATAGTTTTGCATTTATGTATGATGGCTCAGATGTACTAACACCAAGTCAAAGTTTAACTTTCCTTTTTCACTATCCATTTCCCCACACATGCTTTTTATACCAGTGGTCTAAGAAATTCTTCAGTGTGAATTAGAAGTTTTGGCTGAGAAAAGAGTTACAGTGATCTTCATTAGTTTTGAAAAACCAGTCAAATTCTGACCTTAAAAAAGGAGAATGGTAAGTAAGGAATAATTTAATTCAGTCTGTGCTGCCAAGGCCCAATTTCGAGGAAACAGTTATCTCCAACTTACGCATCTTCAACTAATAGGGTTCAAACTACAGCTGGCCTGCGGGGCAGGCCCTGCCACCACCTATTTTCCTATGGTCCATGAACTAAGAATGGATTTCAATGTATACTAGTTGAAAAGAAGACTATTTTGCAACACATGAAAACTGTATAAAATTCAAATATCAATGCCTGGAGCACAGCACACACCATATGTTGTCAATGTCTTTGGTTGTGTGTGTACCACAATGATGGAACTGAATAGTTGTGGCACAAACAGTATTGCCTGCAAAACCTAATATATGAACCATTTGGCCTTTACCAAACAGTAACAACAACAACCACCACAACAACAGTCAACCCTGCCCTATAACAATGCACTCTTTACTAGAACATGCAGCTTCAGTGAGAATGAACTCTGTTTCAATCAAGGAAGAATAAGAGAACACTTATTCTTATCTAATCACATGAGGACTCAAAATGCCCCTGTGGAGAAAATCCTTGAAGCATATGGGTTAGTAGACTTCGGAGAACACATTATAAAACTTACTTGGTCACTAGGCTCAAAGCTCATCTCCTCCTTCTCGGTTTTCATAGCTATTAACTTTGTGTTACTGGCAGGGTCTGTCTTACTGTCCAGGCGCTCAAGTTTCGGGGTTATTTCTGGTAAACCAATATCTTTAGTATCATCTTTATCTAGCAAGTAGCGAAGTAGTGCATTCTCTTTCTTCTTGGGGCTCACTGGCTCCTGTTTAATAGTCACTTCTGAACCAGGAGCTGTGCTGTTGGCCTCCTGGCTCAGCTCCTTGCCCGTGGCCTCTGCTGTCAGCTTAGCCAAGTCCACAGGAGAACTGCTGTCCTGCAGGAGTCTGTGCAAAATCTTATGCTTCTCCTTGAGCGAGGTCCCATGTGTCGACCCAGAACCAGGCAAGCTACCCCCAGAGTCCTTGTTCGTGTCCGACAAAGAGCTGGACAGGGGTGAAGGCTCCATCTGGTCGGATTTGGTGGTCAACAACTGGAGGAGTTTGGTCTGTCCTTTGCTGTCATGCAGTCTATTCTGTCCGTCAGATCGTTCACTGCTCACACCCTGGGGTATGCTGGAATCACTTGTTTCCTTTTGCTCTCCAGGATGGCAGCTGCTCTCTGTTTGTCCAGTTGTACCTTCAGATGGCTCCCCATACAGTCCAAAACAGTCTTTGGAGTCTAAGCTTCCCATCTTGCTGAGTGGGGGAGGATTCATATTAACTGGGGAGTTTTGCAAATTGCCCATTTTTAGGTCCGGTGAAGCCAATGATGACCCTAATGAGACCCCATGCCCCTCACTGAGGGCCTGAAGTGCGTTGAGGGAACTGTTGGTGTAGCTATGGCTATTTCCTGTGCTGCTGCAAACTCCCACAGGGGAATGCAAGCTTCCTGCAGGGGAAAACTGACTGGGTGGGATTCGGGGGCTTCCAGCCACCCCAGGGCTCATGCGATGTCTCGGTGAAAGCACGGAGCTGGGCTGGCCTGGATTCATGCCAGGGCTGCTCTGGGAGGGACTGTTCATTCTGAGTGCATAGTTACTACCCTGAGGAGTGGTTGCTTGCATGCTTGACACATGGTTCAGTCCCCCAGAACCACCAAACCTGCCCATGGGCATGCTCATTTGCTCCTTTGGGCCGTTTATGGGAAAATTTATATTGCTACCAAGGGTCATGTCCTGACCTGGGTTCGCACTGCACATGGCCTGATGGGCAGGGCTGCTAGAGCTAATTGGATTCAATGGCTTCCCCATCGCTTGTCCAGTCAGATCCGGATTCATTAGACACACATTCTGCTCTCTGTATAATGAGGAAAAAAATATAAGATAAAAGGCGAAACACTTAGCAAGTTGTTATTAATTTAAAAAAAAAAGAAATGGTCTCTTTTCTTTAAAAAGAACAGGCTACACTTAAAAGAAAGATATACTTTGATGAAACAATCTGCAATTATGGGCAAGACTGAACATGTATAGTTTTGGACGAAGAGGGATGTTTTTCAGTCAACTCATTAAGATGTCTGCGGTTTTAAGGAGGGGGTGTGTTTAAATTTGACTGCTGCCATACTGAAATTATAGTTATTAGACAAGACATTAGAGGGGTTCCAATTAATTATATACCTTTCTCATTAAATGGTATATTATCATGAATAACTAAAGCTTGAACTGTCCAAAAGAAATGACCCAAACAAGTATAGCTGTCTTCAATTATTTCCCAGAGATTATAATTCCTGACAATAGACACATCTGTAAGCCTGGAGAGCTCTGATGTGTATGTCTTGGCTCAAGATGAACAGCAAACTTAGGGGGGGGAAACTTGCCCCTAACTATTAGAAATGCTGCAAGTTCCAGGACCAATGAAGTTACCAAAACTGTTTAGAATTAGATCTCTTTAACAGATCCCCACACCCAGGTCCCCTGCAAGTCAAAGCAAGTCTCCAGAACAGACAACGTGGGAGGGAACTTGAGAGTGACCATAGTTTGTGATGATTCCCCAACTCCTAGACAACTCCAATCTACTCCCTTACTAATGACTAAAAGCAGGTTTTCTGAGTCCGATGATTTTCCCAGTCCTATGAGCCTTAATTTACAGCCTTGGCAGTCACTCCTGAGTTACTAAATGTGTTCACAAACCCAAACAAAACAGGTTTCACAAATTGTCAAACATCAGCTTTCAGTTAGGGGGTGAAATCTGGC
This sequence comes from Mormoops blainvillei, assembly GCA_004026545.1. Taxonomy (NCBI): domain Eukaryota; kingdom Metazoa; phylum Chordata; class Mammalia; order Chiroptera; family Mormoopidae; genus Mormoops; species Mormoops blainvillei. Next base: position 288,236 of record PVJD01000602.1, on the reverse strand, counting down.
ACATCTGTAATCACTTTCAAATTGTTTCGGTTTGAGGTCAGATTTATTAACAGTTGGCAAAGAGTGCTGCCTGATTTTTTAAATTCCAAAATAAGAAAGTAAATAATTGAGAAATGTAATAAAAGGAGACCCTTTACCCAGAACAACTTTATATATCTTCTGATAGTACCTCATAAAGTTTTATATAGCATGTACATAAATATTTTTATAACTTGAAATGTAATCATTTTCCTAAATTTGTGCTCTAAAACAATATGGTTCATGACATTTATTTTAAAAATCAACATTCAGTTTCCTTTACTTTCATTTCTTATGGAAATGTTTATTGCCCTTCAATTTAAAGTCTAACGTCAATAAGTTAATTTAACCCTGAGAATAAAAATCTATTCGAGAATAAATCTATTTGAAGTATACATATTTGAAAGTTTTAGATTTAAACACATAGGAGCAAAAGTCATGCTCGTGGCTCCAGTATTCCTGCCCTTCTAGTGTCACCACTGAGAAGTGGTCAATTTCCCTTCTCTGATGTAACAGGCAGTCGTGTCAGAGCAAAGTTAGTGCTAACCTGTGTTCTTCCAGCTGGGTTTAAAAATTCATTAGTACCCAGGCTAGAATTCAAAGTATGGCCCTACTTTGCTGGTATCATGAGTTGTCTTTAAACAAACAGTTAACAGCAATTTAATTTTATATTTTACATGCCTCGGTTGATCAATAGAAATGTCTAACAATCTGAAAAGCTCTAGGATAACTTGTTGCTTTTGCAGTATCTTTAATGTCGGAAGGGAAGATGATTTCTTAGAACTAAGCTTACCTGTGAAGCATATGTAAAGATATGACAAGCTGAGGCTCATTAGTAGTCTGAGAACGGATGAGTTTGCTTTTCGTTTGTGCAGCAACAAGAGTGCCGTCGGACAAGGAGAAACGATAGATCTGACTGAAAGCCAATCCTTGTCTCAGCACTGCCAGTGGGCGAGGAAACAGAATGCATGTTTAGGAAAAACATAGGGGTGGGGGTGGGACAAGACATAATACTAGTAATAAACTTCATTATGTTTAATATTTTCTGACCAGTAGTTAAGAGTTGTAAGTAGTATTTCATGATGTCAAAACATTACATATTTATAAAAGCACATTTATTTTTCACTTAAAATAGCAATAAATTCAATATATTGTGTTTTTAAAATGAAGTTCAGACCCTCAAACTATGTCCTTTTAAAAATCCTTAGTACCATGGTAAAAAAGAGTGAAACAAACAACTTATTAGCTCAAAACGAGCTTAACAATGATTTCTTTAAAATGTTAGAAAACAATGCATAAACATGACACCTCGAAAGTGTACAATCTGCCTTTTATTTCCCTTTAAACTAATACAAATATTATAGTGAAATTTATGGCAATAAATATATTCTCTGAGTATTCATCTCAGTTATGTACTGTTCAATCCACTGTCTCACCCTACTGTTCCCCAATTCTGTTTCTCAGTGCATAAGAAGTATTATTTCTGTGGTTAAAACAAAAGGAAGTAAAAGATAAACAATCAGAAAAATATTTTCAGAGAAAAAATAGAAAACTGAAACAACAAAAGTACAAATCTTAGTGACATGGAATTAGTTTAATGTCTTGATAAAGAATGGGGTATTTCCATTTTCAAGACACTAGCAGAAAATATAGCACAGATCAACGAGGTTAAAGTAATTTCTCTTAAAAATAAAGCTTCATGATTTATCTTTTTAAAAAAGTATTTTAAAACTAATACTGCATGTCGAAAAAAAAAAGAGAATATTTTGATTGAGAAAAAGTAGCCATATAATAAAATTACCTCTTAAACCATTTTAAGATGACTGCCATGTTTTTACCCAATAATCCTCAGCACAAATTTTGTGGGTTGAATAGCTAGCCCCCAAATGACCAAGCGCATTCACCATTCCACAAGGATGGAGACAGAAAGACAGACTGATGGAGGCTGATACGCCGTATACATTCTGGTTTCTTGGTAAAATCCCACTTTGAGCACTTTCCCTAAAGAAACCACCTCTGCAGCTTGTTACCTGCAGTATTTAAGTATTACATTCTGGTCTCAACTGTAGCATGAGTTATTGTGAAGTGACAGCACTGGAAATGAACTACTGTCCATATGTGTATCTTACCTTATACAGTTATGTATGTTCCTAAAAGGTAGCATTAATACCATGTTTATAATAGAATCATGTTTCCAATGGCTTATAATTTCAGAATTTTATCTGACCTTGAATGCGATACTTTAAGATTTTCCATTTCCATTTGATCAACATCAAAAGTGTTTACTAAAGCAGACCCATGTAAGCATGCACGTGACACATTCAGGAAGCCCTTCATTTAAACAAGGTCCTCTAGTAGACTTTTATTCAATGCAAATGATTACTCTTGATCTTATCTACTTTGTACATTTAGATGAAATGTATTTCCTGTATTTCAGAATTTCCTTTCAGTGGTTCCCATCTAATGAAACCTAGCATAGTGCCTGGTATATCTGTCTAAACCCTTCTGTAAGGAATCAGGAAGCCACAGAATTAAATGTGTAGGGCATTGTTACACAGGGCCTAATGACATGGTCACTTATGGTGGTCTCTTATTTTTTGTTACTACTCTTTTTATTTTAAACCATATCTGGTGAAACAGTATTTATTCCTATCAAATATAGCCTTTTTATTTCCTCTTTTTCTTTTCAATTTTTGTGCTTATTTTAAAAGAAAAAAAACAATAAATAAGATAAAAATGGATGAATAAGATGAGGAAAAACTAAGGGAAAGGAGAGAGGTCATTAGCTATGATGTATACTTTTCATCAGCAATCTTAAAAGCATAAAATTTAAACATATACACATTAGTGGTAAAATGCCAAGGTCACAGAGGTGCACTGAACAAAGATGACAAACTAAAACTCTATTTTCAATAATGAGTTACAATTTTTCTCTGCAAAAATGCAGAAAATGTGCCAAACTGAGTTACAGGCACACTGGTCCCTCCCAGGCAGCTTGGCTGCCCTGGCTGCGAGAAGGAGAAAGTTCCCCCTCCCCACTTAGTACTCCAGGAAATGCTAAGGAAAGGATTTTTTTTCTTTGTTCTCACCAATTTAACAGAAACCCAGATTGCATTTGAGGCAAAGGGATTCTATGAAAGACCTGTGGAGGAAGCATGGCCGTGTGGCTGCCAGGGTGGGCCTCACGATGAATGTCCAGCGCTGACACTCACTAACTGCTCAGGAACCGTCATTTCACCTGCATCAGCCTCCCTGCCTATAGCAGGAGAGTCACAGCGCCTGCTTCACAGTGGGCCGGGAAGGACCAATGAGACAAGGGCAAGGTGAACAATGCTAGACAAGACCAGATGTCCAACAAGGGTGGCTATGAGTACTGAAATATGATGCTGAAGTCTTGGGTTTAGTTCCAGCTGTCCTATTAATTAACTGTATGACCTCAGGCATGTCAGTTCATCTTTCTGGCCCTTTCAGAAACATCTGGGCAGCCTTCAGTGGTCATCCGGAAGGAGGGCTTGTACTCCATGGTCACCTCAATCGAAAATTCACAAATTTCATTTCATTCCTCTTTCCAGATTTTCCTTCTGGTTCAGATATTTCTTTTGATATTAGATAGTACCTTATTGCCTTACACATCGAGGAGCCTTAGAATCAAAGGCAATGACCTTCTCCCCTTTCCTTTCACCTGTGAAATTATCGTGTCCAAGTCTATTTCACTCATCACACTCTTCTGTCCTATGAAATCTTCCTTCGGAGGGCAAGGCCTTCTGGGCAAGGTGACGCAGACACACAGGAGCACAAAGAGTAACCAGACCCAAGTCTGCAAGGTGAACTTCTGGAATCACTGTTTCAGAGAAAGTTCCCACAGGAAGCAGTAATTTAGTAAAATGAAGATCAAGAAAAACACCTTTGGAGATGCTTACCTTCATGATGATGCCTCTTGGCATAGGATAAAGATTCCCCCTCGTGCTGTGCATGGAACTTCTGAATGCACCTTCTCACCAGGTCCTCCCAGCCCGGCTTCATGGCTGCCCGCATGGTGCTTGTGTCCAGTGATGTGATCTTGCCTAGTAAGTAACAGCAAGCATTACACCTACATATTCATCTATTACTTAAGGAAATAATGAAATTTTTAAAAGACAAAAAAACTTATTTATTTAGAAGAGTACATGGATCAAAAGGGTAGGCAGTGGAAATAACTGTCCCTCCCTGTCCCGTCCTCCGGCTCCACAGTGCTTTTACCCAGCGGTCACTAGTCCCACCATCTTTAGCCTTCTAAGCACACTGCTTGCATTGACAAGTATGTAAGCATTCTAAAATGATTTCTTTGGTCTTCTTTGCAAAGAAAATTTACCTTGGAGATCTTGGCGAGTAGTAAAACTTTCTGATGAGGGAAGAACCGGTCTTTCCTTCATGGGGACTCTCCTTGCCACGCAAATCAAGCAGGACTGCAAATCTTCAATCGCAGATACTTAGGGTTATCACATTAGGCTTTTTTAGTGATTCAAACTCAAGTGTAAATCAATAAGGGAGAGAGTCACAAAAACGCTGTGCACCTCTGCTTTTCACTGACTTTATTCTCCTCCACTGAAGTGGGAAGCAGCTGGGGAAAGGGAGGGGACGTGCTGTGTAGGATGAACAGGGCTGGGGTTGGGCGGAGCTGAGGATAAACTGCTGAAAGCTACACAATACATGTGATAAAAGAATGTCCACCATACTAGCGTTAGCAACCTAAAACCAGCCAACCAATGGCAGAGAAGAATGGAATCCTTTCTTATTAAATATCTGAGAGTAACAACCAGTTGAATCCATAATGAAGTAGAGAAATAATGAAAACCAAAATCTGATACACTGCTTTGTGAAGGATTTGCCTTTTGAGTTTCAGGTTTACCACGAAACTAGAAAACTAGACATACCTTCTACCAAACAATGTAAGTATCCTTATGATGGCAATATGCAATTTAAAACAAAGAATATAAGCTAAATCTAGACAGACATCACAATTCTAAGTGTAATCCTCATTCTCAACATAATAAACACTAAATTTCCGAGTACTTATTATGAGATGGATATTTGTCTAGCTGCTTTTAATAGGCTACCAATTCATTTAATCCTCTTAATAACTCCAGGAGGTAGGTAGTAACATCATCTCCATTTAACAGAGGAGAAAAACAAAGCACAAAGTTTATGTAACTTGCTCAACATCATCCATAACTTCGGTGAAGCCAGGTCTTGAACCTGAGCACCCCATGGCTCAGAAACTACTCATACACTATATTGAGAGCTAACATCCAGAATCAGATTTTAAATGTCAAAAAATGTTAACACCAAAACAAAAGTTAGCTCAGCTATATCTTTTCTATACTGCCTTAAGAAATTATCATAGGTGGATCAATTAGCAGTACTTACTCTATTGCATAAAAGTGAATAAAAATCACTTGACATTCAATACCTACGTACAAACTTAATGTTGACAAACTATGTATCATCTATGACAGCTCTATTCTTTTCTAGTAAGATTTAAATTAAAAAATTACTTACATAATGTTTTCTTAAAAGAATTAAATAACTAGTACTTGCCAATCACTGTTCAGGCAATAGTCATATAACCCTTATTACATTCTCACACTGCTATTGTTGACTAAATAAGAACCTAGAGTAACCTCGTGTTCAGGGAGCTCAAGGAGCTTGTCCAGAGCTGGAGTCAGTAGTGGCTGAATTAGGGGCTGGCCTGCCTGATTGTAAAGCTCATGATGCTTCTGTTCACTGACGGTCTTCAGTTCTTCCCATTCTGCTACACATGCAGAATGCACCATTCAGCACTGCCTGACATTACAGAGTGACACTCAGCTGTGAATGGCTTGCTTGGAGGGTGTGGGGTGGATGCTTCATCAGCTTCCCTTTAAGGGGAAGAGCCTAAGAGGTTATAGTCTGCAATCCCCTCCATTCCACTCCCACCTCTATCTTCTCTTAAGTATTATTTTATTATACCAGACTGTGGACCCAGCAGCCATAGATAAACTATATGGAATCCATTAATCTCTCAAAAGTATAATTGACCCTTGAACAACATGGGTTTCAACTGCATAGGTCCAACTTATACATGGATTATTTTCAATAAATCCATACAGTACTGTAAATTTATTTTTTCTTCCTTATGATGCTCTTATTAACATTTTTCTCTAGATCACTCTATTGCAAGAATACAGTATATATGTAATATACAAAATATATGTTAATTGACTATTATCAGTAAGGCTTTCAGTCAACTGTAGGCTATTAGTTAAGCTTTGGGGAAATCAAAAGTTATATGTGAATTTTTGGCAATGCAGGGGTCAGCCAACCCAACCCCTGAGTTGTTCAAGGATCTGCTGTATATGAAAAATGCTGTTTGTTAACCGTGTGCATTTTCCTAGGGCTGTGGCTCATGGTTTGCAGAAGATGATCACAGGAGCTTAGTTAGGCTCCCCAAGAAGTTCAACCACTAACAGGGCTGCTCTAATAGGGTAGCCACTAGGTACATGTGGCTATTTACATGTAAACTTCATAAAATAGAAAATTCAGTTTCCCAGTTGCATTACCAGCATTTCAAATGCTCAATAGCCGCATTGTAGCTAGTGGCTTCAATGGACTCTGACGATACATAACAATGACTTCACTGCAGAAAATTCTATTGAACAGTGTTGGTTTAAAGGTTTAAAAATTAAATTTATCATAAAAACATGGAAATAAATAAACTGCTGCTAAATTTTCTTTGTGCGATCACTAATTTTAAATTTTTCTTTGTGTGACCACTAATTAAGAGTGGAAGAAGTAGTGCAAGAATAAATACATGGTTATATAAAGTATCCTAGAGATTTTGCCCTACCTTCTCCTTCTTCTTTGATGGACTTTGGTTGAGAGACAGCAAAGCACTGCATAGTTTCATATTTCTGATGTGCTTCCTGGTTATCATGACCTTCCTCTTCAGAATCGGGTAAAGGTTTTACCAGCATCCGACAATTGAACGTATGGCTGTTCCGCCTGGGAGGTTCACCTGACCAAGAGCCCCCATTCACTGAGCAAGGCAAAGTGATCCAAAATTATAAAGAAACCAACATTAGACTCACTACTGACAAGTTATCAAAATGAAATAGAAGGCATATCGTTATTTTATTTTTATATACTGAACCAGCTACCGGAGGGGAAAAAATTCTTGGGTCAATGTTTTAACAACTTGGGAAAATTCTAGGAATTTTCAAAATGTCTTTTTACTCTTCACTCTGATCCCTTCCCTCCAAGTTCAGACCTTGACTATTTGTTACTAGAATACTATAGTTCTCTAGTTGGGGTTTTTCTAACTTTGATTTCTTGGAAATATAGTTGAATCTACTTGCATTCCAGTTTTAGATGTTATCCCCTACTCAAAAATCTGTGAGTGACCCCAGCGGTATAAACATGCATTGAATTCTTTAAAAGGATTTGGACTTGGTGTAGTCAGGAATATGAAGGCCCTTCAAGCTGATGTATCAAAATCTCACGAAGAACCTCCCTCTTCTCCATCTAAGCAGATCTTTCACACTGCCCATCATTTTCAACACCCAGTCCCATATGGTTATCTCTGCACCTACTGCCTTCTCGAAAATGTCAGGCTGCCTCTTTTTCTCCCACCCAATGTACTGCTGCCCTAAGGTTGAGATCCTCTATAGACTGAACCAACTACTGCAGGCACTCCACACCGCCTCCTCTTACAGATCTTTCTTTATAAAAATTTCTACAGAAATTTTACTGTGTATTCTGTAACATGGCTGTTGCTGAATTACTCTATTGTCATCTTTTTTGTTTCATGCATATTTCCTCAGTAAGACTGAAAAAATCCTTGAGGATACACTGCTAATGTCATTTATTTTTTTCAAGTGAAAAAGTACTTCACATCTCTTCTATTTTAGTATTAATACTTAGAATAATTAATTTTGAGAATTAAAGGGGATTTATGTATTACCAGGTCAACTTCATTAGAGACAAATGTCCAAAAAAATATTCACTACAGAAGGAGCTGGAATCAGCAGCACACCTAATTTTCATTTTGGCATTTTTTTCTTTACTGTTCCTTACGTGTTATCTAAAAAATATGAGGACTAGTAGGGCAGTGAAAGAGGGGATCAGAACTGGTCCAGTCCCAAATAAGCTAATGCACTCTCAAAAGTCACTAATTAGAAAGTATCTAATGGGGCAGCTAGGTGTTACAGGTGTTATGGCAAATGCAATGCTAACTGCATTGCCAGTGGGCTGTAGAGAAATTAAAAAGGAAAGAAATGCTAGAGAGGAAAAGGCAATATCAAGTTAACTGTAAGAAACCATTTTAGAATTACGCAAGGAACCAGAGCTAACTTTACACTTTGATGTAGACTATTGGGAAGCTAATTTCACCACCAGCATTCTTACAAGCTTATTTACATAATGAGGACTACACAGAGTAATCAGAGGGAAGAGTTCTTATTAACCCAGGTTAATAAGTAATTTGAAAGTATAAAAAAGTACAATATAAAGTAAGGCAAAGAACTCGTTAGACAAGTGAATTAATAATAGTGAATTAATAAGTATAGGTCCTTTGAAGAAGTTATAAAATTACTGAAGACATTTGAAAATACTAGTTACTTGAAAAAAGAAATCATATTTTCTTGTCTATTTACTGGAGAATATAATAGAAGAATCTTACACAAATGTTCGTATGTTCTGTATTTACTGTTGCAGTCGCTTTGAATAAAGGGTTTATATCAGGGAATGCGGGCTGTAATGAATTTAAAAGGATCTTTTCCTATTTACTGTGGTAGCTCTAAGACCAGCTAATATAAGCAGTCTTAAGAAAAAGAACAGAAATACTTGCTAACTCAGGACTTGACCTTATTCTCACTTAAAATATACACTTCTTTTTCTCTGTGCAAATGTTCTTAGCATCATCAGTTTAAGTGAGAATATTAAAAAAAGAACCACTTAGTAAGTGGGAACAGACACACTCTAGAGCAGCAAATAAGGTGGGCCCACGCTGTGAATCACCCATTTTAAAACATGGCCCTTAATAATCCCCGTGGGACGGCATCTCCAGCGTGAGATGAGGAAGTTAGGAACCTGGAATGGGGAGGGTGGCTATGGACGCAGCACCTGTGAAGTCACCTGCAGAGCTACTGAGTCTGCGAAATGAAAGAGGCCATTTAGGGCTCAGGGGCAGAACGCATCTGAGCCCTCTATAAACCATTTGTTCCTTAACATTTTATTTTTAAAATGTTGTATATGCCCATGTACACACTTTTTCCCCCTATCAGTTGGGCTCAAAATAAGCTGAATCTCAAACCTCTCATGATCTTCTACTTCTTAGTCATGGAGTAAACGGACAAAACAGAGTTGCCGGCACTGGATACAATGAGAGGCAATTTGGCAGCTTCTTAAGGAACAACAAAACAAACCCCAAGAAAACAGTTGCCATGAGTACTTTCCATCTGACTTACTTTCATGTATTTTAAATATAGAACCAAAATGATCAAGATCAATGTCTGTGGATGTCCTTTTCTCCATTACGTCTAAGCTTAATATCAACACAAGCAACTCTGTATCCCCAATTGACATAATATAGTTCTACCTTACCCTTCTAACAAAGACAATGTGTGCAGTTGGGGAGCTGGGGGGAGTGAGGAGAGAACCAGCAGACAATTCTTTACCTATAGACTTTGGCAGCAGGTTTTTGACAAATTCAGTGTGGTCCCCAACATGCAGGATGCTATATACACTTTTGTTCATCAGCTCCTCTTGGTTATACCTTAGGTATTGTGTTACATTCTCTGAAACAAACACAACGTTGCCTTCCAGGTTCACTACAAAGAAGAACCCATCAAGGGCCTAAGGGAAAAGACACAAATTGTGTTAGAAAGGAACATAAAATCATATGCAAGTGTTAAGAACGGAATGATCCTTTTAAGGGAAACATGTAATTCACACATAGATAGAAAAGCTCTCTTGCTTCTCCTAGTTTTCAGAAACAATTAACACATTTTACGCTGGTGAAATTACTCCATTTTAGTAGGTGGGAGAGAGCCCAGATCAGGGTTTCTTATCATGAACTAAATGACAAACACTAACTCTGTTAATTTATCAGAAAATAATTATTGCCAAGTTAAAGTGTACAGGCACTTATCTGTATTTTCAAAATGAGACTGATGTACTCCATAGGGCCAAGAATGACTTTTATGTCATCAATCCAATACAAAGTAATGTTGTTATACAGTCTCTTGTGTAACACAGTTAAACAAGGAAGGGGTCACTGATAATTTTCCCTCAGTTTAAGGATAAATGCCAACAATCCACGCCCTCGCCTGCCACCCAATTTTAATACCTTTAAAGCTGCTTGGGTTTAAATGAAAAGAATTACAGATGATCTCAGGCCTTTAAAGAAACATCAATCCTTTATTGTTTGGTGTATAAGGGGACAGAGTCTGAGAAGTCTCATGTGACAAACTAGACTTCACAGGGGCCTTAGGCATAGATGTGGCCAGCACTGCCCTGAGACTTGAGGTTTTGAAAGGAACTCTAGCTTTTGGTTTATAACAGTGAGAACTGAAAAGTTAACTAATTGTCCCTTTCTATAGTGCTTGTTCTCCAGACTGTGGGGATATAGGTTCCTAAATCACCTAAGTAACAGTAGCATTTTTCCTGTAATGGTACATAGCCTCACTATGTACCTAGATTCCCAGATGAGGAATCCAGGATCATTTCAGAAAATAAAGATAATAATGATAGCTATTGAGGATGTTTATGGTGCCTTAAACACACTGTTTCATTTTACTATTTACAACTCTGGAAGGGATTTACAGAGTAGGAAGAAAAGTGAGGCTCAAAGATGCAAAGTGATTTGTCCAGGCTCTTACCACCGGTCAGTGGCAGAGCTGGAGTTGAACGAAGGTGCATTTACCTCCACGGCTCATGGTCTTGGTGACTATGCAGTGAGCGTTCTACTGTAGTCTTTACCCCAGTCCCTTTCCTAGCATGTTTGCCTCAGTGATGCAAAGGCTGGGAGCTCAGTGAGTTTCTCTTAGTTACCCCTCCTTTCCCTTATTGATCCTTGTTGTCAGAGCTCTGTCAGGTGACTGATCAGGACTAGTAAAGGCTTGATACTGATCAGGCATACCTGGAAAGACGGCCACGTGGTGTACCTTCTGTATGCCACACTTTCTCCATGCTATGTATTTGTGACTGTTTTTATCATGAATAGTACATATACATACTGGTATAATGTGCATGGATGAGGCATTAAGTGTTTATTTTTTCCCTAGTTTTGTTTTTTCCTTGTTATTATTTAATAGGCTCCTATTTTGTGAGCTTTCTTTGAGTACAGTCCATCTTTAATTCAACGCTCATCAAAAGACTAAGAGCTCTCTCAAATCAGAACTGACTATAAGGTACCAGTGAAAAACTCCCTTCATCTTCAACAACCAAAAGAAAAAAAAATTCAATACCACTTGGTTTTAGTTTTTCTTAAATATTTTGTCAGGTTTTAGCAATGGTATAAACCATATGCTGGGCCAAGCAAAACTATATGTAAATTGCCTTCTGGAATAGGTTTGCACCAACCCTTGAAAACCTTGTGCGACTGTGTGTATGGACATGTGTGTCCATGCGGGGGTGACAGGAAGTCAGTTGATTACCTATGTACCAAGTGTCCTCTTAAGCTCACTGCTTTAGATACATATTCATCAGGGACTTTCATAATTATATGTGTAGTTCACGTTTGAAAGTGCATGTAGCTTCCTACTGCTTTTGTACCTTGGTAAAAAGACTGATTTGTAGCTTAACATAACTGAAAGATAAAATTGTTTCATCTTATAAAACTGTCTGTTTTTTTTAAAGCTCATTACGATATGCTCTGATGAAAAAAGCTGACATTTGGTTTTGTTGCTTAGCAACCACTATGCTATGATGCAAGCATGAGTGTGCATCTATGCCTAGGAACAGCTCAACGAGAACAAGTATTCTCTGCTTGTTTATTACATGTCAACAGAAATAAAGATTGAAATTCAAAACTTAAGTCACCAGATTCAAGCATTACCTCTCTAAAAGATTTAGCACTAATGTCCAGCTACACTGGGACTTGCTCAATGCACTGAATTCTCAGAAGACTATTTTGTAACAGCAAAAATGTTGGTTTGATTTTATGAGATAAGGCCCACTGACATCAAGCAATCTGATTTCTGCATTTAATGAACTTGCTCTCAAAGGGTTTGAATCACAGTCTTGTGGTTACTCTACGCATTTCTTTTCAGAAGCCTTCGAAGTCTTCCCAGGAGTTTCTGCCGCACTTTAATCCACCCCCATCATAAAGAATAAACACAGACACGAAAATTCCCTAATTGTAACAATTTAGATCACTGTAATTTTCAAATCAATTTTGTTAGCAATTCAAGATGTTTTTCACAGAAGTTAGCTCCTTTCTTCCATCTAGTCCTAAGTAGTCCAGCTTGTTAAGGGTTTTCTTATCTGCTTCTGAGAGCCAAGCGGGGAGCAGTGCTCTCTGGCCTTCCACTGCCTGTTGACTGTGGAAAATCAGGTTGAGTGTGTTTTTGCTTTTTCCCTGAAAATTGTAGTTGGATGATTTCAAGCCAGTGAATCACAAGAAATAAGCAAGGGCCAACACGGGTCATTTGGAGTCTTTTGGTAGCAGGTCCAGCCCCAGGGAATGAACTTTGTCATCTAAATACAAAGCTGCATCAGACAATCATATATATATATATATGTTTTTTAATGCCCCCTACCACCTTCCAGTTATATACTAGGGTATTCACAGAATTCAATTTTCTAAAAGTAAAAATCACCTTATGAACCAATAGAAAAAAGGGTGTGATTCTTGGTTACCTTTGCTTTAAAAATCCTAATTTTTTTTATATATGTGTGGCTGTTGCAAAGCTTCTGGCCATGCGGTACTTTTCAATCTCATCATATCATCAGCAGAGTAAATTATCCTGAGAACTGACATAATTTATGTCTCAGGGCTCATCTGCTTCTTGTTATATATTCACTGACATTTTCTCCTCATCTTACCATAGCCTACATCTTGAATTTTAATTTTGGAATAGGTACAGCACAGTACATAGCATTTAATACTGTAGTAGTTAATAAAATAGGAAAGCTGGACTTTACAGATTCTAGACAGCAGCATGGTCATAAAACTTCCTCAAGTTAATAAAAGAACAGGCAGTGAAGACCAACCATTACATTTGTCATGCTTATCTTAAAAGTTTTGCCTATTGCTGCAATTTTCATTTTTATGAGATAAATAAACTAGCTTGAAGTTGCCTAAATAAAAAGCATAAACCTCCTTTTGGTCCTCAAATTTTAACCTGTATGTACAAGGCATATGTATAGTACATATATAAAGATCTAAAGAACTGGGGGGAATTTCAAACTAAAATATATCAGAATTTAATAGGACTTGTGAAAATGATTTTCCAAAATCAAAGTTCAGCTGGCAGTTAAACTCTGTCAATTTATATTCTAATCTAGTCAATTTCACTCTATATCATTCATTTGAAATGTATATATGCTGGATGCAGGAGCAAGAAGATAGATACATGTTAATAAACCAAAGAGGTAAGCAGTACTTCGATTTCAGGAGTGAAAATTAACTGTGGATTATCCTTAAATTACATTCACCTGAAAGCAAATGTAATAATTTGAAGATCGACAACACTGTAAACTACAGAACCCAAAAGAGGGTGCGCTACCTCAAGCATCATAGGCCCCAACGCATCCTTGTCGATGACACCCTGCCCCGTGGATGATACGTCTGACTTCTGCACTTCGTCTATGTTGGCAGCTGCTGCTTTCTCTGCAACAAACGTAAGTTGAATTAAATGGTAGTGCTATTTCAAGGACCGAGTGAAACAGAAACATTTTTATTATAATGATTTTAAAATCTCTAATGGGATCAGATATTACTGATATAAAGAGCTAGAGAACATCCCCACGGCCACCGAATGAGAGAAACTGCTGAGAGTAGGAGCCAGAACATTAACTTTTCACCTCCAGAGCCTGTGGCTGGGTTCCCTCTCAGGCTGCTGTTGAGTTTAGTGGCTTTATGCTAGTCCCTGACAAGCATTTTCTTCTGGATTATGAAATCTCTATGTACTATGGCACAATTGGATTCTGCTCAAGAGATTTACCAAACTAGGAAGAGAGAGGGTCTGCTGTTCCAAATTCAGTAGTGTAATCAGATACATTTGCGCACATCTGAAGAAGGAACTAGCATCTGAACCGCTAGAACTGCTCGCATGTGACACTCTATAAATGACTACCTTTACTCCCAGTCCTGTTCCACCTCTTGTCACATTCACATTTAAAGTAACCGGAAAGATTTGGTCCCTGTCTTGTTGAAGGTGCTTAACAACCAAGGCAGAGAGAAGAGGTACCCTATCAGGCACCCAGAGAGTTTCAATGGCCACTCTGTCATCTGGTACAAGATGCATAACATATGTTCCTGGATTAAAATGTGCGAGACAGCTTTCAGGTCCACCTGGCCAGAGAAAATATCCCATCGTGGAAAATTCTTGAAGAAGAAATAGATGTATATTTGTCAATATATATGTAAACTAGTTGTTTCAAGAATACCCAAACCAGTTTAAAGCATAACGGATACATATCGACAAGTTGTTAGAAAACAACACAGAGACCATGTACCAATATTTGTATCTGAATAAATTATATCCTTGCTTACACTGAATGTTATCATTGTAATCAAATGCAAAAAAAGAAAACCATAAGTCAATTTAATACTCAGAATCAAGCTGCTTTCACGATCTCGGTAAATTTTGTTCTCTTTTATTTTTGTAAAAAAGATTTTACACAGTATTTTGAAAACCTGTAAAGCTTAATTTGTACCTGAGAACCTAGAAAATAAAAGTAGGGAAGTTACGCAGGTGCTCCCAAACTTCCCAGTCCCGTGACGAGAACTGCTGCTTGTGTCTTTACCAGCGGGAAAGAGATGGCCGGTGTAGTTCAAGCCCATGCTCAGCCACTTGGCAGAAGTATGAGTCACGGCAAGTCCTCCTACGGTTTAGTACCTGCCCTCGATACACATAAAGGTCGCCGGAGTAAATGGGGTGGTGTGTAAAAGACGTTTTAAAAACTATAAAGTAGGTAACAAATGTAACTTGCTACTAGCATACTGGTAGTTATTAGCTCTTCCTTTCTGAGTTCCAAATCTACAGCTTATCATAAGCAGACTGTATCTGCTTTTTCAGTTATGCCACTACATTCTTGATTCACCTCCTCAACTCAAAGTAGTTGTAACCAGCTATAAATACAGATATATGTCTCATCTGGCAGCCTTTATAGTTCAATATTATATGGATTTGTCAGTCCTCACTTTTTGTGTTTTTTTCTTGCTGTCTTCTTGACCTAGCCCTTGACTGTTAGGTCCCTCAACACTTGCCCTATCTGTTGGCTTAGTCTCAGCCCAATTTCTCAGCCTCAACTGAGGCACAAAGTATCTCCGGTTCTCCAGAAAATCACTGCATATGGCACCTCCACCCCCATTTTTCTAGAACCTTTTACACTGCTAAATGTCCCCCAAGTAAATTCATATCAGAGCACACTTTTTTTTGTGTGTGGTCAGTTCACTAGGTAATGCTATTGATTTCCCTTCAGTTTCTGCTCACTTTTCCTGACCACCAGTCCAGGGACAGGACTGTCACCACCACCTGTTGCTTCATTTAATGTTAATCTCCATTAACCACGGTTTCGGTTACCCACAGTCATCCATAGTCTGGAAATATTAAATGGGAAAGTTCCAGAAATAAACAACTGATAAGTTTTAAAGTGTGTGCTGTTCTGAGTGGTGTGATGAAATCTCACACTGTTGTCTCCCCCACCCCCAGCCGGGTGAATCATCCCTTTGTCCAGTGTCTCCACTGCTGTAGACACTACCACCCACTAATCACTTAGTAGTCATCTCGGTTATAAGATCGACTATTGCAACATCATGATGCTTGTGTTCCCGTAATCCTGATTTTATAAAGCACAAGAGTAGTTACGCTGGCAATTCGAAAATGTCAAAGACAAGCTATAAAGTGCTTTCTTTAAGTGGAAAGGGGAATGCAGCACAAAAAGATATTTTGAAAGAGGGACCATATTCATATAACTTTTATTATAGTATATTGCTACAACTGTTTTACTTCATCATTAGTTATATGGGGTTCGGTACTATCTGCGGTTTCAGGCATTCACTGGAGGTCTTGCAACACATGCCATGAGGATAAGGGGGTACTACTGTAATTTAATAGCCTTATATTTCAGAGGGCCCCACAGGCTTCAGACCTAAGGATCCCTGATACTAAAAACTAACTCTCGAAACCCATATAATAGATAATATATATTTATGTGGTCCTATTGTATTTTTTGTCTCTGGTGTGTGGCAGTCAGCGTATAGGAGAATGGACTATAGCATCCAGTAGAGGAGTGATTCATAGCCCTTCTTCTGCCTAACCACTCACAGAAATGTCTTGCTTTCATCAGTGACATCTTCAGCAGAAGCAGCGATTCTCAAATTGGAATGGGATGTACATGAGAAGACCTCCCCAGAGAGGGTGCAGTAGAAATTTGCAGACTGGAGAGGCCTCTGCACAAGACACTGACCCCTCTTCCCAGCAAGCAATCCTGTTCTCCTACCTCCTGCAGTGAGCAGCTCAGTCCATGAAATAGCACACCACCCCCACCAAAAGGTAAGTTTCATGAAGAGAGCACTGCTTCGTATCCTCAGTGGTAGCACTGTCCTCTAAAAGCCTTGATTTGGTGGCTGACTGATAGACTAGATCCACCACTGGCACGTATTCCCAGAAATACAGAAGTAACTGGCATCCACGGTGGGTAAGAAAAGGGACAGATTTCCCCTTTGGGCCCACCAGTCCCCAGGGTGTGGGGGACGGAACACTTGGGCAGGGGCAGCAATACAGAGGAAGGACTTCCTGAGGAGAGCCAGTCTGAAATAAAATAACGAATCATCTGGGAAGTGTCAGGGCATCTCCTGTTCTGCCAGAGTCCCAAGTTCTCCTATCCTTCTACTGTCACAATGGGTGGTTTTATTCTTTTAAAAGAATGGACTTAATTTTAAAACTCAAACTTATAAAATCTAATCATGCAGGTTCCTAAACACTGATAAACTTTCATGCTGGGGTATTTTAAACATTCTAGCAACATATACAGACACAGAATTTTAGACTTTTATCAGAAAATATGCAGAATGAGGATCTATCTGTATAATTTTTTTTAAATGAATGTACAGATCAGATAAAATTTAGAGTAAGAGACTAAAATGTAAAGCAGGAGATGATTTAGATCTGACAAAACATGTGTTTGGGTTCTACTGGAAAGCCTGGATAAAATCATCATTGTGAACAAATATTTATAATAATCCTTTATTTTTCTCTTTACAATATTCAGCTGATAAATCTTTTTTTTTTAAGAGAGGGGAAGGAAGGGGGAGAAATAGAGGGAGAAAAACATCAATTGGTTGACTGTCGTCTCACGTACACACCCCAACCAGGGACTGAACTAACAACCCAGGCATGTGCCTTAACTGGGAATCGAACTGGCGACCTTTTGCTTTGTGGGACAATACCCAACTGAGTCACACTGAACAGGGCTCAGCTCATCAATCTTTAAAAGGAGAAAAGAAGCAGCTAACAAGCTGTGCACTTGAAACCTAATCTTATTATCCAGTGTCACCCCAATAAATTTAATTTTTTTAAAAATGTAATGCAATTATATTTTAATTAAAAATAAAAAATTACTGAGCATAACACTGGAAGAACTAATAATTCAATAAATTAATGATAATGGAATTAAAAAAAAAAGGTCACAGAGAATGAAGGCCACCATGAGGAAATCGACCACTAGCATTGGGATCCCTTCAGCGTTCCCATCTACGGTCTCTGCTGTATCTTGGGTGTCCTGCTAATGTGAGCAAGTGGGATGAATAATCCTTGTCAATTGAGAGATTACATTTAGCTGGGAGGGCAAAAACAATTACAATGAAACCAAATGAGAACAATTTAGGGCTAACCGGAGAACCTGTAAGTTCAAAGAAGAGATAAAAATGGCTGGACATAGCTGAAAATATTTCACATCCACTGTAACTGAGTTGGATTCTGCAGGATATGTAAGGACATGGCCAAATTAATGGCCTAACAGGGAAACTGTGGGAACAGATGTCTGGCTGCAAGGAAATCTCAACCTGGCCTCTGAAAAGCAATGCTAAGGAAGACTGGCAAAAAGTTTGTCAAGGTGGAATTCTAAACATCCCTAACTTTTAAAAAAGTGAAAACAATTTTCACAAGATCCATTTAAAATTATATTAGTAGAACATGTGTTTTGAAAAAAAAAATCTCTAACGACTGTTTGCAAGAAAACTTTGAAAAATGTTGCAATACTTACACAAATATTGTTCATATACATCAAGAGAATGGGAAGTTTTCACTACTCACACAGTGAGTAAATAAGAGACAAACGGTAAAGAATTTAGGGCTTTTCACTCCTGTCTCACTAAATATTTGGATATATGTATTTGTCATCTGTTATTCAGCTGTACATTAAATTTTGGCTTTGATCATTTCTCAGTATCAAGAAGAAAAAAATTCAATAATACAAGGTGATAGAAAACACCCAGAAATAAGGTTTTATCAATGTAATTGAATTCTAAATTAAAATGGCCATGAATTTATGTTATTTGGATACTTTTCATGAAGTAATTACTATCTTTGTTCAAAGTTCAGTTGAGCCTTGATATTACATAGAAGGAAGAAAAGGAATCCTTTGAAATATTATGTTTATGGTATATACACTGGTATTTAAAAACATTTTTTTCTTTTATTGATTCCAGAGAGAAGGGATGGAAAGGAAAGAGAGAGGGAGAGAAACATCAATGTCAGAGACAAACATCAATCGGTTGCCTCTAGAACGTGCCCCAACTGGTGACTGAACCTCCAACCCAGGCATGTGTCCTGACTGGGAATTGAACCTGTGACCTTTTGGTTTGCAGGATGACGCCCAACCAATTGAGTTACACTGATCAGGGCATCTTTTTAAAAATTTAAATGTTTCAATTACAGTTTACCCTCAATATAATTTGGTATTAGTATCAGGTGTATACCATATTGGGTTAGACAATCATATACTTTACAAAGTGTTCCTCCTCCAGTATTTCCAGTACCCACCTGGCACTGTACATTGTTATTGCAATTATTATTGACTATATTCCCTATACTGTACTTTACATACTGTGACTATTTTGTAACTACCAATTTATACTTCTTAATCCCTTCACCTCTTTCTCCCCAGTCTCCTAATGCCACTCCCTTATACTAGAGTACCTTGATAGAGCATTTCAGTTAAGAGTATACTATTTCCATGTACCAGATATAAATAAGCTTAAATCCTTAGATATATTTATACTTCTGTAAGTACAGCATTACTATACTAAAACACACTATTTAATATGTTTAATTTAGGCAGTTTTCTCAGCAGTCACAAATTATATTTACTTTTCTATATTTTGCATCCACTAACCATAAAAACATATTCTGTTATAAATATATCCTTCAGTAAACTCATCTGTAAAAAGATTGCCCCAGAGTTTCCTAAGATCAAAACCTTAGGGAATCTCATTACTACAGATGGAACACTTACATCGGATAAAGAAATGATAAAATGTAATTTTCAGAGCCTACAAAAAGGTCTCCTCTGTGCCTTGACTTCCATTTCTTCCTTCTGTACTTTAACCGTTATCCTTTTTAGATAAAGAATATGACCTAAGAGAATAACAATGAAAATAATAATTCTATCTTTTTCTTCCTCACTCCTCAAAAAGATAAAGAAATATCATAAAATAGCTATGATCTTTTTACTCGCATTGTTTTACAAATGCAAAGCCCTGATTAGAGAGACCGGCCAGGGATACCTCTACAATCTTTCTCAGAGTGTCCCTTCCTTCTGGGTGGCTGCTTGGAGAGTAATCCCAGCCGAAGCTCCCCAACATTTGCCTGCACTCCAGATATCCAATACTGATTAATTACATTTCCAGTTTCAAAGCAATGAACAAAACCCCATCTCTTCAGGGACCATCTTAAGATGAGTCACACCACAAACTGGAGAAAAATCACTAACATTATATTCCATATGCTTTTCTTCATAAGTAATTATTATTTGTGTTTTTCTCAGAACAAAAGGAAAGGTGAAAAGGGAAGCATTTGATCTCTAGAAATAGAAATGATTTTAAAATACTAGGAAAAGTGGTATTTTTGAAGCAGCTGGATGAAATTGCTCTTTATCATCAGCAGCTACAGGCAAACATTTGAAAGTAAAATTTAAGTTTACTGGTGAGAAAAGCAACAAATGAGAAAGCAAAAAATTTGTTATCTTTAAAAAAGTGCAGTTAGCTATTTTAAAATTACGAAGTTGTGTTTTTTTAAAAAAAGACCTCTATATGTTCATCTAAAACATCGTTTATTGATTTTTGGTAACTTATTGAATCTTGTAATGTTAGGAAGTCTTATCTATTTGTTTATTAGGCAACTGAACTGAAAGCATACACTCAAAGGTCCTTCCCACAAAACATTACAAAAACAGAGACTAGGCTCCTCACAGAGAGGTCAGTGGTGGCTCAGGGGACAGCCACGCAACTGTTTTCACACCAGCAGCAGTACTGTTAGAGGTACAGGGCGACGCGGCCTTTATGGAAGAGGTTTAACTCCTTTTCTTCTTCCTTTTTTTTTTTTTTATCATCTCAAGAGGCTGTGGAAAACTTGTGGAAATTAGTCCATCTTTTAAAATTCATAATTCAAACATGTATCAATTATTAAAATTACATCAACTGAAAGATAATCCGCAAGGTATTTACATGTTTACAGAAAAATTTCAGCATTGCCCTTATTTAGATGTGCCTGACAAGTTAAGAGTTTAAAGTTATTTTTATGTTTGGTCAAGCATGAGGAAAGTTGCTATTACTGAAGCAGTATTATTTAAAGTATAGAATCTTTGACAAAAATGGAATCTGATACTTTATGCAGGTTTATAATTAATTTCACTGCTTCGAAATGAGTAAAATCACTCACCAAGAAATCTATCAATTTTTCAGTAGACCGATGTCAAACACAAGTCTAATAACCTCCACAACAAATTTTAAAGACCCTAGTGGGACTAGAGTTTTCATCTTTTCTTACATTTAGAAGCTAGGTGATTTCAGGTGACGCGACTGTCAAACCTGGCAGTGGAGGAAGTAACTGAAACAATGACAGGCAGTTTCTGACCAAGCACTATAGTTTAAATACTACAGGAAAAGTTGTGTAGCATCTCAAAGGTTCTAGAAGGTAAAACCAGAGAATTATGCATCTGCACCCAACTAAAATTAGAAAAGCTGCCATATGGCTCTGTGAAGCCAGCAGCACATTCTTATTCATTAGGAAGCATTCTGCTAACATAAAAACACAAGGCCCTTCCTGTGCTCTCCGAATGTGTTTATCTTTTCAACATTAATGCACTATATATCATCAGGCTGCTGAAATCTCCTGCCGTGCATATTAAAAACGCGCAGCTGCACTTTCTTTAGTAGTGGGAAGAACCTAAACCCCAAGTTGTCTCCCTCTCTTTCTGACATTGAACTTCTTGTTTCCCTTCAGCATAAAGAAACTACAAAATGAACCAATCTCAAGGCTACTTCCACCCTGTAAGAGCCCCTGACTCTACTTCCGAGGGAGTAACATGCTTGGTTTCGTTTTCATCAATGGTGACACATGGTCATTTAAGTGAACCAACAGTCAGTCATACCGCAAGCCGGAAGTGTGCAGGCCCTACTTGTAAAATGAATGTAATACTACACTTATCAAGAAAAAAGGAGTAACCAGAACAGGCTCTGGTATAAGTGGCTAGAAAATACTTTTGTTTATAAGAACCTCTGTCATTATTTGTAAGTATCCCACTTCACATATTACCTATCAATATTCAATTGATAGGTAAAACAGTGGCTAGTGTTAAGTAGTAAGCTGAAATCTCTTTCTTTTATGTAATCTAAATATGCCTGTGCTGTAGGGGCTTAAATTTAAAGACAGATCACAGAAGGAAAAAGAAATCATACACACACTGAACCACACAGAGAGTGAAGGAACCCTGTTTTAAATCTAGAAGTACTGCAAGTGAATCAACTGAAAGGCAACAAGTATACGTCATTAAATTTATGACAGCATTCCTTCATTCCCAGTATGGTAACAGTGTGTCTCTACCTGAATCTTCCAGCCATGGAATATTGAGAGATGAAGGCAAAATAAAATATGAAAACTGCTGATTTAAAGTTAATTCTACTTCATTGTGCTCTGCTTTCTAAGGCTTTAGAAGTTACACAAATAAGGAAATAAAGGAATCACAATTTGTTGAGAAGGCTAAAAGGTGAGACTTGAGACTAGGTAAAGTTGTAAAAATATAAAATAAAAAATAAAAATCAACTGGTGTGAAATAAATGAGAAGTGAGGTAGGGTTCTAATTCAGCACTAATTCACAATATATCAGAGCAGCCTATCAAAAAACCCAGACTATAAAAATGTTTTATTTCCTTCAAATACATAATTCAAGCAAGGCCAACAAAATTACACCATGGAACACTAAATGAAGTTTCTGACAAATAGGTTAAAATTTGGAAATGATATAAAAAGTTGTTTCTAAAATCCTTAAAAAGACTTTGATCTAAGTAGTGTAACTATTTTATCTCCTGAATCATTCACAGTTGCCCAGACACCCACCCATAATCTCTGAAGACTCCATACTGTTCCAGAAGCTCATTACGATCAAGTTAGGTGCCTCCCTTGTTCCTGCAATGGCCAGTGTCTATCCCCATCACAACAGTACATGCACTCTAGTGTTTTGAAATGACTGATCAGTTTTCACATCTGTTCCTCTCTCTGTATTGCTGACTCCTTGGCTACAAGAGAGGTCTTTTTATTCACTGTCTGGCACACAGTGGGTGCTCAACGTTTAATGCTGTACAGTTCCATGGCTGAAGCTGCATTCAATATGGCCAGGGTCTAAAATCTGTGAATGCCACTTTAGAAGGACATGTTCTGAAGAGCTTTCCTGTATACTTAGCACAATTGAGGTTTATTTTAAGGCTGTTGGAATCAAAGTATCAGGTAGAAAAGGGATGAGAAAAAAAGATTAGACCATATGTGCTAAGCGCATCAGGATAATTCCTATGGTGATCAGACCAATGGGGATGGCATTTGGGGGGAAAGTCACCAGTGCTGTTTCTATACCTGAGACACAAAGAAAAACAAAAACAGGCCAACGTTATTAATCCAGATTATCATCTAGGAAATTAGAATTTGCTTCATTAAAAAAAAGATAGCTTGGGCATCATGAGAGTTTTTATTCAACTCCAGGATTTTCCAGCCACTCTTAGCTCTAAAGAAAATCAATCAACCGAGGAAGAATTTTACAAACCTCCCATTTGCCTGGGGACCCAGTGTAAAAGGCTGCTTCATGAGATTTCTTGTTCCTCCACACAGTGAGCTGGGCGGAGCTCCGGCCTCTAAAGGTAAGGTCACCAACTGAGCCAAGAGAGCTTCTAGAAAGTGAGCGTAAGCCCGTGGAAGGGCTAAAATCCCTGGAGAGGCTGTCAAGGCTCTTCCCTTACTCAGCCCTGTATGCCCTGTGACTAACATAGAGCTTACCACCATGGAGATGTCCCGTAAAGCCCGGGGGCAAAAGGGATGGGGATGCGGAAAAAGGAAAGGAAGTAGGGCTGACCTGGCCACGAATTCCCACTGCCTTCGAATCCCCATTGCCTTCGGAGGGCTCACAAGGCTTTAATCTCAAGCCTCTGCTCTACCTTTGCAGTGGATATTCAAGGGATGCATTCCAGAGGACTGAAAACCATCCTCGGACCTGGCCTTCATTTGTCCCTCGGGGCTACAGATCCATGCCCCGAGTCCTCTGTACTCCCACTTCCCTTTCATGGACAAGCACCTTGCCCCCCCGAGTTACTTTATGTCCCACTTGTCAGACCTACTGGCTTTTCTCACCTCATGTTTTTCTCTCATCTGGATATGTTTTCCTTCTAGGTTTCTCTACATATAGGACTCCATGCCTGTGCCTCCTGAAGACACTGCTGGAACTGGATCTAGAGATACTTTTCTGTTCCTTCCCACTGTGACTCTAACAATACCGCAGGGAGGTTGGAATCCCCATTTCATTCTGCCTACTACCATCTATTCCCAGTTCTCCCACTTGTAGCCTTTGCTTGAGCAATCATGGCAGAACCTCACGTGCATGCTTTTTAAAAAGCAGGTGTTCTCAATTTAACGTACCTAATGCAAAAAAGCCAATATTAGAACACAGAATCACACAATTTAGGGATCTGAAATATTAAATTATGCTAAATCATATCATCCTAGTAGAGAAAGCAAAGCATTGATAACAACATGAGATCTTTGCATAAGTTAAGTAGCACCATGGCTCTGGACCATCGCAGAAAGCGGGGGACTATGGGGGGTTGGGGCCGGGGGAGGAATGGGGCTCAAGGAAGGGCATGCTATCAAGGGGCCAAAGCTGTCAGAACTCACGAGAACGAAGGAAAGTGACTGTAAGGTAAGGGCAAGGTCCAAGGAAGGCAGCACCTACTCCCAGGGTCACGGGGCACCTTGGGGCCCACTTCCAGAGGAAGGCTCCAGAGATTCTTAGAATCTGCAACCATACAAATCTCCTATAGGTGAAAATCTCTAGTAGCTAAAAATGAGGTTCTTTCTAGATCAACTCAGCAAGTATATCACCAAAACATAAACAAAAACTAGGTAATTCCTATGTGAAAGTCTAGGAACAAAAAGAAGTGAATATTAAGAGAGTAGGTCTAGTCTTAAGCCCATTTCTGGCACTTTGAGCAATTCTACAGGCAAAGTTTACTCTTTCTAGTGACCCCAAAACCACCATTATTGGTTGTTTGGTTAATCCTTATCTGTATGTGTGTTTATGCTCTGCCTGGTTAAAAAATTGTTTAGTTTTAGTTTTTTAAAACCTATTAGAAACTATGTATGGAAATAAGGCTACTTAACAGTTAAATAAATACATACAACATAAATATAAAACCTAAAAAAATATATATACTTATTCTAGAGAAATCCAGCTCAGGGAAAAGGATGGAGAGAAAAGTGTACAATCCTGGGTTTAGGAAGAACTTCACAGTCAGAAGATCTATATTCTCCAAAACAGAAGATCTATATTCTCCAAAACAGTACTTTGTGGGAAAAACTACACAAAGTACCAGAAACATAAGTTTAATCTATTCAAATGCTTGAAATAGTTATGATTTAACTTATATTTTTAAATATCTGTCCCCACCAACTAATCTCAAAATGGTCCTGGTCATTATGAACTTAGGCTGCACTCAGCAACCCTCAGGGATGACCATGTTAAGCAAGGTGCAAAGAGGGGCAGATCTGTTATAAATGATTCGTCTTGTGCACTAAGATCATCAAGGCCCTCTTATAGGAAACACCTATCACCTTAGGACTGTATCTTAGGGTCAACGCGAAGCAAAGCCTGATAAAATAAAGGATCTGACTGTATTGACGGCCAAATATGTGCCTCCACAGAATTTTTTAAAAGCAAAGAGTACCTGATTTGTATTTACAGATTTCAATACACATTCCCAAACTTTGTCTGAATGCAGAGAATGATTACTATTTAGAGTAAGACTGGGTGAAAAGAAAAGAAAGATTAGGAGGCATTTGGGAAATAATCCCGAAATAGATTTTCCTAACTTTCTAAAGTATTAAGTTTATCATTATCACGGTATCCTTAAATTCAAAAGACATTCTAGAAAAAGAGTTCCTGTCAAATAGCCACTCAATATTTACTATTTCAAAACAATACTAGGAATAGATTTAAATACATCTTTAAAGTGCCCCTTCAGTACCTGAAGGCATGAAATACCTCTAACTTAAGCAGGAGTGGCAGTGCATCATCGGCCAACCTTGTACACGATTTAAAGCAGCAGGCAATGAGAAGAAAACCTCCGTCAGCTTCACTCAGAAACTGACATACATGCAGATACAGGCAGCAGGAGCCCAGCGAAGCGGGGGCCTTAGAAAAGGCATGGCGGGCTCATTTCCAAGCCCAGCAAAGGTGTGGGCAAGAGATGATCACAATTTGCATAAGGTCAAAGTGAAATTAACAAAGAACAGCACTTACAAAGACCTCCACATCTGATATCCCGACTACCTTTTCTACAACAGGATCCTCTCCTTTCTCTATGTATGATCCTGCAATTCTCCAGTAATTTTTTAAGTTTAGGAGAAAAATATCATGACACTTCTCATACTTTTAATTCTCCTGGATTTTATATGTCATGTGCTCTCAAATACAAAGACTATTTAAGCAGTCAAATCTGCTTGCAAGAAATTTTTATTTAAAATCCAATAACTTTCTTCTCCAGTAAAGGTTATGAAAAAGTTTAAGCCGCAACTGAAAGAAATGCAGACAGCGAGTGCCATGGCTATCTGAAGGGTAAATTGAAAAGAAAAACACTCAGGACATTAGTTATGATCATCCAGACAGACTGAAGACTATTACCAAAATTAACTACCTAATTATAAGTATGAAAAAGACACAACAGAAATTGAGTTACTCCCTATCAAATTAACTGGCTTTATTAGCTTAAGTTAGTTTTGTTTTACATATATTAGTCATAAGAGATGTTTCCTCGCCATTCTACAACCCTCCTCGTAATGAAATGATATATTCATAAAATTTATTCTTCCTATTTTCAATTTTAATTATCTTACTGAAGCTTCCAACTGCCAGGTGACTTAGTATTATGTTATCATCAAGACTTCAGGAAACTTCTACCCAATGCCTATTTGAAACAGGTTTAGCTTCATCACAGATGGTTGGTTTGAATTCCAGAAGCCTGTTTTTGGAATTCTGCCTGACAGGCGATTGCTTGGAGGTGAGGCAGATAAAGAGGCTGAAGATTACAGGTATGACAGCTGGACAGGTCCAGTTTGGGGAGCCACAGCAAGAGCAGGGCAGCCTTTCCTCTGCAGACGTACAGCCTGAACCAGAAGGTGCTGCTGTTACTCTTGCTGTGTGTAACTCACCTGTCTCTCAAATACACTGTCTTGGATTTGCTTTCTCGAAATGTATTCTTTGTTATTTTTTATTGCATCAATGGACAGTGGCTTCCCAGAGACTAGAATGGTGGCAGTTATTAGCTCTGTGTTGCCAAGGAAAATATTTGGCTGCATATAGGGTTTCCTGAGAGCAAGTTAGTACATGACCTCAATCTTTTCCAGGCTTATCATAATGCTGTATGACTGTGCTGATTCAGCAAAGCAATCCATAATCGCTTGCAAAATGCCCCTGCCTCTCAGGGATGTCAGGAGGCTTAATAAGATAATGCATGTGAAGCACTCTGAGCTCCACAGAAGAAAGGCACTAAATAATAATATTATTCTACATTTATAATTACAAGCAGTATTACAAAGAATCCAGTAAACCTGTTCACAAATTACAAATAACGGGTACTTTAAGTAATTTAATATAAATAATTGTATAACGGAGGACTTCTTGTCAAGTTCAAAGGTAAACATAGCTCGCCTCCTCACACAACCACATCAAAACTACAACTAAAATATAGAACCATCACTCAGAACCATCAGAAATTGAGTTGAATGGAAATCTGACAACTACGGAATTAAAGAAACCACACACATATTGCTAGGAGGGCCAGAGATGCAGAACAGGCTCCTCCAACATCCATGAGTGGTAGATAAAAATTCCGGAGAGATTATCTTGGGAGCGAGGAGGCCCCCCGCCACAACCCCCTGCCGCCCAGGGCTCCAGTGCCAAGAAAATAAGTCCCCATAACTTCTGGCTGCAAAAACCAGTGGGGATGGAGTCAGTGGAAGACACTGCTGGAGTCCCAAGCAGTTCCCCTTAAAGAACCCACACACGGACTTAACTCAGATTTACTTCTTCTGAGCTCTAGCACTGGGGTAGTAGCAGCTTGAAGGGCACCAGTGCATACAGGGAGTATCTGAAGTGTCTGGCATCAAGGTGGGAGCTGGAGGACCGTCTTCTCTCAGAGAGAAAGGTGGGCGGAGGCCACTGTCCCTTTTCTCCCTCTCCCCACTGTGCCAGCTGGCCAGGTGCTGTATCTGAGACTCCATCGGTTTGCCTCGCCCCACCCAATCTGTTAACCCTGACTTTTCCATATGAATGGCTGGTCTTGGCTAATGCTTCACAACTTCCTAAGTCCTATCAAACAAGCAACAGCCAGCCTCAGTGAGCCCTCAGCCCCTGTACCTCTTGCTAAATGGCCCCAGGCTTGGCACTAGGAGCAGCCAGCCTAGATTCACAGTTTGGCTTCTTCTGAGAATCTGCAAGCCCAGCACAAGTAGCAGCCCTCTCAGACTGCTTTATATCCCAGGCAGGGTGGACCAGGGCACAACACAGGTGGGGGCTAACCTTGGCTGGCACCACCTGGGGAAACCCCAGAGCCTGTGCACCCAGACGACAGCTATAGACCATGTCAGAGCACCGTCATCCTGCCAATGCACAGCTGATTCTCCATAGATGGTGGAGGTTGGTGGTCAGTGGTCACAGCCAGTGCTTGCAGCTGACTGGCTGGGTAAATCCCTCTCATTGACCTGTCAACAGCAATCAAGGCTCAACTACAAGAGGAAGGTTTACGGAGTCCACACAAAGGGGGAATCTTGAATACCCAGCTTGGGTGATAGGGGAGGGTGTGCCACTGGAACCTACAGGACACCTACTACATTAGGCCATACTACCAAGACGGGAGTCATAGCAGCTCTACCTAATACACAGAAACAAACACAGGGGGACTCCCAAAATGAGGAGACAAAGAAACATGGTCCAAATGAGAGAACTGATAAAAAGTCCAGAAAAAGAACTAAATGAAATGGAGATAAGCAATCTATCAGATGCAGAGTTCAAAACACTGGGTATAAGGATGCTCAAGGAACTTAGTGAAGACCTCAGCAGCATTAAAAAAAAAAAATCCAGTCAGAAACAAAGGATACACTAATTGAAATAAAGAACAATTTATAGGAAAACAACAACAGAGTGGTTGAAGCTAAGAATCAAATCAATGATTTGGAACATAAGGAAGCAAAAAACAACCAATCAGAACAATAAGAAGAAAAAAAGAATCCAAAAAAACAAGGATAGTGTAAGTCACTTCTGGGACACCGTCAAGCTTTCCAACATTTACATCACAGGGATGCCAGAAGGAGGAGAGAAAGAGTAAGAAATTGGAAATCTATTTGAAAACATAATGGAAGAAAACTTCCCTAATTTGGTGAAGTAAATAGACAGGCAAGTCCAGGAAGCATTGAGAGTCCCAAACAATATGGATGCAGAGATCCACTCTAAGATAAATCATAATTAAAATGCCAAAGGTTAAAGATAAAGAGGGAATCTTAAAAGCAGCAAGAGAAAATTAGTTACCTATAGGGGAGTTCCAATAAGAATGCCAGCTAATTGCTCAAAAGAAACTTTGCAGGCTAGAAGGGATTGGCAAGAAATATTCAAAGTCAGGAAAAGCAGGGACCTACAGCCAAGATTGCTCTACCCTGAAAAGCTATCATCTAAAATCAAAGGGCAGATAAAGAGCTTCCCAGACAAGGAAAAACTAAAGGAGTTCATCATCACCAAATCATTAATATATGAAATGTTAAAGGGACTTAAGAAAAAGATCACAACCATGAACAATAAAATGGCAATAAATACATATCTACCAACAACTGAATCTAAAAAACTAACTAGGCAAACAAGAACGAAGACAGAATCATGGATATGGAGAACAATTTGCTGGCAGACAGATGGGAGGGGGGTGTTTGGGGATGGGTGAAGAGGCGAGCGGATTAAGAAGAACCAATAGGTGGTTATAGAATAGCCATGGGGCTTATAAAGTACAGTGTAGGAAATAGAGCAGCCAAAGAGCACATAGGCATGACCCATGGACACGAATAATGGTGTGGCGATTGTCTGAGGGAGTGGGGGAGTGCTGAGGGGAAGGAGGTAAAGGGGGAAAAATTGGGACAACCGTAATAGCATAATTAATAAAATGTAGTTAAGAAAATAAATAATTGTATAACAAAGAAAGCTGTGAAATCATTCATGTTTAAAAAATGGAATGGACAGGCTTCATAAGGCTAAGTCGCAATGAAAATAAACAGAACTAGACAAGTTTCTACTAAAAGAAAATTACAATTACACCCCTTTGTAATAAAACCAACTGAATCAGAAATTTATAAGAGTATATTTTATTGAAGTTATCATGAGAGACTGCTATTAAAGAATTTAATTTAATATAATTTCCATGGTTTATCTACCAGTAAGTTTTCATTTTTAAAAAATCAAAGCTAGTCATACAGTAATAAAATTTCTTTTCTTCAGTTATCAATGTTTACAGTGAAAACATAAATTTTAACTCTCATTGGGATAAAACATTAGCACTTTACCAAATGTAAATTGATTTCTTTTTTAAATACTAAAATAATGCTGCATTTTTTGGAGGAGGGGCAACAGCATCTGTCTCCTAGATGGGAAACACTTGCTTCTTATCCCTCTGTGGGCACAAGTCCTAGCAGAGAACATGGTACATGAAAGTCCACTTTAATTGGGGTGTCTCCAAAACAGCAGGTCAGGCTGAAGTGGCATCACTGGGTTCTTGGGTGTCATTACCTTTACTGGACTGTGACTGGGACCTTCTTGGTCCCCGGATCATTTCTTCTAGGGAATCTTCCTGGAATCTGAGGAGGACCAATCTTCAAACCCTCTGCTCCTCCATTACACTGTCCTAATAACACTTACTACATCATACGGGAACCACTGGGTTCCATCTGGATCACCTCAGGATTCCCTCAGCACTGTCAAGCCCTTAAGCTCGAAGCTGTATTTTTCATCTTTGCACTGCTATTCTTTACTGCAACTTCTGACCCAAACAGAGACTCCACAGAAGGGAGCTGAACTGACCCACGCTCTGGAGGAAGAAATGGAAAGAGGTCCTTAGGTGGTCGAGTAGGCTGGAAGGGACCAACACCTAGGACATAGGTGGGACAAGGGACTTTACTACCTAATTTTTATTTGTAATTATTTTCAAAAAAGTAGTATTTTATGTTTTTAAAGGGAACATAAACATGATATTAGATGGTGAGGATGCAAAGATAAAAACTACAAGCCTCATCCTCCTGAGTACAGTGAAAGTACTCTGTCAAGTGCTAAAATGGGATCAGCAGATTATCTTTGAAAGTGTTATGGATTTATGCAATAAAGGACAAACAAAATTTATAAATTTGTAAGTATAAGGTTTTAAATTTATTTAGCTGGAAGAGGCTGCTTATTTGGAGAGTTAACTTTAGGAAACAACATTGATCCAGATGCTGAATGAAGAGAGACTCTAATTATCTAAGATCCCACTAAGAATGCTTTCATCGGAGACTGAACATGGCAAGAGCTGATTACTTAACTCAAAATAAACTTCCATCAAAACACCAGGAACAATGGATGCACCTCAGGATGCTAACAGAGCTTAATTATTTCTCTGAAGTGTAACAGTTCAAAAGAATTTTGGAAAATAAAAATGTGAAGGTTAATGATCTTTTATATTACCCTCTTAGGATAAAGCCAGTTGCCAAGGAAATCAGACTTATAGGTCTCAAATTCAGGCTGAAAGCATACTCTACAGGAATAAAAATAATTTATCAACTTTTCAAAGTTAATGCCCTGGTGAACTTAAACGAGAAAACCACTTGACTGCAAGGGTGTCTGCAAGATGTGCTATGTGTCTGTCCTTTCTAAGTATCAGTCCCTGAGTCAGGAGCAGAGCTAACACACAGGTATATGGATCTTTTCTCTGTTATCCTAATATAAAAATCAGGAACTCAATTTTAAAACCTCCAAAGAGGATTTTTTAGTATTGTGTGTGGATAGGAACTAAGGGGCTCCTCAGGGTAGTATACAGAAGAGAATATAGAGAACTATCGTAATCAATTAGTTACAGGAAGGAACGTCAAAGAAAGTTGGGAGAAGATGAACATTCAAAGTGACCATACTGTGAAAGAGAAAAACTGGGGAGGGGTATGGATTACTTTGGGGAGGATATCCTGGGTAAGACAGCTAAGGGGTGCACCTAATGGAAAAAAGCTAATTGAGAAACAGAGTTGCTGAGACTCTGCACAAGAATGTTTAATATTGCAGGTCTTTAAAAATCCTGACATTGGATCCATAATCTTTCAGGTTCATTGATGACCACCTCCCTTCCTCTTACCCCAAGGGTCAATTTGGAAAAAATTAAACTGTTCATAATTTTAAAATATAGCTTTATTGTGCACTACAGGCAAAGAACAGAAAGTGAATATATTCTTGAAATTCGGAATACTGTAAACAACTGGACTGAGATGATGGATATCAAAGGCAAAATTGCTATTGCTTTAAAGCCACTAAGTAGGGACTAAAAACTCAAATGTCCACCTGGTCAGTCAGGTCATGTATCTGCACTTCAGTACTGACATAAGGCCAGTCAAGAGAGACAGAGGAGATTCCTACCCATATCTCCAACTGCACAGATGGCCTCATCTCCATTTGACTATCTCTTCCAAAATGTAGATGAGCCATTCTATTCTTCAAGTAACTGAAGATGCACTATTTATCTATTTGGTCTTTGTCTCTTTCAACAGAATCTAAGGAAAGAGAGGGGGTGAAGGGAGAAAGACAGACAGAAGCAAGGAGGATAGGGATGGAAGTGAGGGGAACCCACAAGCACCTCCTGTGGGATTAAAAGAGATAAATTCAGGTGTTTCTAAAGACTGAAGACAAAATTGGGAAAATAGACAAAGACTGAAATAGGGCTCATTTATATTTCAAAAAACATCTGGAACCTAATTTATTATGAGTTTTAAAGACTTCCTGAAAATCTGTGACATTTCTGTTGTTATGTTTACTTTATCTGTTTCACTAGCTAAATAAATAACCCAGAATTAAATGTTTGCTTCAGAGACAAGAATCACACATAAAAATCTGAGTTCTGTGCTACAGTGGACCAGGGGAGAAGAAAAATCCCAGTAGAAATAAAGGGAGTGGTTAGAGGGTGCCAGTAGAATGGGCAACAGGTGAACTATGAAAGAAAGATGACTGGGGCCCAGAGTCTGAGGTATATTCTGCCAGCCCCAGACCAGAATAACACCTGGCTTCCAGACACTCATGCGCCATGTCTGAGCTTACCGTCACCCACAGACCTGCCTCCTGGAAGCCTGCTCCTGTCCTAAGAGTCTTGACTGTGTTGCTTGGCAAGTGGAGGCCGGGATGGGGAGGGGTCCAGGACAGAAAAGGAGGAAGAGGAAATCATGCTCTAGGTCTCTCTGGGAAATCCAGAACAGAGTTTTCCAGGAAATACATGGGTGTGCTGACTGATGAGCTTCTACTGCACCCTTCACCCCGAAAGCACCCTCCACCAAGTAGTCAGTTACCACCTTTTGGGTTCAGAGGGCTCCTTTCAGTATCAGTAATGTCCACGGAGCCTCACAGGACAGTGAGGCTACACTTAAAATAACATATAACAGAAAGTAAAGTTTACAATATATTTAGTAATGCTTCTAAAAAAGATCTGTATCTTACTTGCCACTATACTATCGCTATATTTTTGAAACACAGCTGTATATACCTCTCATATTAAGAACTATTGTAGTTAGAAGCATTATTGGTTACGATAGCTTTATGGAACTAGTCCGGGAATCTAATCACCAAAATTGCATTGTTTTGATGGAAAATATCCCCCATTCCAAACAGTTAACTTACAAATAAATCTCAGGGAAAAAAATGGTTTTTAAAGCTGAAGATTCTCTATGCTTCTTTCTTAAGAAAGCATGGTAGTAGTTAATTCAATCACACTCGAGACATACATCCATCTAATCAAAAACACAAAAATAATTAGTTTCTTTCATATTGGGCAATTTCAGTTCTCTAACAATATTCCAAACAAAATGTACTATATGTTATTTTTTTCTAATCTG
The DNA here is from genome assembly GCA_004026545.1 of Mormoops blainvillei. Classification (NCBI taxonomy): domain Eukaryota; kingdom Metazoa; phylum Chordata; class Mammalia; order Chiroptera; family Mormoopidae; genus Mormoops; species Mormoops blainvillei. The sequence continues at coordinate 254,127 of PVJD01000602.1, read as the reverse complement.
ACATAAACAATCTGCAAATTGAAGATGGTCTAACCAAAATAAAAAAGCTTTTAAGAAGGCGAGCTTTAATTTAGGGATGGTAAAGAATAATTATGTCAATTCCAACAGGGTTTGCTTTTTTCCCCTTTCCTTTCCCCACCTCTATCAGCTGTAATAAGATAAATTTAACGTTTGGAATCCTACAGAATGGGGGTATGCATATGCCCACCTTATGTGGACAGGCTTAAATAAGGGCATACTGCTCTACTGAGAAGATACTGTTCCCCAAAATGAATGGGGAATTCTATAATGTCCACCATTTGGCCTTAATGGGTGTGAAAAGGCACCTCAGGACTGAACGTGTGGGAAGCAGCACCACGCTGAGTATTCGCATTAGTTCTTTCACTTTAATTTTCTTCCATAAGACAAAATGTCTGATTTTCAAAATTGGTGGGCCCAAAAGAACTCCAAATCTATTATAGGTGATCAAGGCTCTCACACTGTAAAATCAGAATTTAAGCCCATTTTAATGAACAATTTTTCTCTGCTGGGTAAAATCAGTATTTTTCCCCCCTCTATGTGATTATGTTGAATTGAGCTTTTCTTTTGCTCAAAATGACAAAAATGAGAAACATGATGCAAAAGTACCCTTCCCAACAGCCATGGATATCTAAAATTTTAAGTGTATATATGTGTAATCTACTATATCCATTTTCCCTAATTCCATTTTCCATATTTCCTTTTCAGAACACAAGTTAGAACACACTCAACATAGGTTATATAGAGCTCAGTTCTGTTGTGTGAAACTCAGCCCTCAGATGCCATTCCTGTCCTTGACATCTGATCCACAATCAAAGAACACTGGGGTGGTCACAGTGATTGTCGGTAAAGTCTATTTTGCTCCCAGTGTATTTCCTGAAATCAGAAGAGAACACCTTCAGCAGGCCAGAACTGTTGTTTATCTGGATGTTACATTGCCCAACAGGATGGACAGATACAATGACGACACATTCACTCTCACAGAACACTTCCTCATCTGCTCACATCAGGGTACAAAATGAATGTCCTAAAACAAGCTTGATATCCAATTTTCTGGCTAAATACCAAGAGGTATTTTTTGGCCTAGGCAGCAACTTTCTATTTTCTTGGGATATGTTATCATCTTTTTTTCCTGACAGGAAAAGCTGAGCTGTCTTAAAAAGTGTACATTATACTCTGAAATAGGGATTTACAAAAAAATATTCCTCCTTGTAACTCAACCATGGTGTCTCAGTGTATCTTAAGCTGGACTCATACTGATGCTCACCCCATTCACACAGAACAACTCCTTCCAAATGGCAGACCGAGGCAAGAGTAAACGTGGGGGACGCTGGCTTGGAGCTAGGTGGACACCTGGGTTTGAACCGTCGAGTTCTACCACCTCCTCACTGTGTGACTCTACACAAGTCACTTAAACCCAAGGTCCCTCGTCTGTAAAATGGAGTGAATAAGTAAACCTGCCCTGCAGGGGTGCTGCAAGGATGACATGAAATGATGTTCGTAAACGTGAGCACTCCATGAATAAGCTCTACTGTGGTAGCCAACCCTTCTGCTTTGTCCTGGTGTGTATTACCATCTTTGCCACTCAGTATATAGGAAGGGATCTATGTTTGTAGGGTCTGAAGTTTATATAATTAGAGGGAGAGGACTCTCTTTGAAAATACAAAATGAAGTATAATTCTCATCCTTATAGAGAATGAGGAAAGAAATAGAAGTAAAACTCTAGAACTCTGAAGAAGATTCAATTTTCTTCTCAGATTTCTTTAGATAATTATCTGAAATGCTTACGCAGTACTTCCTGATCAACAGGCAGCCTCCCTATCGAGAACATTCTGTGACTCCCAGCACTCACAAGGAGCACTGCAAGTTAAAGGCCCTGACTCTCAAGTTTCATTGGCTTAGTGGTCACCTGCCTCTGAAAATATACAATGCCAATTCACAACTTACTTCCTTTACTTGTTTAGGTCACTTATCTGGCTTGTGGAAAAATGTGAATGGTCTGAATCCAGAGCAACAATATTCAGGTTTTCATGTCTATGAGAAATTTTTTTCACTGCTCAACAACACCCTAGCATCTTTTTTTTTCATCCTTTGATACTGAGATAACTAGAAAAAGAAAATAAAAAGATGATATCAGGAGCAGTAATTAAAATGGCTTAGAAGTGCATAGGTGTGTACAACACACAGGAACCTGGGTGAGAGGCAGCCATTTGCTTCCTAATCCTTGACTACAGTCTCCATAAAGTTTAAGATATTTAATGATATCAAAGAAAACCCAAAATCATCAAAATCTCTTCTGTGAATAATATACATTAAAACTACCCCTAATGGCCCTGGCCAGTGTGGCTCAGTTAGTTGGAGCATCGTCCCATAATCTGAAAGGTTGTAGGTTTGATTCCTAGTCAGAGCATATGCCTAGGTTGCGGCTTTGGTCTCTGGTTAAGGCACTTAAAAGAGGCAACTGATCAATGTCTTTGCCTCTGTCTCTCCCCCTCTCCTTCCCTTCTCCTCTCTCTAAAATCAATAAGCATGTCCTTGGGCGAGGATTTTAAAAAAAAAACAACCTGCCCCTAATGACACCCCAGTAACTATTATAAATCTTTATTTTGGTTTTGAGTGTGTTGCTTTTGGAATTTCTCTGTAGATCAACATTTTCTCTCATAATAAATAAAGGCAAATTTGAAGACATGACCACCATCCTCAGACAAAGGTCATGGGACACGGTGGAAAGATCACAGGCTTCAGAATCACCAGCAGACTGGGGTCTGAATTCTAGTTTATCATTTACTAGTTTTAAAGCTTATAGTTTAAGCCTTTCTACTGTTTCTGCATATCGGTTTCCTTATCTAAGAAAAAGACAACAGTATCACTGTGGAAGGAGCCTGGCACTCAGAGGCAATGCAGGGACAGAGCAAAGAGCAGAATAAGCTTCCAGAAGGGATGAGAAGGGAGCTGAAAACAGTATGTATGGATATATTTATATGTATTCTTTTAGTATTACTAAAAAAATACAGTAGCCTTGGATACAAAGAATCCTTATTCTTAATGTCAGACTTCATCTATCTAAATATTACCTACATGATAGGCTTCGATATATTCTTGGAGGTAGAAAAATGATTTATTTCCCACTACCTCTGCTATGGCAGTTTGCCTTACATCTGTATCATCTAAATATCAGCCTTATCATGTATTGAATGAAGGCATAGGCCACGCTGGACAACCACAGTCCTCCCTCTGGTGAGAGTTCCCAAACCGTGAAGCAGGATACATGTATGCTGAGGACAAGCTATTGTAAAAGGCGTTAATGATTTCTTTATTATGAGTCCCTGGATGGAGGGGACAGTTTTGCTTCTTGTCATGTCTCTGATGACTCTCAGTGTGGCACATACAGAGCACCTGGTAAATGTGTCCGGAGTATAAGTGGGAGTTAATGAGAAAACATCGTGTTTAAGTATAATTATGGCATTGTCCTTGGTTATTTCCAGACTTTACCATTGCAATTTATTTCATGTGGTGCTATTTCAATCTGACACAGTAGTTGATGATGGTTCTTAAACGCCTATTTTTTTCCCCATTATTCTATTCAAACCTTCTTAAAAACATTCTATCTTTGTTGCTTTCACATTTCCTCTACACTCTTACTTTTGTCCATTATTTATATAAACTTATAAAATATCTCTTATGTGCAAGGTATTAAGGAAAAGATATAAAAATGATTAAGCTATGGTTCTTCCACCAAAAAGGTTACATGTTAGCAGGAAGGTTTTTTTTTGAAGTTTAAACTATAATATTACAAACCAAAATGAAATATATATTTTATTTAACAATGGCACAAAACTGTGCAGCTATAGGTTAAAGAGTAATTAAATCTTCCAGTTTTGCCTAAAAGAATGGCTAGACAGACAAGAGCAGGGGACAACCCCCCAAAATAGGCTGGGACGAGATGGTGGTGGCCCCTGAACACTCTATGAAGACTTTATTCTGTAGGCAGGAGACATGTAAAGTTTTGACAACAGCAGTTATGTATCTAATATGTTTTCAGGAAATTAATGTTAGCAATGGGGATGGCCTATAGAAGGTAGAGAAGCAGAGATGAATTAAGAGTGAAAGACAAATTAGGATGCCAAGAATAAAGACAGTAAAAATGCAGGGTGGGGGATATAACATGGTGAGGAGCTGGCAGAGCTGACTGGTTGCCTGAACATGGTGAAGGGGAGCAGGGGAAGGTTGGTGTACCTGGGACTCAGGCTTCTAGCCTCGGCAGAACTGTGGTGACACACAGAGACTGAGTACAGAAAACAGGACTAGCCACTTTTTAAGGAGGGAGAGCAGACAATGAGTTGAGTTCGAGGTAAGGGGCACCGTGTGGAGATCTCCAACAGGTAGCTGGAAAAATGGATGGGGGTAAACTCTAAATTGCAAACTCAGGGGAGTGGGAATTGGTGAAGGCCCTTACTGAGGATCTGTGCAATGAAAAATGTGGGAAGTTCAAGGGCAGAGACTTACGTCCACAGTAATTAGCACAGATGTGACAGCTGAAGGTTGAAAGAGCTAAAACTGATTAAGGAAGGAATGTAGGGGGGACGAAAAGAACGCCAAGGGTAGATAAGGAGAGAAGGCAATGAATGAGCAAGAATAGCATAGAGACCAAAAGCAAAAGCGTTCTGAGGAAGAATGGTCAATGTTCAAAGCTACTAGAGAAGGTAAGCAGGTTAAGGAGGAGGAAGGCCTGCCAGAGTGGTCAAGAGGAAGTCACTGTAGGTATTCCGGGGAGCAAGGGCTACAGTAACAAGGCAATCAGGCTAGATTTTAGTGATTAAACAATAAATGGAAAGAGGAAAGATGGAACAGTGTTGTCAGAAGGAACCCACCACCAGATGGTTCTAGAACTAGTTCCTTCTTGGTCCCAGGCCACATCCTAACATCTCCCTATCCACTCGTCTGTTGCTTTGTAAAGCTAATCACATCCACTGAAAGCCAACTAGGTAACAATTCTCTAGAAGAAACTTTCTTTGATAGCTCATTCTATCAGCAGTTTTAATATGTATATACAATGTATATAAAATATGTATATATTAATTTATAAAGTTTATGCATGCACCATCATTAGTGTGTATACTGAATATTTTTAGAGTTCAGAGTTATGGGTCCTGGCTTATCTTTTCATTTCTAGCTGAAATGCCAGGAGCACCTTCCATGAAACCCAGGCAAGAAGAGATACTTTCCAGAGCAGACCGGCCTTACTGTGGAGATACATTTTACATCCCCGTACACTCACCCATGGCCTGTCTTGCCTACCGCTGACTCCAAGCTCCCCGATGGGAGCAGCGCGCTGTGTGCTCCTGGGTCCCAGGGCTCAGCAATGCCTGACCAATGAAATGACTCACCACTACCTGCCCCTAACCAAGTCTCACTATTGAGAGCTGGGAGGGTTGATTTTCACCTTGCTGTGCTTTCTTATTACTACAATAATAATGACGACAAGCACCACAGGCCTTATGACATTTCATCTGTCCCTTGGTAAACAGAAAAGGAGGAGGTATATGGAGTCCACATTGAGAGACAAAATACCTGAAGATCTCTAAATAAGAAAATGGGTTACTTTAAGCCATAGTAAATTTTCAGTCAGTTTGTCAAAATATTTTATAATATGATTTTAAAAAGTCAAATTACTGCATTTTCACAGTATAATGATTCCTCAAAAAATTAAACACAGAACTAGCACGTGATCCAGTAATACCACTTCTTGGTATAGATTCCCCTGCAAATGAAAGCAGGGACTTGAACAGATAGATACCTGCACACCAATAGTCACTGGTGTATATATAAGAGCATTATTCACAATAGTCAAGAGGTGGAAACAATCCAAGTGTCCACTGATGGATAAATGGATAAACAGATAAACAAAACACGGCAATATATATGCAATAAAATACCACTGAGCCTTAAAAAAGAACAGAAAGAGCAGATATATGTTACAGCATGGATGAACCTTAAGGACATTAGGGTAAGTGAAATAAGTCACTCACAGAAAGCAAATACTATATGATTCCACTTACATGGGGTACCTAAAACAGTCAAATTCATAGAGACAGAAAGTAGAACAGTGGTTGCCAGGGGCTAAGGGGAGAAGAGGTGAGTGATGATTATTTAACAGACCAAGAGTTTCTGTTCAGAACGATGAAGCTCCAGAGATCGACAGCGATGACAGTTGTACAACAATGTGAAGGCCCTTAATGCCACTGAACTATATACATTTGGAAATGGTAAATTTTATGCTATGTATATTTTACGACAATAAAAAAATGTCAAATTAAAATCAATTCTCAGGATAAAGTTAATTGGTATCCATGGTCTTTAATCAATAAACATTATAATATTTCTTGTAATTCTGGTAATCTATTTATTATTCTTCACGTCACATTCTTAGAAAACAAAACAGGAATCAAGATATGATATGCTGGTAAGACCATGTCTGGAGTAAAAGCGGAACTAACAATTATAATAACAACCAAAACTACAGAAGGCCTGTTTTCACTGAACTTTGCACTCAGGGTAAAACATAAGCTGTGAAGGGGGTCCCCATTTCTTACCAACAAAGCTGAGAGGAAGAACCCCATGATCATTGTTTTCCTGGAATTATTACTTTAAAAACAGCAGGGGTGACAGAAGAGATGAGATGATTAAAGAAATTGAACCCTACACTTATTATCAGAGATAAATGACGTGGTAATTAGGAAAAGGTGACCATTTCCTAAGGAAAAATGAGCTAAAATATTTCAGAATGAACAACACAGTAATAAGCGGAGGAAAGAACTGGTAAATGACATATGTGAGTGCCTCTATTTGCCCACCCCCAAACTACAGAAAAATAGATAACCAGCATGATCTGCGCAGGTAGTACTTCTTCCTTCCCTGTAACCTACATAAAGAAGTCTAATGTAATAAAAGGCTTCAGGGAAATAGGCATTCTTTAGGGGAGCTTCAGAAACAGCTGAAATGAGGCCAAATGTCTAGAAGGGAGATCTTAATGCCATTGTGGTTTACTCTCATTTTCCTACTGAATTCAGATTTGCCTCAAGGGATGTTCCTACCCCTCACTACCTCCTCCCCTTACTCTTAGCTTAGGGTCACACTGGTGCCCTCAACTATCAAACAATACATGATATTAAGATATCTGACTTTAGAAGGAATTCAATACTGCCATATAGTACTAGATATTTATTCTTTTCAAAATATCTCCTTGGAAACGATGCTCAACATCATTATCATCAGGGAAATGTAAAATCAAAACCACAATGAGATATCACCTGACACCTGTCAGGACAGCCATTATCAAAAGACCAGTAAGTAACAAGTGTTGGTGAGTGTGTGGAAGACAAGAAACATTGTTGGGGGATTGTAAAAATGGTATAGACACAATTCCTCAAAAAGTAAAATAAAAAAATTCAGACTAAAAAAATTAAAAATAGAACTGCCATGCAATGCAGCAATCCCACTTCTGGTTATTTATCCAAAAGTACTGAAAACAAAATCACAAAGAGATATTTGTGTACCGACATTCACTGCAGCATTTTTTCACAATAGCCAAGATGTAGAAACTACCTTAATGTCCATTGATGAAGGAATGAATAAACAAAGTGTGGAATGCACATGCAATGGAACATTATTCAACCTTTAAAAAGAAAATCCTGTCGAATGCAACAATGTAAATGAAAATTGAAAACATTATGCTAAGTTAAATAAGTCAATCACAAAAAGACAAGTACTGCATGATTCCACTTACACGAGGTTTCTAAAGTAATCCAAGTGATAGAAGCAGAAAGCTGAAGGTGATTGCCAGGGGCTGGGAAAGGAGAAACAGTGAGTTATGCAATGGGTATGGAGTTTCTACCACACAAGATGAAAAAGTTCCAGAGACCTGTTCTACAATAGTGTGCATAATATTAATAATACAATAATGTAGGCTTAACAAATTGTTAAGAGGGTAAATTTATGTTAGGTGTCTTTTACCAAAATTAAGCAATAACAACAACAACAACAACAACAACAACAACAACTCATCAAACCAGAAAAAACAAAGCTTCCATCTCGGTCTGAAAATTAACCTAAAGAACACAAAAACAGTGACATTTCCCTCTTCCTCATTCTACCAGTACAACAGCTTGGGAAAATCGGGCTGTTCTTACCCATTTGTTTAAAAAAAGAAACAGACAGTGCTCTCGCAGTCCTGGGGTCTGTCTCTTGCTTCAACAGGATTTGGGTGGCACAGACCTAGGGACAACCCTTCTTTCCAACTACCCTCCAGCCTCTTTTCCCAGTCACCACCTTCGGAACCACCTTAGCCATCCTCAGCCTCTGAGACCAGCCAACACTGTTTTTTGACCTTAACTCTTCATTGCTGAACAACCATGAGCTCCCAAATTCATCAGAATTATTCCACCAAGGTGGGGGCTGCTGTCACCACCTGGCCAACTGCATCTGTGGGCCTCCCATATCGACCTCTCTCTGGAATTCTATTTCGAGTGTGATTATGTTGCCCTGCAGGGTGTGGACCATTTCTTCTGAGAGTTGGCTCAGAAGCGTGAGGAGGACACTGAGTGTCTCTTAAAGCTGCAAACCAGCATGGGGGCCGCATTTTCTTCCTGGACATGCTGAAGCCTTCCCAAGATGAACGAGGTAAAACTGAGGACGCCGTGGAAGCCGCCTTGGCCTTGGAGAAGAACCTGAACTAGGCCCTTGTAGATCTGCAGGCCCTGGGTCCCACCCGCAGAGACCCTCATCTCTGTGACTTCCTGGAGAACCATTTCGTGGATGAGAATGTGACACTCATCAAGAAGATGGGCAAATACCTGACAAACATCTGCAGCCTGGCTGGCCCCCAGGCTGGGATGGGCGAGTATCTCTTTGAAAGGCTCACCCTCAAGCAGGACTAGGAAGCCTTTGGAGCCCAGAGGTCTTTGAGGGGCCCCTCTGCATTTCCCTGGTGTCTGGCTTTTGCCTGAGCCTTTCCCTGAAATCTCTAGACACCCTTTTAACCACCCTGGAGCCCACTCCTATGCATTGGATCAAAAGGAAACAATAAAGCTTTGTGCGGAAAAACAAACAAACAAGCGAATCAGAAAACAAACAAACCCCGGACCCCTACAACGTAAGAAAAATGTTCTTTAAGCCTAAACCAAAAAGAGAATGACAACAGTAACAAAAAAAAAAAAATCAAATAGTGGTATTTGTACTTTATAACTCTGCTTTATTTCTATGTAAAAATCACTATACACAAGTCCCACTTCCACTACAGGGCATCTCCAGAGTCTACAGACCATGGTAGATGACTTCAAACCATCTCAGCCAAAGATGGTTAGGAATCTCTCATTTTATGTCCTCTTCTCTAAATTCCAATATTGCTATGGAATGGTACTTACTGTCCCATCTGGCTCTGACCTGTTTTCTTCAACCACCAACCCAAATACACGCCTCCCAAGTACATGCCCCAATACACAGCATTCCCTCCACAGTCCTGTGCCTTTGCTCCTCTGGTTCCTCTGCTCCCCGCCCTGAAAGCTTCTCTGAGCCCCAGTCACCACGCTCTTATCTTTTGAAACCTCACTCTTACAGCAAAGCCTTATTCTTTCATCACACTCATTCCTCCTGTACCTTCCAGTTCCCCAGCTGTTGTTTATAAGCTGATTTCCCCTCCAATGAGTAAAAGCTCCCAAAAAAGTAAAAACAAAACAAAACAAACAACCCGTGTACTACTGATTGTCAAGACTCCTCCCCAGTGAATAAAGTCTTGCATATGGTATTCGCTCAATAAGAAAATTTTACTGAATGTCTGCTCTTGAATAAAATGGGACCCACAGGCAATGGGGTGTCAGAATTAATTTCTTTTCATAACAGTACAAGGTGATCAAGGAAAATGGGATGCCTATTTTTTAAAGTGTGGAAGCCAGTGTAAGTCTTGAAATTGTTACTTTAAAAACAGCAGGGGCGACAGAAAAGATGAGATGATTAAAGAAATTGACCCCTACACTTATTATCAGAGATAAATGACACAGCTATTTTGTTGAATTGTTAAAATCATGAACCATTAGGGTACAGTAACTTATTTAAATCCTCTTCATCTGAAAGTTGTTAAACAAATAAAAGTAACCCCTTCCATATATTTAACAAAGAAACCAAAATAATAAGGGGATCTGAGGAGAAAATGAGAGCAGGAATTCCACCCTTGCTCACTAATTTTAAGGATTTTATTAATAACATAAGCCATTGATCCACATAAGAATATGAAAGTGATTTATATGCAGATCAGCAGAAAAACATTTTTTCTTCATTCAAAATTGCAATTATCAATGACAGAACGCCAATCATTAGTTATACTGTCAAACATGGAAAGAAAGTCTGATTTATTTCTTTATGTCTGGAAATAGGTAATAGATTCAGATCCTCACTTGTAAACTTGGACCACATTCATTCCTGTGTTAAAATAAATAGAGATGAAATAAAAATTGCCAAGACTCTTGACGTCTTTAGTTCTCCTTAAAGCAAGATTCTTGAAAATGTCACTTGGGTAACAGGGACAAGCAGGAGCAAGTGAGTAGGAGGGTGGGGTGCAGGTGGAGTTAGATCAAGCACTACATTGCTAGTTCTGTCTCTGACTGCACAGTTTTGATAGCTTCTATTTATTAATTTCTGTATTAAAAATAATCAACATTGTCAGAACATTATGGTTTAAAATTTAATAGAGAAAATGTTCAAAAACGTCGTTTCCTTATCAATATTGAGTCCTTAGAAAGAAAACCTAGATTAACCTCGATGATGACACTTAAGTATAGATGTCAGAAACAATATGAGTAATAACTACTGTTTAGTTCTTCAGAAGAACTTTAGGTAGTGGGTAACATTAGCCTCTTTTTACAGATTAGGAAGTAAAGGTCCAGAGAGATTTTAAAACTTGCACAGGGTCATTCAGTAGGTGAAGAGAGAGACTGGGTTCATCGGATTTTAAATAAAGCTATGCTCTTAATTGATTACTATATTGATTATTTTAACATATCCTGCCAACTGGGTTTGGAGCTTGCACTGTTGTGTTATACAGTCTGCTTTGTTGGCCCACTTTCACATCTGGCCAGCTGATTTAATTATCATTAGCACCTTTAGAAGAATATAGCATGACAAAGAAGTTGACAACTGAAATTCAAACTGCATGTAGTAAATAAGGGATCACTGCTGTTAGAATATATATGTCACTATCAGTCTCCCATTCATTTTCCAAATAATCAAATGTTTATATAAATATTTGACTGGCAATCCAAAACACTGTCTTCAGTATGAGAGTACCTATAACCACATGCCCAAAGAATACTGAGTTCGGTCACCTACCTTTGCCAGTGAGGTAGGTGGGTGAGTGCCCTCCAACTAAGGTTTCATCACACAGGACAAAAGCAATACCTGCGAGCATTACCTGAAAGCCTGATTCACAGGTACCCTATACCCCTGGAAAAAATCTGGTATCAGAGCCCTTTTGCTTACTTGGCTTAGTGACGGCTATTAGTTCATGCCTTGACTATAGCTCTGAATAAATGAATTTCTCTCACAAGAACTTCAGGCATTTAATGTGGGGGGAGGGGAAGAGCAAGAAAGAAAAACAATTTTAATAGGCTCTACATTTTACTTTCATGTGCTAGAAGTAGGCTGTTTCCATTACTGTTTCCTTTCATTTTATTTTTATTTTTTTTATTAAAGGTTTTCATTTATTTATTTTTAGAAAGAGGAGAAGGGAGGGAAAAAGAGGGGGAGAGAAACACAGATGTGGAAGAGAAGCATCAGTTGACTGCTTCTTCAAAGCCCCTGACCAGGGAACTGGCCCGCAACACAGGCATGTGCCCTGACCAGGAATCAAACTGGTGACCTTTCAGTTTGTGGGATGATGCCCAATCCACTGAGCCATACCAGTCAGGGTTATTTCCATTAATTTTAAAATAATTCTGTTAATTTATGAATTTGATGCACCTACAATTACAATACCTGCCTACCAGGTGTGCTATACTGGGAAATGTTTGAAAGCCAGCTCTTTGGGGAAAAATAGTAAGCACTGTGTCCATTACAAATTTTATTAGCATAAAGGATGTGTAGTATATAATTTACAAATGATAATAAAATATACAACACCCTTCACAGTAAAATCCACATAGCCAGTTGAGAAGCCAACTGATTCTCACAAAATGCTTCTGTTGATTTCTGCCTAATTCTTGTATTTTTGCCAACCTATGATTACGACTGACTAGTTCTGATTTGAACTTTTCACATAAGTTAATTAATAACACAAAAGTCAAATAATAAAAATATATGGTGAAGATACTGTGTGTAGAACTTCAGTTGTTTCTCAACTTGTGAGTGAATTTTTTGCTGCACTGGATATAATTTATTTGTGTGTGTGTGTGTGTGTGTGTGTGTGTGTGTGTGTGTGTAACAGCTACTTAATGTTAGAATGTTAATTATTAACATTTTCTCCACTACTTTCTTGAGTCTAGAATGATGGCCAACAAAACAAAAATCAAGCCCTGATTTGTATAGTTTACTGATTTAAGATTTCCATGGTGTGAATACTACTCTCATTGTGGCTGATTTCAATGTAACGTTATTGAATGCAGACTTAGGAGAAGATGTGTAGTAGCCACCATTACAGTGCTTCTATCACATTAATAGATATAAGACACAAAGAGCCTCTAGAGCATAGATAAGGGTGAAATGCAGTAGAATAACTAGAAAATGATGAGTTTTAGCTTTCCTTACATTCGTTTTCTAATATAACTTAATTGTAAGTCTATATAATTTTTAATAATGGCTGTTTATCAATTGGCTTATACAATTCTTGAAATTTAACAATTGGCTCTTTCATTTTTATTGCTATTTACTCATAAAATTGTTAGAAGATAACAAAATGTTGAAACTATTTTCTGTTAACTGATACCTCCTATATTCAAATATATAGCACTGAAGTGGCTTTAAATAAAGTGGTAAATATTTTTCAAATAATGAAATTCATTTAAAATGATTATTTTAGGAAAAAACAATGAAAGGTGTGCCTATATTGGGTAACAGAAGACATATTATTTTAAACAGGGCAGCAGAAATGCATTAATTTATGAAACTCCCCTAAATGTTTCAGTAACTTTACACTTCAATTTTATTTATAAAATAAATTATTTAATTTTCCTAAATTTATTTTTAAATTATAGTTGACATACATACTTTATGAGTTTCATGTGTACAACTTAGTGATTAGACCTATGAAATGATCACCCCAGTAAGCCTAGTAACCACCTGTCACTATATATAGTTATGACAGTATTATCGACTATATTCCCTATACTGTACATTACATTCCTTTGGATTTATAACTGGCAGTTTGTACTTAATCCCATTCACCTTTTTTGCCCATCTGCCCCACCCTGTCCACTTTGGCAACCATCAGTTTGTTCTCTGCATCTATTAATTTGTTTCTGTTTTATTTGTTTTCTTTTTTTAAATTCGACTCCACACATGAATGCAATCACATGTTATTTGTCTTTCTCTGGTTGTTAGGGTCAATTTTACTTTTTAAGAGCTCAGGAATCACTGTGTTTTTGCCACAGAAATTTTTATTTAAGTTTCCTGATTAAAAGTGTGAAACTGAACACAGTAAGCCAAAATAGATCATTAAAAAAAAAAAAGAAACAGAAGCAATATCAGCCCTCCACTTAGGAAAAAGGTTATCTACTATTTACTTCTGCTGTTTGTAAGGTATAGAAGCCTGAAGTTTTAAACATTGATCAGCATCACCCCCAAAAGGATGAAACATCATATTTCAGTATCAAAAAGCTGGTGGCACAGTTTAAGTGCAGATTCTGTAAACATTTGCTCTGCAAGGCCCTACACAGTGTGAATGCTAGCCAAGGGCTGGTGGCTACCAAGCCAGTGTCTCACACAGGCTATATACAAGAGAATGCTTCTCTACTTAAAGAGCTGGTAACTCTCCTCTAAATTCCCATTCTTTAGGCCATTTAAAAATATCCTTTCTTCTCTCCCTTTATTTATAAAGTATATGGAAACTTGAGGAGAAGCTGTTGACAGAGCAGGCTTGAGTGAAAGACCTCGTCATGCCTGGCTGACCTGCCTGAGCTTTGGACACTCGAAGGTTCCCTAGATATGAGCCTGGCGTTCCCACTTAAGTCTTCTTTGATGTAGCATGTCATGCAATCCAGTTTAACATCTCTAGGACAATTATGATTTTATTCAGGCTGACCCTTGTGACTAAAATATAAATTAAGTTTGGATACTGTAAAGATGATGGCTGGATTTTATTTACACTGAGTGATGGGGGATTAGTTGGGTGGGCAGGCACACAGGGCTCGGGTTGGACTTCTATGTTGCTCTTGAACCCTAGTGGCTGTTGGCTGCTGAGAGAAGCCATGCTGGCCCAAACAGAGCTGTCGGTGGGGTGGCATGCATAGGTATGCAAAGTTCTCTGGCACCAGAAAAACCCTACTTGCTCCAAATGACCCTGAAGGGGAGGATAGTCATAACCACCTCCCCATCCCTGCCCTTTCTCTCTGAAGGAAGGCTATCTAAAAATCTTAGTATAAAGGAAGGAAAAAATGTCACCTTTCTGCTTACTGTGGGAAAGATATGTATTGTATACCTATTAAACAGTTACTGAGACAGGCACTTGCTGAATGTGTTTATGTACAGCCTTGATGCTAGGATTGCTAAATTTTCTATGAGGAGGCTGAGTCTCAGAGAGAGAAAATAATTTGCCCTGGTTCAAACCTACCTTCTGTCCAATTTGGTTCTAAAGTCCTGCTCTTTTGAAAAAGACAATTTATTAAACAAGCAATATTCTTAAAATACTAGACTAGATGAAAACCTAAAAGTGTATCTGTTCTTTTCATTTGGTTTTTAACTTGTTTCTCTTTTCAAAACACATAATTTTTCAAATTAGTAGGAACATTATTAGAAGAATAAGACGTGACAGTGTTTATTGTTGTTGCTTCTTGGGTGGTTGCGGTATGCAGCCACATGATTAAACCCACAGTGAAAGTGCAGCAGAGGCCCGGCATGACACATCTAAACGTGTTTGATGCTTTGAAGGGGGAATTACCAAGATTTTACAAAACATTAAAACCTTGTGCAAGATGTTGATAGTTTAAAAAATATATATATATACACATAAAAAATCTGTTTTAAAGTGTAAAATACTACCTAATAGGCAATGTTCACAAAATTGAATCATTTGAAATTTTAGAAAACTGAAACAAGAAACTGAGTGATTCTCCACTGCAATGATATCAACAACCAGAAATACAGCAACGTCAAATCGCTATAAAACTTTAACCAATTATTTCTCCTAAGAGCTCTAGGAATAGTAGTTTACCCATTTACTGATACCAAAAAGTAAAGATACAAAATTGAGATTAACTGTGTTTTTGGTAATTAATGAATCTCATGCGGAAAAGAAGGAGGAGGAGAAAGATGAAGGGAGAGACTGAGGCAGGCACTGAGAACAGAAATTTCTTGAATGGTCAATGATATGATATAATCTTGACGGAAAAGCCAGGAACTAAAGACTGATTTTCAGGGTGAGTTGGTATCAGAAACTGTGTTGTGTATGCTATGTGCATATTTCTTAGATCTTCTTAGAAGACAGAACTATATTTGTAAAATTGTTTTATATAAAATTTAGCTTAATAGTGTTAAGTATGAAAATGGAAAAGGCTATGATGATAACATGCGAGTAGGTAGCTAGGATTTTATAATACATCAGATCAGGCAGTTTCAGGCTCATATACCTATAGAGACAAAGACATTACTGTTCTAAAATCTGCCTCTTTTGAATATTACATAAAAGGTAGATAAAAAAAAATATGAACTCTAAGAGGATGCATTCAAAAACAGATTACAAGAGATAATAATCTCCCTAGCCCTGAAGGAAAGCAGTGTGTGAGTACTTCAAGAGCATACACTGGCCCTGAGCACGGAGACACTGTTCATACTTGCCTAATACAGATTTATTTTGGCATCACAAAGTCCAATGTGTTTTTTCAAATATTATTTTCTTAAGGCAAAAATATCAAAGAAGAGAGGCAGAAAATAATCTCAGTAAAAAAAAAGAAAGCCCAGGAAGGGAGCTGTCATGTTCTGTGTTTCAACTTCACAAAAGAATTCTGAGTAGAGGTGTGAGCCTCTCCAGTCTCTTGTCATTCAGGATATGAAATTCTAATCTAGTGGCACGGCCAGTCCAGGCTCAGGCTTCATCAAATATGCTGACGAGCTGGAACAGGAGGAGATTCACTTCCTTACTTCTGGTTTCCATCTTCAGTTGGCACCTCACTTGCAGATCATGACAGTCACTTGGCTATGCAAGCTATGAAATTCCGAGATGGGCAGGAGCATGGGCATCTAACTGAGTTTTACCAGGTGAAAAGTTACATCACCCTGCCATATACCTCAGTCTCCTGTCTTCAGGGAATTTGCCCTGGTTCAATTTTATATAAAGCCTATTTATAAACCACTGCAAGTGATACTTGCATTCATCTTGTGCTGTGACATCATTTACTCATCAATAATTTAAGCCTAAGAAATGGATTAAAGGGACTCTGAAGGGACTTCTCACACATGGAAAACAGAAACCAACTAAACTCTCCAAAATATCAATTCGGTCCTCTTACCTTGTTCTTTGATCTGACGAATTTGCTTCACAGTTTCTTTTAAGATTGCACATTTGTCAGGTTTGAAGTTAAAGTTGTCTATATCATTAAAATTTGCAAATATCAGCTCTGCAAGTTCTTCGATATATTTATTTTCTTGCTCACGATTGCGTTTCTCAGTGCTCCTCTTGGGGCTAATGAGAAGAAACATGTTTTTATTATGAATTTGAAAAAGAACTATTAGGACAAAGATAAGCATGTTAAACAAATTTTAATACAAAGATAGCCAACAAAAGTTACCTTTATTTAAACACAGAAATACTTTGAGGGAAAAAATCTGAATTTGCTCTACATGTTGCATATTTAAAAAAAGAATTAAACTTATCCCAGTTTATAATTATACATTTTACTTGTGTGATCTTAATGTTTCTCACTGACAAGGATCTGGGCAACTTGCTCACTCCAGTGCCTAATACAATGCTTGGCTATGAAATTTATGGTTGAGTAAATAAAGGGATGTTTTAGAAAAGGGAGGTTATGTTCATAAAATTTTTGAAGTTTATTCAAGATTAGTAAAAGAAAAACAGGAAGTTAACCTATTTAAAACAGGAATAAATAAATTTCAATGATTTTGGTAAAGCATAAAAATAATAGAAATAAACCTATATAGTTTCATAGACTTCTTAGGATGTTAGTAATCCAACCAAAGAGCCTTTTTAGATAATGCAAAAACCACAGTACTGCTAGAAACAAAAGTGAAACTGACTCAGGATATTTGTTAACTGTCCAAGATGAATGACACACAAAACATAAACAAACGGTCCAAGTTCCACTGAAGTTTTAAAAAGTTAATGGAAAGGAAGGAAAAAAAACATTGGCAAGATCTTCTCATTTGAATTCAATAAACAGCAAACTCAAGAGTTCCCTTCGATAATAACAGTGGACCTTTTTTCCCTCAAGTTCAGTAGAGGGCCCACTAAAAGACATCCAAACAACACAATACATAAGTAAAGCAAGTTGGCTAATGTAGCAGCTTTCTGTATTTTTCACAAATTGGCATTATTTTTGTATAATAGCAATTTATAAAATCTTGTAACTTGTAATATACTTCCATATGTTGGTCTCTAAATATTAGCTTTATTTTCACCAACTAATAAACCTGAGATGAAATACAATTTCTCCACTTTATAGTGGTTATGTGATTTGTCCAAGATCACCCAGTGAGTTACTGGTAGAGCAAGGACTAGAATTTGGTTATCCTAAATTTCATGTTTATTCCTAGATTCTAATTTATGAAGAATACGGAAAGGGAAGGAGTGGCCGGAATTAATGGAGGAGCCAACTCCCCCTTCTGAACCCCTCTACCTACACTTCCACCTCCCTCCACCACTCCTCTCCCCCACACCCCGGATAATAAATAAACGTCAGGTAGGTGAAGAGGGAGCTTTGTTACAAAGATGGAAGAATGCCATGGAGAAGGCTAGAGACACCAGCCCCGCAGCTGCACCAGCACAGCACTGGTTAAGAGGACGCCCCTCCACTGGAACCCTCTCCAGTTTCCAAGCTGCCTCCTGCAGGAGGGCTCCTAAACACTAAAGATAGTCTGACAGACAGAAGGTTGTGGTTAGGCAGCAAGTACAGGGAATCTACAGGCAACACACAGGAGCTGGGATGTGGACAGTGGTGACTTAACAGGCTTATTTTGCTTGGCACCTGGAAGGAGAAAAGGAAATATAAAGCATTGGCTCTTTGCTCTTTTTCCTTCTCTTCCTCCCTTAACGACTATTTCTAGTCCTCTTCCCTATCATTGCCCATCTCATTGTTTTACTGGCCATTTGACAGAAACTGCTGTTTTTATTTAAATGTTAAAGTCATTTATATGATTTAAATCGTCAAAAGTGACATTTCTATTCTACCTTTTTTCCCTATTTGTCTCATTCCTATCCCCCAATATGGATAACGACTCTTACATGTTTTTAATTATCCTAAAATAATATAAATACAGATTCTTATTTTGTTCCCTTTTTACACAAATGGTAGTACTGCATAAACATTTTCTAAACCCTGCCTTTTCTCTCTAACAATATTCTTAAGAGATTTTAAAAAAATATTTCAATCCATAAACAGTGTCTACATTCGTTTGCACAATAACCTGTGTTGTGTTCCAGGTTATGGATGTTTAAATAGCTTAAATACCTCCCTACAAGCATTTAGGTTTTTCCTAATCTTTTACGATTATGAACAATGTTGTAATAAGTAACCTCAAACATACATCATTTTGCACATGTAAAAGTATAGTGTTGGAAAATTCCTAGAAGAGGAACACTGCTAGTTCAGAGAATATGTATTTATAACTTTAAAAGATCCTGCTGAATTACCTTGTGTGGAGGTTATAGCAACTCGCATTTCTACCCATAACACATGACATGGAACTTGCTTTAAAATTATTTGCTTTATTTACTCACTGAAGAGTCACAATCTTTGTCACCAACTCAAAAGCAAGTGAATTTAACATTTCATGTCATGCTCATTAAAAAAAAAAAAGGAATAATAAAACTCAGTATAAAACTAACAGCAGATCTTTATTACGGGATTTTCTTGCCTTTATGACATCCTGTGATCGAACAGAAAAGAAAATGTGAAAAACTCAAGATTAGTTAATAAACAGGTTTTAAAAGTCAAGTACACAGAGGATATCAGAAGAATGTAGCTTTCCTCTTCTTTAAAGAATAATAAGGTCAGTAAATGATTATCATCTCTAAAAACATCAGTTAAATAGTATATATTCAATCAACTGTCAAAGAGAAAAAAACAATCGCAGTATTTAAATTGGGTATAAAATCAATGCTACAATATCAAAGAAGCATGCATGTGACTTTCATGGGCGATAATCATTCTGTCTCTAAGCAAGACTCTAACCTGGGTCCGAGCTGGTCAGGACATTCCTTGCGCTTTCTTGACTCTGCCCTGGATGGGTCAGAGGTATTTTCTCCCATCCCACTCATCTTGAACACATATCAGCAACTAAAACAGAAAACATGGGGGGAAAGTGAAAAGAGCTGACGAATTTACCAACAATGAAAAAACTTAGACTTCAATTAGAAATTTGGCAATAGTTTTGTCTGATGTGCACGTATAGCTTCTAACAAAAAGGTGGTACTTTTTCTTTTTCCTACTTTGTTAAAAGGTTAAGCAAATGTAAAGGTTACCATTAAAAAACAAACAAACAAGCCTACCTCACTGGAACCATACTCTTTAACCAGGAGTTGTATTTCATCAGCACCATGAACCACAATCTGCTGGCTCTGGGTTTCTGCTACCAGCCTCCAGTTTCAGGAGCAGTCTTTCACCATGTGGCAACTACAGGTGTTGTAAGGGGCCCCTCCCAGTCTCTGTTTTGGGCTGGCCAATGTGAAGTCCGTGCTGCGATTGCTCACTCATGAAGACAGCCCCGGGAAGAGGCAGTGCCACGCCACTGAGTCGACTGCTTGCAAATCTGAACAGGGAGATATGCCACCCCTCTCCTAGCCCTGCACAAGGCCTCCCTAAGCAACAGCCCCCCAACAGGAAGTTCCTGCCGTCCTGCTCCTTCCTGAGTGCTCACTGAGGACTGCTCACTTAACTGAGCACACCTCCCAGACATGGTGTCCTCTCTTCCATCCCTGACTGCCTCCCTCCAGGGATTCATCCAAGGCCTTAAAATGCACTAAAAAAATCAGGTAACATTACTGACCCTAACCAAGGAGGGCAATTACTGGCTGCTGCTGGCTAAATTCCTTCCGGTAGGAAAATAAAAGGACAAATAATAAGAGAATCAGTATGTTCACACTGGTCATCATTAGCAGAACCCAAACAATATTTAAACATGCAAAGACCAAGAGCAATAGAAGTGGAGTTCTCAACACACTAAACAAAGGGACTAACAAAGGTTTTGAGGAAGTGGAAGACAGCTGTTGCTCGAGGTGCTCAATAACTGCTTAGCCCCCTCCAAACTAAAATAAATAAATAAACGGAACCTCAAAAAGCTGTAGACAGTATTGAAAGTATTTCCTAGAGTTCTTCTATGCAATTTCCCCCTTCCTTCTGTCCCCCAGGTTGCTCAAATCACTTCCACCATCCTTTTCCTTTACTTTCTGCCGTGGTTCTTCTTTCTCTCCAGATTAGAAAAATCAGAGGGAAGGGCAAGTCAGTAGAAGGTCAAGGATTTGAGGAAGATGCTAGATAGCAACAGTTTCATCAAGAGCAACGACAAAGAGAAAGGTGGGCTAAGAAAATACCACCTGAGAGTGACCATTGTATTGCTGTCACCTACCCATCAAACGGACCTGCTGCTCCCCTCCAGGTAATCTGGGATGCTCAGTCTCACTACACTCATTCGTCTGGCCTCAGCTCCAATCCAGGGAGGCAGAGGAGTTAGTAGGGTTTAATTTAGGAGTCACGTGGAAGTAAGAGGAAGAAACACAGTAGCAGCTGAGGGAGGCTGCACCAATTGCACATTGTATTCACAGGTCACACAGGAGGGGCAAATCTAAAAGCCAAAGCCTGAGCTTCCTGCTGCTGGGAGCAATGTAACCAAGTCCCAAGGTCCCGTGCTGTTGTCACAATTTTGGGCTGATAATAAGTATAATCTGTATTTAGTTACTGATCATTTATCTTTATTATGTACCAAGAAAAACCGAACTGTGAGAGCCAGGAGAGCAGTGAGTGGCCAGCATCCATGTCCATGGCCACCACTTGGTGGGACCTTAAGAAGTTGCCTCTCACTCCTTAATGACCACTTCTGTCAAATGGGGGTAACCAGTAGCACAGGGCTGGTGGGAGGACTAGCAAACGGCAGAACTGGGATCGACACACAGGCTGACACACTCCTGCTCTTCACTGAAATGTTATGGCAAAGGGTCTCTCATTAAATAAGTCATTCTTCCTCTAATCACAGTCACAGGTTGGGTGAGGGAAGTAAGACCTGGACTGCACGAGCTTCCTCACTTGGTTCTCCCCCTCACCTGAACATCACTTATTCACTCAGCCGGCCTGCTGGCCGGCCGTGCTATGCCAGGCTTAGTGCTGCAAGGAGCACGAGGAAGAACATCGCTCTCAAGAAGAAAGCAAGGAGAGGGAGAGAGAAACTCATGTACAGAAAATATAAGTAAAAGTAGGCGAAGGTGTTATACAATGGCATGCACTCCACTGTACTGTGACATTCAGGAAAGAAGAAGAGTTCGCCGGCTGGCATGGGGGAGGCACTGCTCTGGCCCTGAGGAGGCACATGAGTTCCAGAGGGCAGGGGAGCCGGCCACTGCCGCAGGCTCCGAAGCCCAGAGGGCAGAGTGAAAGCCTGGATTCGACACGGGGCCCTTCCCAGATGATATGCACAAACACTCGTTTTCTATATTTTTCTTAGAACCACAATTCCCAGGGTTTCAATCATGAGTATGTAAGAAAAAATATTACTCATCCAATCTAAGAAAGCTTTCAACAACAACAAAAAATCCCAGGGACTTTTCACCCTGGAAGCAGCCTTGTATAAATCATAAGAATTTAGGTAAAAATTTTATCATGAAAATATAACCCTCAGTGTACAACATAATGCCCCATATAGTAGGTCCTGTGTGATAAGTTTGTTGATAAAAATGGCTGTTCCCCCTGCCAGAGTCTCACCATGTATATATTAAGAAGAATACTACTATCTGAAAAATCAGAAAGCTTTTCGGTAGACAATTAAAATAACTGACTGTTGTACTTAAGTCATATGTACTCAGATTGGGATTTAATGTTAGCATTGGCATCATCTTCCTTTAAATTCCCCCAAATACAGATACCAATAATTGTAACTTTTCATGACAGGATGGCACTAACATATTTCAAGAAAGGGACTGGAAGATACAGGGTGGAGCAACGAGCGAACGTTTTCTGGTCTCTGTACAGTAAAACCATTCCCGCGGCCTGCTTATGTTTTATTTGTATCCACTGAAGGTTGGCTCACAAACCACTGTGTTTGTAGCTGTAAAACATCATTAGTTTCCTTTGGAAGTGACAAGTTTTCCCTTTTTTACATGATGACACCTTAAATACATTTCCTCAAATCTAAAAATTTCAGCTTTATAAACATGCTTGCTTCATTATTTTTCTGTGTCTGCCCCATGTGTCCCCTTTCTGAGCAATTTTCCTGGGCTGTGTATGCCCAGTACTTATTGCCAACCAACCTTTAAACCACCAAAGGGAAAAAAAGGAGGGGGGACAGTCTGTATTTCCCTCCAGCCAGCCACGGCCATCAGGCTGGGGATGCCCTCTGCTCCCCAACGCTGCGCTCTTCAGCAAAGTGAAAAAACCGACAGGCTCTCAGGTGGAATGAAAAGAAAAGGGAGTGAATTTAGGGTGGGAGCCGAGAAGGGAGGAGGGAAAGCAAGGTGGTGACAGGCAGCTGCCGGGTCCTGCGCCGTCTCTTGGCTGCCACAGGGCCCAGGGAAGGCGCAATCCTGAAGCAGGATTCAGGCCCTGCTCTTTAGTGGACAAACCAAACGAACAACAGTGAGCCCCATTAAGGAGGTGCTCGAAGAGGACGGGCTGCTCTAATCTAGATGACTCCGGCTGGTGCTCTTCATGCCCAATGCCAGCTCTGCCGGCAGGAATGTTAGTGCTTCACAGCACGATGTGTGGCTGGAGGCTAGGTGAGTTCATTTTCCCCCCACTCAAGTGACACAGATAAAAACCAGAGATAGATAAGACAGAAAGACAGATTAGCTAGGTAGCCAGGTCTATGACTTCTAATGTGCAGGTACACAGAGAAAAATCATCTAAAATAAAAGACACTATGGATGAGTGAATTTTAATGCATTTTTGTAGATCAAAGTGAAATAATAATTTCCAACAAAAAGGTAGGTGATAAAAAATACTGAAGGGTGGCATTGAAGGTTTAGAAATTTCATTTTGCAAGCAGACCTAAACTAAGAGTTTCTTAAAATTTCTGCATTCACAGGAAATTAAAATTCTTGAACGTTTCACTCTCAATTCTGAAACTGTTCAATGTAAATCAGAAAAACTGAAAATGACACAAGTAAACTCTTGGGTCGTAACTGATGGTAATTACAGTCATCGAGAGCAGTTTCTCCCAGATGTTGGGGAGTTGTGAAAGGACAAGACTGGAAAAGATTCAATTTGTCCCTTCTTGTTATCTACAACAATAGTCCTGCTTTCACTGTAACAGCACACCCTCCCCCTTCCACCCTACTCCCCCCAGACCTTAAAGAGTTACAGCACAAAAATAACAGTTTTGTGTTTTTTTTTTTAAAGTAACAATATTCTAGGAGGGGTGAACAATGCCAGTTACATCCTTAGCATAATGACAGAAAATGAAAATAAAATGTTAAACTTCAACACACACACACACACACACACACACACACACACACACACACACAAAAGTAGTCTCCTTGCATGGATTCATCAGTGTAACTTGCAAGCTAATAAAGCTGCTGCTTACAATATAGCCTCATACCATTAGAGCTAGTTAATCCTCCAGAATTGATGTAAACGATAATGTGGATATTATCTGTTATCAGTGCTGGCCATCTTCCAAACAAGGCCTATAAAACTGTCAGATTTATCATACACTGAACAAATTCAGTAAAACACTAAGGACAGTAATGTTGCTGAAATGCAAACATAATAAGCGGTCAAATATCGGACCCCTATTGCTAGTTCCAGGAAATATTTTTACAAAGATAGGCCCTCTCTGAAATTCCTTACTTCGAGTTGAAATTTATAATGAAATGACATAAAAAGAGCTGTGAAAACAACTTCTCTTATCAACACCTACTAGAGGAGGAGCTGCCTAATAAATCATCTAGCTCTTAATATGAGACCAGAAAGGCTTCTACAGCCTCCAAGGCCATCCAGGTCCTTCCTGCCCTCTCTTTATAGGAGATGGTACATGGCATTGTGGTGTCATCTGTAGTCTGATTCTTTACAAACTTTGTAAGACTAAGAAATGCTCAAGTAGTATCAAAAGTGAATACAAATCTCTACTTAAACAATTCTCCATTTCTATTCCATTAAATTCCTTATGAAAGGATACTCTTCCAGAGCCTTCCATAGCTCAGAAGCCCACAGTTAAAGAGGCACTCGCTATTTCTTTATCAGGAGTTAAAACATTTGTTCATTCTAGACTTGAAACAGTTTCTCCCTCAAAGTATACTGTGTTGCAGGAGGGATCTCTTTATGTTACAAAAGCAAAATTTCTGGGCCAGATCCTGATAACTATAAGAAAACACAGCAGTATCTAATGCTTACGAAATATACGAAATCTGCTTTTAGGATACAGATGCCTGAGAAAGGTAGAAAACAGAGTGGGTCAATCTTGAAAGTCAGTAATATGATCAGCAGTAGAGACATCAAATTGACAGAGAAGGAAAACACCTCTTTCCAAACACTGTCAATTGGACAAATTACCCAAAGCAAACGTTATTTTGGCAAGACCTCAGCTTTTGGCAAAAGCTAAATGAATATTTAACTTTTCTTCTCTGCAGTAAATATGCAGATTATGCAAGAATATATTGTTGATTCATACAAACAAACAAACCAACCAACCAAGAAGCATCACATGTGCAAATACAAAATAAGTAGGCCTGTGAGGATTTACTCAATGCCAGAAGACAGTGCGTGCACATGTGCACGTGCGCGTACACACACACACACACACACACACACACACACACACACACACATCAAACATTTTCTTACCACTGGCAAAACAAGGGATGCATTTCACACAGTGATAGGAGACGCTATACAATATTTCAAAGATGACTTTTAGCTAATAAAGTAATATATTATTTCCCCCCAAGTATTATTTCTTTTTACTAGATCACAAGAACACTTTAACTTCAGCTTTACAGAACACTAGATTGCTTCTTGCTTTTCATACAATAAAATCTTAATTTACCTCACATATTACAGATTATAGTCTGTATTTACAGACTGACTCATAAAACTGCACATTTATTCAGTGACAGAAACTGCAAAGTTTTAAGAGACTCACTTCATGTAAATCCAGAATGAAGGGCATTTTACTTAGAAACCGTCTTCGTTTAATTTCACAACTTTTAAACTACTTACTGTACATATACTTGACTTTTTAAAATTAACTGCAATAAGCCAAACACACACTACTATTATTAGAATATGATTTTCCAATAATACATCAGTAACAGTTTACTGTTGAAAGGGGATTAAAGAAAGTAATATAACCTACAACTACACCCACTCTGCTCCCAGTAAAATGGCTTCAGCACCTACTTCTCTAAGCCTCTCTTACTCTTCAAAACAGTAATAACAGGGTATAAACAAATGTTTAAGCTAAAAATTCCTTCCTTTTCAATATGTGCCACCCTTAGATTTACTTTTGTATAGTCTTAAAGTGGTGTATTAGACAGTGACTCGAAGACATATTCTATTTTCTGACTGAAAGCCAATAATACTCATGAATTTTTTAGCTGGAAGACACTTCAACATGCCACCGGGAAGACTGTAATAAACACATTAGGCTGCAAATGGGCAGCAGTCGCTCTGGAACACATGCTGCAATAGTCAAATAAATGCTAAATTCATGCTCACTGGCCATACAAATATTTTGTTGTAACGTTTCCATCATTTACATTTCTCTTAAAGAAGGAAAAATCCTCTCAAGTCTTCTTTTAGCAAAATTCAATGCAGAATACTTAAGTAGAGGGGAGCTGATGTAAACTGTCATTACTAATGGGGAATGTCCAGTCTGACATATCAGGGCCACGAGATGGTTTCTCCTCTCTGAATTCTCACCAGCTCCGTTCCTTCATAGAGGAGGCCCCTCGCTGGGCACTAATGTGGCCAGGAATGGAAAGGCTAGGTTTTAATAAGGCCTCAAATGAGAAAACATCGAGGGAAAAAGCTGCATTCCTTGCATAATGTAAGCATTTCCCTCCCCAGCAAACCTCATGTACTTAGTCCCTATTAATATTCGGAAAACCAGTTTTCACTGCCAGTTTAGTATTCTGGAAAGAAGTCATCAAACTAAGAATTACAATGTACAATAGTACTTGTGTTTGAGATTCATAACTTGTCCAGACTAAAATTCAATTATCTTTCATTATTGTGAAACCCATTCTAAACTTCTTTATGAGATTAAAGAAAACTTTCTTATCTGTGAGGAAAACTTACTGAAATGGCAAAGGCAAGAGAGTCTATATCTGCATAAAAGTGTTTTTATTATTTCATTTGTAAAGAATTTTTAAGTAATAAATGAGTGTCCTCTGCCATATGATGCTGTTTGATTTTTTATGCTAACATTTATTGAATATTGTACTCGTTATAAGTTAAGCACTCTGCACATATTTTCTTGTTTAAAAAACCACATTTTAATGTTTTTTTATGTGTGCACCACGCACGCATGCACCCCCTATGGACTATCTAACCCTCTCTGACCTACTTCCGGAAGTAATGTGCCCAAGTCACGCAGACAGAAAAAGAACAGGGCAGGACTCAAACTCAGGTGTCACTGTAACAGCTATCATTTACTGAGTGCTAATCCTCTTGGCAGGCGTTCTCTACGTACTTTACATATATGAACCCCTTTAGTTCCTACAACAGCCTGTGATTCTCACCATTTTCCAGATGAGGAAATTGAGGTACAGGGGAGATCAAATAACCTGACCAAGGCCACGCAATTAGGAAATTTCAGAGCTCACAAGAGAAGCCAATCTATTCCTCAATTCTTAACCACCGCAACATGGGCACTGAGGAGCCTACACCTTAAAATTAGTGTTTAAATATAGTTGGTATACAGTATTATATTAGTTTCAGGTGTACGATATAGTAACTCAACATTTATATACCTTACAATGTGATCACTTCACTAAGTGTAGTAAACACCTGTCACCAGGCAAACATCATATTATGGAATGTATTCCCCTTCAGAGGTGTGTTTTTGTACGTGTGTGTAAAATGGATTTTAAGGTGGGGGGGAGAGAAACATCAATTTGTTGTTCCACTTATCTACGCATTCATTGGTTGCTTCTATATGTGCCCTGACCAGAGATCAAACCTGCGACACTGAGTGACACTCTAACCAATGGAGTTACCCGGCCATAGCCTAAAGCAGTCTATTTTAATTTAATTTTATGAACAATGGATACCTTAATTTGATAGTAGTTTTCTTTTTGCTAAAAATGTAGTGGCATCAATCTAAAATACAGAACACTTCTTTCTGTAAAAAATGCACGTCCTTTAGAATCATTCATCTATCTAGTCAATAAATAATGCATAGGCAAAGCTGCAGACGTCGGAGATACGGCCATAAGAAAAGACAAGTCCCTGTTCTCCCGAAGCTCGCATTCTAGTGCAGAGGGGAAACCATGCCTCAGCTTATACACAATTATTTCCTTAAGAGAAATGAAGTATTATTGTTGTTACTGAATTATCATTAAGTTATTGAAATAACAAAACCAGCTAGAAATTGTCTCTAGTGTACTAAGAGTGCCGAATTTCATTCAAAATAGTAAAAGCCTTTTTATATGATAGAATCAGAAGTAGTAATTGGTTAATTTCAAAAGTCAGCTCTAGAAAATGATACCTATTACCTACTCATTTCATTTAAACTTTAAACATGAAAATATACATGAGTATCAGTCTCCATTGGAGTTTCACATTGTCTTTCTTGCATAATTCTTATCTGTCATTAAGACATTGTCTATAATGGCCAATTTTTATTTAAAATAGAGCTAGACACTTGGATTCTTAGAAGAGTTTATGAAGTAATGATTTTTACGTTTTCCCAATCTTAGATAGATGTGCTACATATACATTTGGGATCAATTTTTGTCCACTTGACCAAGTTTTTCAAAGCATCCACCTTAGCTTTTATAGAAACATATGTGTCTTTTCAAACTCATACTTAATCAGTTATACAACATTTAATTAAGTTATGCAATTACAGTAACAGGTATAACTGGCATAAACCAGTTTGGACAAGAAGCTGGTTTTTGGTAAGTGTGCGATGCCACTGTGTGGCAGAAGTGCGGGGTGTTCTGCAGATGCCCACCAGGCCAGTGCAGTGAACAGCAGTGTCAGTCCTGTGACTGACGATGGGAAATGAGAGCAGGTGGTTGTTGCGGTCTGTCAGTCCCAATGGAGATAGATAAGAAAATCAGGATTTACATAAACTAACCTGAAAGCAGAGATCATTCAATCATTCACCAAATATTAAATATCTATTAGGTGCCATGCATGGTTCTAGGTATTGAGGGATACATCAATGAACAAAACAGATGAACTCTTTTGTCTGTGACTCTTATATTCTAAAGGGAAAGGAGAAACAGTAAAACAAACATTTACTATATCAGGCAGTGATGAGTACTATAAAGAAAAATAAGGTAGGGGTAGGATAGAGTACAAGGCAAATGGGCATGAGGGTTACTATTTTAAATAGGTGATCAGGAAAGTTCTTTCTTGATAGAATGACATCAGAACAGAGATCCTTCTAACCGAACTCAGGATTCATAATAGAATTTCTTTATTATGCAATCATTAAAACAAAATTCATGAAAAGCTATACAACGTAGCAAGCAAAGAGCACATCCTCCAGTCTCAACTCTGGTTTGGAATCCCAGGAACACCACATATTAGTTATGTGAACTGGTCTCTTTGCACCCAAGTTACTTCATTTGTAAAACTGTAGAAATAATAATACATACCGTCCTAAGTTTGTTGAGAGCAAGAACTGTAAGGGGCACAGAACAGAGGCTGGTACCTATTCAGGGTTTATTCAATAAATGTCAGACATTACTGTAGTTTGAGTTTAATAGCATGTAAATGTTTGTGGAATAATGTAAGCTGAATACAGTTGGAGGGGAAAATTAATTTACAGGAAAAAACCAGAAGAAAATTCACCAAAACATCAGCAGTTAAGTCTTTTTAATGGGCAATATGAACGTAAGTTAATCTTCGCATGTTCCAAATTTCCTTTCATTAACATATCACACTTTTATGAGTTTACAAAGAGAAGGAAAGGAAGGACAGGTGGAAGAGAGGAAGGAAGGCAGGCTTGGTCATTGCGGACTCCTCCTTATTACATCTTCTTTTCCCTAACTTTAGGAAATTTCTCATGTTTTTTTCTCCTATTTATGTGACTCTTTTAAAGCAAGAAAAAAAACCTAAATCACAAACACCTTCCAGCAAAGGTTACTAAAACTGCTCTTCTTCCTAAGAAAAATCTCAGCCTTCAAGTTCAGCTGAAAAGCCATCCTCTTTATGAAGGTTTCCTAGATTCCACTAAGAGGAAGTGAAGGTTCCCTTCTACTTGATCCCCAGCCATGGTACATAAACTTGAAATAACACTTCTTTCTCTCGCATCTTTAGAGCATTCTCTTGGCAGCTGCGATCCTCATGAGCCAGCCTTGTTCAGGTCCTAGGCTGGCCCACACTGGTGTCTCCCCCTCCAGCTTCTGGGTGCCAGAGATGAGACTTAAGACACTCATTTTTTCCTTCCCTTTTCTTATTCATGCTTACTTAACTCCAAACTTTCTTATGAGTTCTTTATCTTTAGATAAACAGAAAAACAAAGGAGAGGCAAAACTTTTAACCACGTCCCAGGGAAAAAGTAGAAGACCCAAATTAAATGCTTGTGGTTTGAGAAGAAACAAGGGATATACTATGACCCCTTTTGGAAGTTTAAATTATGTTTCTTTACTAGGGTAAAACCTGTGTAACAAGTATTTTTCTGAAATACTCTTTTTAAAAAATGTTCTTTGTTCTCTGCCACTCTTCTACAGAAGTGGAAAATGAGCAAGGAGGAAAACTTGGTTTGGTGGGAGGACCTCTGATTCTTTTCTTTTCATGATACAGATACCCACAAACTTTCTTTTGGTCAGATTATTACAATAAGTCCAAGCAGTATTTGCTCTGAGGCAATGGCTGTCATTTAAAAAAAAAAAAAAGGCAGCTCTGAATAAACAGAGGCCACTCTCCACGCCCCCCACCCCACAAAATTCAATCTGGTCTTATAAAAATAAGCCAACTTAACTATTTTTATTTGCAAATAACACACCTACAGAATGGTTTACTGAGAATTACTAGAATTTAGAAAGTTACTTATAAGATTTTGAAAGAATTTAAAAATTACCTTGGTATCTGAAAATATAAGCCAGAGCACTTACTTTTAACCATTTTTTTTCTCTCTCAAAAGTTGGGTTTTAGTAATTATCAAAATTAACCCTCCCAACCGTAGTTTATGAGAGATATCTCAGCTTAAGTTTCAAACTCTGGACACACAAACAGCTTTCAGAAGAAATGCAATCATGCAGTTCTCGCTGTGACTGCACAAAGGAGCCCGATGCTCCAGCTTCAGGACCAGAGGCCAGGACTAGTTTTAATGAACTTTGTGAATAGCAAAGAGTTGTCCTGGAGAGATGTAAATGGAGGGCTTTCTCCCCTTTTATAGCTCCAAGTGGAGAGTTACTGCATTTTGTGGAACTAAAATAGAACGACTGAAAAATGGAAGCTTCTAATTAGCCCTTGCGTAATTAATACAAACTAAAGCCCAAATGAGCTTAAAATGTATTACAAATAATTTAATGGATGAAGTAAGGGTGGTCTAGAATAGGCAATGAAAAGATTGAAACGGACTCCTATTGTAGAATTTGCTGTCCTCTCCCTTTTTAAAAATTAATCCTAAAACATATTTGTACTGAGAGTAAAGATAGCTGTTTTGTAAAAACTACACCTATAGATAAAAATCTGGAAGACTGCTGGTACCTCATTTAACCATAACAGACAAGTAATAAGCATGAAATAAAACTTTAAAGAAATTAAGATAATTGCTTGACACCTCAGAAACAGCTAACTATATTCCTTTTGTCTGGTACTCAAATCAAAAGGCTACAAGTTCATTAAGCTGAAACATGAATCCTGGTTCCAGCTGGGCCAGATGATGTGGAGAAAACTAAGCTAGCTATCAGAGATATCACAACACATATATGCTCGTAACATAAGCATATGATTTCTTTAGTTTGGTGTTTGTTTTTAAGTCAATGTTTCAAAACCTAGAGAAATGACAGTTAGGGCAAAAACACATTTTAACCCCAGAAAATTAAGTTTTATTATGTTATATTACTAACTAATATGGGTCTCCTTTTGGTATTAAAAATATAACCTAAATTATGGGGCTTTGATTTAAAAATCGATTTGCATTTCTTTCCTTCTGATGTTTAACTGCATCAATAATCATTAAGTAGCAGCTAAGGACAAAGTACTATATATATGCTCAGTGGGCACTGCAATACAATCACTGAGTAAGAGACAAAACTTATCTCAAGAAATCAAAGATTCAGGAATAACAAACAAGTATGGAATTAACTGACACGGAATACTCAATACATGAAAAACATAAAGGACTAATGAGGGGAAAATTACTTTTTATTCTGGGGAGCCTTGGCACAGATTTTATGAACACCAGAGTTGGGTTTTAAAGAATGACTACAATTTTTCAAAGTGAAGTTGGGTGGTGGGTGAGACATTACCTGCAGGGCATGAATAAAGGGGAAGTTAATAAAGAGCGAGGCTGGGTTGGACTTGCCGGGTGAGGCTGCATGGCCACGTGACCTGACACTGGGAAGCCTGGCTCTTTCCCTCCTCCTCCAGCCTCCTCTCCTCCCAGGTTGCTGTGAGGCCCTGGTGATGGTGCTGGCTGCACCCTACCTAAGCCAGGCAGGCACAGAATTCTGCTTCTTAAGATGCCATCTAGGAACTGTCAAAAAGGCACACTCTAGCCCCAGCAGGGTGACTGAATGAGAAATAAGCCCTTTCCGAGATCTGATGCCTGCTGAGGTTTACAAACCACTTCCCCAAACTTTACAGAGAAATTTTCTTGCCCAATAAGTGACCTGAAATTGGACTAACTCATAGTAATTCTCTTCTCCTCTGACAGAGAGGGAAGGAGATAGGCAGATTACATTTTATTCACTGAATTCATTTATTTACCACATGTTTAAGTAAGTACCTAATTTGTAGACTCAGACTACAGAAAACCTTAAATGCTAGAATCAATAATAGTTCCTGTTGATTCAATAAACCATGGGCTCACATGGAAGCTCCCATAAAACTGTTCAACAGAATCATTTCCGGCTAGAAGGATTAGAACAAAATACTCAAAGTGATGAAAAGCAAGGACCTACTGTTAGGTAGGACAGATAGCTAACGAAGGCAGGGGGAAGGAGGGTTACCTATCGACATACTGACTCAGCAGAGCTTGAAATTCTATGTATCTTTTCCATTACCTGGGAAAGATAGCCTTTGAAACTAGGCTTTCATCCTAAGGCCTGAAAAGGCTGAACAGGCCCACAGTGCCTAAAGGAAGAAGCCCATTAATGCCTTTGGGTATTCACATCCCCATCCTGGAAAGCTAGCACCACTTTTACCTGTCAATTAATATGTAACTTCTTCACCCCCATCCCATCCCACCAACTACGTAAGTCCTCAGAACAAAGGGTTCTGGGCTTTGGCAGTCATGGCAGTCATGGCACTCTTGGCTCTCTGACCAACCGGTCTCAGGTCACACGGCCTCTGGCCATGCACATGCTTGCCATCTCAGCCTCTGGATACCCTTACCCTGCTTCACCCTGAACCTGTGCCATTCAGCCCCCCACCCCGCCTTAGCTAGGCCTGTTCTCTTGCATGAGAACGGATCACCGATAATCCCTGCTTGCATGCTGAAAGACTTGCTTATCTGTCATTCTTTACTCCATTGGTTTCTGGGAGTTTCTGTTGTAACACGACAACCAAGACTACTTTATCCAGCAAGGCTATCATTTAGAACCAAAAGACAGATAAAGGGCTTTCAGGCAAGAAAAAGCTAAAGGAGTATGTAACACCCAAACCAGTACAAGAAATGTTAAAGAACATGCTTTAAGAAATATTGTAGAAGGGAAAAAATAAAAAGGAACAAAACTTAAAAAAAAAAAAAAAGAATAAAATGGTAATAAATACGTACCCATCAATAATCACTTTAATGTAAGTGGATTAAATGCTCCAATCAAAGACACAGAATAGCTGAATGAATAAGAAAGCATGACCTATACATAGGCCACCTACAAGAGACCCACCACAGAACAAAATATACGCACAGACTAAAAGTAAAGGGATGGAAAAAGACATTTGATGCAAATTTAAAAAAAAAAAAAAAAAAGGTGGGTTAGCAATACCTGTATCTGAAAAAAATAGATTTCAAAACAAACACTATAGTAGGAGACATAGGACACTACTTAATGATAAAAAGAGCAATCCAACAAGGGGTTACGACTTGTAAACATTTATGCACCCAACATAGGAGTATCTAAATATGTAAAGCAAATCTTGATGGACATAAAGGAAGAGAGTGACAGGAATACAGTTACAACATAGGATTTTAATACCCCACTGACATCAATGAATAGATCTTTCAAATAGAAAATCAACAGTCAAACGGTAGCCTTAAATGACACACTAAATCAGGTGAATTTAATCAATATCTTCTAAGCATTTCACCACAAGCAGCAGAATATACATTCTTTTCAAGCACACGTGGAACATTCTCTAGGACAGACCAAATGTTAGGACACAAACCAAGTCTCAATAAATTTAAGAAAATTGAAGTCATATCAAGCATATTCTCTGACCATAATGGTATGAAAATAGAAATTAACCATAGGAGGGAAAAATGAAAAACACACAAAGACACAGAGACTAAATAACACGTTACTAAACAATGAATGGGTTAATAAGGAGGTCAAGGAAGAAATCAAAAGTTAACCTTAAAACAAATGAAAATGAGAACACAACCCAAAATCTATGGGACACACCGAAAGCAGTCCTAAGAACGAAACTCATAGAATTACAGGACTACCTCCTCATGAAACAAGAAAACACTCAAATAAACAATCTAACTTAAAGGAACTGGAAAACAACAACGAGCAAAGCCCAAAGTCAGTAGAATGAAAGAAATAATAAAGATCAGAGGAGAAATGAACAAAATAAAGTCTAAAAAACTATAAAAAACAAAAATAAAACCAGGTGCTGGTTCTTCGAAAAGATAAATAAGATTGACAAATCTTTAACCAGACTCATCTAGGAAAAAAGAAAGAGGACCCAAGAAATACAACTAGACATGAAAGAGAAGTAACAACTGACATCAAAAAAATACACAGGATTTTAAGTAAGTATGATGAACAGCTATATGTCACCAAACTGAACAATCTGGAATAAATGCATAAATTCTTAAAAACATTCAGTGTAAATCAGGAAGAGTCAGAGAATCTGAATAGACAGATTATAACTAGTAAAATTAAAGCAGTAATCAAAAAGCTCCAAACAAATAAAAGCCCTGGACCAGATGGCTTCACAGGTGAATTTTATCAACTACTCAAAGAACACTTATTCTTCCTAAACTATTCCAAATAAGTCAAGGAGGAAAAGCTTTCAAGCTCATTTTGCTAGGCCTGCATTATCTTAATTTCAAAACCAGATAAAGGCACTACCAAGAAAGAAAATAATATGCCAATATCCCTGATGAACATAGATACTAAAATTCTCCACAATTAGCAAACTAGATCCAGCAATACATTACAAAGATCATACACCATGATCAAGTGGGATATATTCCAGGGATGTAAGGCTGGTATAATATCCGCAAATCAATAAATACGACAGACTACATAAACAAAATGAATGATAAAAACCATATGATCATATCAATAGAAGCAGAAAAAGCATTTGATAAAATCCAGCACCCATTTATAATAAACCTCTCAGTAAAGTGAGAATAGAAGGAAACATACCGCAATGTAATAAAAGCCATACATTACAAAAATCCATACTCAGCATCATAGTCAATAGGCAAAAACTAAAACCATTTTCCTTAAGATCAGGAACAAGATAGGGATGTCCATGTTCACCTCTCTTATTCAACATACTACCAGAAGTCCTAGCCACAGCAATCACACAACAAAAAGAAATAAAAGACATCCAAATGGGAAAGAAATAAAACTGTCATTATTTGCAGATGACACGTTATTGTACACAGAAAACCCTGAAGACTCCACCAAAAAGCTACTAGAGCTAATAAACGAATTTGGCAAAGTAGCAATATACAAAATTAACATTCAGAAATCAGTGGCATTTCTATATACCAATAATGAATTATCAGAAAGAGAGAAAAAAAAAAACCCAATTCCATTTACTATTGCAACAACAACAAAAATAACATATCAAGGAATAAATTTAACCAAGGAGGTAAGACCCGTACTTAAAAAACTATAGAACATTAAAGAAAGAAATTGAGGAGGACACAAGTAAGTGGATGTGTGTATGCCATGTTCATGGATTGGAAGAATTAACGCCATTAAAATGTCCATATCACCCAAAGCAATATATAGATTCAACCCAATTCCTATTAAAATACCGATGGTATATTTCAGATCTGGGAAAAATATTCCAAAAATTTATATGGAACCAAAAAAGACCCTAAATAGCCTCACCTTAAGAAAGAAGAACAAAGTTGGAGGGATTACAAGACCTGACATCAAAATATACTGCAAAACTACTGTAAGCAAAACAGCCTGGTACTGGTAAACAGGAATATAGATCAATGGAACAGAACAGACAGCCCAGAAATCAACCCAGGCCTATATGGTCAATTAATATTTGACAAAAGAGGAAAGAGCATAAAATGGAATAAAGACAGTCTCTTCAATAACTGGTGCTGGGAAAATTGAACAGATACATGCAAAAAAATAAAACCAGACCCACAACTTATACCATACATAAGAATAAACTCAAACCGGATAGAAGGCTTAATTGTAAGCTGCAAAATCATAAAAATCCTAGAAGAAAGCATAGGCAGTAAAATCTCAGACATCTCTTGTGGCAATATTTTTGCCAATATATCTCCTGGGTCAAGAGAAACAAAGGAAAAAATAAACAGATGGGACTACATCAAACAAAAAGCTTCTGCACAGCAAAAGAAACAATCAACAAAATGAAAAGGGAACTCAAGGTATGGGAGAACATATTCACCAATGGTACATCTGATAAGGGATTCATTTCCAAAATACATAAAGAACTTGTACAACTCAACACTAGGAAAACAAACAATATAATTAAAAACTGGGTAAAGGACTCAATACACTTCTCTGAAGAGGACATATGGATGGCGGACAGATATATGAAAAAATGCTCAACGTCACTAATCATCAATGAGATGCAAATTAAAACCATAATGAGGTATCACCTCACACCTGTCAGAATGACTACCATCAATACATCAACAATCAAATGTTGACCAGGGTGTGAAGTAAAGGGAACCCTTGTGCATTGTTGGTGAGAATGCAGACTGGTGCAGCCACTGTGGAAAACAGTATGAAGTTTCTTCAAAAAATTAAAAATGGAACTGCCTTTTGATCCAGTGATCCATCCCACTTCTGGAAACACCAATTCAAAAGAATATGCGCACCCCTATGTTCATAGTAGCATTATTTACAATAGCCAGGATGTGGAAACAGCCTAAGTGTCCATCAGTAGATGAGTGGATAAAAAAGCTATGGTACATTTCACAATGGACTACTACTCAGCTATAAAAAGGAAGGACATTTTTCCTTTTGTGATAGCACTGATGGACGTGGAGATGATTATCCTAAGTGAAATAAGCCAGTCAGAGAAAGACAAATACCATATGATCTCACTTACATGTGGAATCTAATGAACAAAACTAACAAACAAAATAGAAACAGAGGCATGGGCACATGGAACAGACTGACAGCTGTTGCCGGTGGGGGGAACAGGATGAACGAGGAGGAAGGGATTAGCCAAAGGACATACACGATAACTTACAGATATATATGACAGTGTGGCAATGGCCAGAGGGAAGGGGGAATGGGAGATGGGGGGAGACAGGTAAATGGGGTGAAAATAGGGACATCTGTATTAGTACCTACAATATAAATAAAGGGGGGGGGGGAACAAAACACTGACTCAATGAAAAGTTTTGAGCCAGAGGTAGTAAAATCACAGTTATGCCAGAAAGATCAAAGGTCAGCATCACAGATTCATAAATGACATTTCTGGCAGAAAGGAGGAGCTGAAGACTAGCTAACAGGATATTGCAAAAGGCCACACATGGTGTGATTTCAGTTACATGAAATATCCAGAATAAGCAAATCCATAGAAACAGAAAGTAGATTAGTGGTTGCCAGGGGCTAAGGGGAAAGGGAAATGGGGAGTGACCACTAATGAGTACAGGGTTTCTTCTTGGGTTGATGAAAATGTTTTGAAACTAGAGTACGCTGATGGCTGCACAACTTGTAAATAAACTAAAAACCACTGTACCCTTTAAAAACCTGAATTTTACATTACATGAATTATATCTCCATAAAGCTGTCATTAAAAACAAAAAACAGCAAAAAACA
This sequence comes from Mormoops blainvillei, assembly GCA_004026545.1. Lineage (NCBI taxonomy): Eukaryota > Metazoa > Chordata > Mammalia > Chiroptera > Mormoopidae > Mormoops > Mormoops blainvillei. Next base: position 215,960 of record PVJD01000602.1, on the reverse strand, counting down.
ACAAAACCCCACAGACTGATGTTGATAACCTGGGAAAATTGTGGAATACATGGATGGCTCGCAAGTATCTAGAAAACACACAGGTAATTATTATGAGCAAGAATCATTCTCACAATAGTTCATTCGAAGTGAATTTTCCTTATTCTAGTTGCTAAAAGATTAGAGTAAGAATTCTATTTTTTTAAAGTTTTATTTTTGCTTCACAAGAGTAATACATGTTTATAGTGGACAATTTAGAAATACAAAATACTAAAGAATAAAATTGTATGTATTTCTACCACCCAGAGAATCATCATTAACTATAAAAAAATTTCTGCTCAGTATTTTAAAGTACATTGTATGTACATATACAATTAAACATAAACTGTATATACTTAGCGCCACTTAATGATGTGAACACACTCTGAGAAACGTGTCATCAGACAATTTTGTCACTGTGCTAACATCACAGGGTGCACATACACAAACCTGGATGATGTAGTCTACTGTTACACCTAGGTTAGATGGATAGCCTACTGTTCTAGGCTATAGTCCTGTATAGCAGGTCAGTGCACAAAACAACGCAAGATTAAATCAAGCACAAAAGAAAATGATGTAATTGAGACTCAGTAAACACAAAGATGTGTGAGGTTGCTGCCAGCATAACATGGCATACTGTTTTACAGAAAACTTTTTTTATTAGTAGAAAGAGCATGTTTAAAAATAACAATAAAAAGTACAGTATAGTAACTATATAGACCAGCACAATAGTAATTCATCATCAAGTATCATGTACTGGTCATAATTGTATGCACTATACTTTTACATGACTGGCAGCGCAGTAGGTTTCCAACAACAGCATGTGAGTAATATGCTGTATATTATGTTATGGTGTCACTAGGTGACAGAAATTATAGCCAAGCTCCATTATAGGCTTATGGGGCCACTGTTGTATATTTGGTCTATTACTGATTTAAATAGTGTTATACAGTATATGGTTGTAAACAATTTTGTAGATGCTTTTTTTTGTTTTTTTCTTTATTGTTACACACTAAAATTTTCCATATTAAATGTCTTTATAAATATATATACTTTTAATCCTCACCTAAGGAAATTTCACTGATTTTAGAAAAGAAGGAGGGAGAGAGAGAAACATTAATCAGTCAACTCTGCCATCCCCATTACTCCCTGGATCCACCCTGACAGGAGATCGAACCCACAACCTAGGGTATGTGCCCTGACTGGAAACTGAACTTGCAACCCTTTGGTGTACAGGATGGTACTCCAACCAACTGAGCTACCTAGCCAGGGCTAAACATAATTTTTAATGGCTCTCTGATATTCCATCGTATGAAGGTATTATGAAATATTTAACCATTTTCTATAATTATTTATCTTTCTTCCATATTTTACTTCTATAAATAACACTGTGATTAATATTTTATATACATACTGGTCCACATTTCTGATTATTAACAATAATCGACAGTCTCAATACAAGAATCTCAGAAATGTAATTACTAGCCCTGACCAGTGTGGTTCAGTTGGGTGGTCATGGTCCCACAAAGCAAAATGTCACTGGTTCGATTCCCGGTCAGGACACGTGTCTGTGTTGTGGGTTTGGTCCCAACGGGGAGCATACAAGAGTCAACAGATTAATGTTTCTTTCTCTCTCTTTCTCCCTCTCTTCCCCTTTCTCTAAAAATAAATAAATAAAACTTTTAAAAAATGTAAATTACTAAACCAAAGGTTGTGATCCTACTTAAGTTAATCTATGCATACTGTCAAATTACTTCTAAAAAGGCTGTACTAATTTACAATCATCTCAGCAGGGTATACAAGTACTATCCCACCAGAATTCACCATAGCAACAGGCATTATGATTTTTAAAAACACTTTGCTAATATGAAGATTATGGCATATTATTTCATAATTTAAACTGATTACTAATAATTGAATATCTTTAAAATATTTATAAGCACTTCATTTTTACTTTGACAAGAGAACGCTGAGTCAGGGGCACAGCTTAGACACAGTGTGTTCATGTCTGCTAGGGATTTGACATGATACTATTGTGGAGCTGAAGGCAAAATGTGGGCGGGTTCTGCTGGTGGGTCCCATCCAAATTTGATGACTAATGAATCACCTGAAGAGTTTTTAAAAACATGGATTTCCTGGCTCTGCCCCAAACCAACTAAATCAGAATCCTTTGCAGAAGGACGCTGGTGGTCAGTGGAAGTCTGCCCAGCACTGATTGGAAAGGAAGAACTACTGGGCTGGATGACAACAGAGAATTAATCAAGGCTGGTGGAACGAGATTCTTGGTGTTAAGTAACTGATAACAAGATGAAATTTTTGAAAATCTTAATACTGGCAGCCTAGAAAAAAGGGTCTGAACCAGCATGATGACATTATTTACTCAATACCTTTCCATCATTAAAATAATGTGAACACCTACAAAACAGTAATAAAAGAAAAAATCCTCCCAACACTTTTATTATTTATTGTATGTATTCAAGTATTCAGATTTGGGCAAAGATGAAACTTCCCTTGCATTAAAATCGTCAACACCCATTCTTTTTTTAAATCCTCACCTGAGGACAGGTTTTCCTTCCATTAACTTTAGAGAGAGAGGACGGGGGTTGGAGAGAGAGAAACACTGATGTGAGAGACAAACATTGATCGGTTGCCTCCCATATGTGCCCTGACCGGGGATGGAATCTGCAATCCAGGCATGTGCCCTGACAAGGAATCCAACCAGCAATGCTTTGGGGCATGGTATGATGCTCCAACCACTGAGACAAAGGGCCAGGGTACCAACCATTATTCTTATTCTGTCTCGTGTTCCTCCCCTAATACAGAATATTGTACCTTTCTGGCTCTTCTGACAGGCCTCCCTGCAGTCCATTCCAGTAGGAGCTGCTTGTTCTCTCATTACACACACATTAGGGATAGGAGAGGTGTCTCACTCTCCACATTCCTCACAGCAGCTACAGGACTATGCTCTATTACAAAGATGGCTTTGTATAAAAATCTCAACTTCTTTGAAACCCACGCAATAAAATATCCACTATGTTCTGGTCTGAAGTTTACCAACATTCCACTTGGCCCTCCACATTTACTAAAAATGCTGACATTCGGTTAGTTCTTTGTCTCTATCCCAAATTTGGTCATCACTCTAAGTGATTTCTATGGGGAAAAGCTCCTACTTATCCTCACAGCTCCATCTCAACTCCAACAAAATTCACTTCCACTTTAACCACTAACTCCAATGATCATACCCTGAACCTTGTTATCACCCAGAATTGCTGCCACTTGAATGCCACATTTTGTCCACAACCTCCTAGGAGACTAGGTTTCTTAATGCCTTCGTCCTCTATTACTATTCTTCAGTGTATGAAGAACTTAAGTCCTCTGCCCGTCTCCCTCAACACCTTTCCGTCTCTACCCAGCTAGACCCACCACCAGCCCCTAGAATCTTCAGTTCCCTTTCACACATCTCTCACAGAATTCATTCTGTAAAACTTACTCCCCAGATTTCACCACTTCGTCAGTGGGAAGCTAAGCACTGACGGAGAAAATCGTACAGTAAAGAGGCAAATGTCCTGGCTGGTGTGGCTCAGTGGGTTGAGCACTGGCCTGTAAACCGAAAGGTCACCCGTTTAATTCCCAGCCAGTGCACCTGCCTGGGTTGTGGGCTGGGCCCCCGGGGGGGTGGGGGCTTGCAAGAGGCAACCGATGAATGTTTCTCTCTCACATGGATGTTTTTCTCCCTCTCTTCCCGTCTCTCTAAAAATTAAAAAATAAATAATTAATAAAAAACTTAAAAAAAAGAAAAAGGAAGAATGGCAACACAGACATTTCAAAGTTTCTCAATTTGCCTTAGAGTCCGCCTACCAATCCTTTCCCTTGTTCTCAAGTCAGCTCCATCTATCTACCCCAACAACTATTTCCAGCTCTTACCACTTCTGCAAATGACTGTTCAATTCGATTTTACTCAACTTCCCTTCCTCCCAGCTTACAAAAGGCATCCACCATTTTCTCCTACGTGTCTCCTGGTGTCTCAGAGGATGTATAATCCTTCCTCTTGTAAATGTCAACCATTTCAACTCCATTTTCTATTTCCCTCCCCACCTTCTTTGAGACTTTGCTACAAAGGTCCTCTTTACCAAATTTTCAACCTCTTCCTCTCTGCCTTAACATACAAGCATACTCAGGTCATTTCCATCCTTTTATAAAAAAGCCTTGAGCCAGAATCCTTTTCTAGCAACTATCCAATTTTTACATCTTTTCTTCACATCCAAATCCATCCAAAGACTACAGGTTTGTGGTCCCTTCCCCCACACACTTGAGGCCACAGAATTTAGAATTCAGATAGAAAGATATTTTTAATTTTAGAAAGATAATATCTGGCATATATATACTGTATTTCAAAACATCCCCACAGGGGCCTGTAGTAGCATTCTGCAATCGAATTCAATATTATTTGTGCAGTGAAATGTATGAATATTCACACCAAGTGGGACAAATGATGATTATAAATCATCTCACATCCATTCAGGTCGGGTTTTACTGCCAAATGACTTTCCATTTTCTGAGTATGTTGAATTTTGAGATTCAAATACGGAACTACAGGCCTGTAGTTTATTCCCGTTCATTCCCTCCCCGTCACACCATGACCCACAGCAATTACATTTTTCCCACCACCACCCAAGGGGATTTGCCCTCCCCAGTCTTCCATGACATTTGAATGTCAAACCTACAGAATTCTGTCATACCGTCTGCTATGTCACCAAATCTTTCTTTGTGTTTATCACTTGTGACCATGTCCCCCCAGTGATTCCTCCTTGAATATCTCAATTCCACGGTTCCATGACACAGCATTCTTATAGGCCTCCTCTCTGTTTTTTTCTTTTCCTCTCTTTTACCAGATCTTCTTCTTTGGAGTTATACAGGCCTCCACCTTAGCCCAATACCCACCACAGTGTCTTCTTTTCAAATTTTATTTTTAACAGTCTTTTTAAGGCATAATTCCCAAGCCACAGAATTTACCCTTTTAACCTCTCCATTCCAGTAGCTTTAGTCTAATCACAGAAATAGGCGACGATCACCACATCCAATTCCACAGCATTTCCTCACCCAAAGGAAACCCCATATCTATTATGCAATCACTCCCCTTGCCCTGGCTACCCTACCACTGTCTCTATACATTTGCCTAACCTGGATATTTCATATAAATGGAATCATATAAATATGCAGCCATTGTGTCTCACTTGTTTCAATCAGAATAATAATTTCACGGTTCAGCAATATTGTAGCATGTATCAGTATTTCATCCCCTTTTTTATGGCCAAATGTGCCAATGTGTGGATATACCAAAGTCTGTCTACTTACTCATCAGTTGATGAACACTTGGGTTGTTTCTACTTTTTGCTGTTAGGAATAATGCTGCTATGGACATCTGTGTACAAGTCCTTGCAGAGATATATACTTTAAATTTTCTAGAATATATACCTAGGAATAGAATTGGTGAGTCATATGGTAACTCTGTTTAACTTTCTGACAAACTGCCAAACTGCTTTCAAAAGCAGACAGACCATTTTATTTTCCCACTAACATTGTCCAAGGGTTCCAACTTCTCCATAGCCCTGTCAATATTTGTTATTTTCTTTTTTCTTTTTTAATTCTAATAATCCTAATGGGTATAAAATGGCATCCTATTGTTACTTTGATTTATATTTTCCTAATAACTAATGATGTTGGGCATCTTTCCATGTGTTTATTTGGCCATTACATATCTTCTCGGAGAAATGTCTATTAAAATCTTTGTCTATTTTGAAATTATGTTCTACAGTGAATCTTAGTACCACTTTGGATGTATGAACTACTCTGAGAATCTGATCAAAGCTAAAAAGTGAAACCACATATGTACAAAATAAGCCATATAATTCTCTCAAGAAATCACTAATCTACTGAGGTCATCATTTAAGGACCCTCCAAAGTAAGCACCTTGTTCTACACCGTAAGTTCTTGCCTAGGGCTGCATATTTAAAGATTACCTGGGGAGCTTTTAAAAAAATACAACATTACCATGTGATCTCTCAATTCCACTTCTATGTATATACTGAAAAGAACAGAAAGCAGGGACTTAACAAATACATGCACATCTGTATTCACAGCAGCATTAGTCAGCCTCACTTATCTAAATTAAACTTTATCATAGTATGTATGTATAGAAAAAAACATAATATATATAGGGTTCAGTGTTATCCACAGTAACAGGTATCCACTGGGGGTCATGAAACATACCCCCACAGATAATGGGGGTTTACTGTATGTGCTACAACATGGATGAACCAGAAAAAACACTATGTTAAGTAAAAGAAGTTAAACACAAAAAGCCACATATTATGACTCCACTTATATAAGGTACCTAGAATAGTAAATTTTATAGAGCCATAAAGTAGAATAGAGGTTACCTGGGACTGGAAAGAAGGGAAACAGGAGTTCTCAATGGGTTAAGAGTTTCTGTTTGAAATGACAAATATGTTCTGGGGAGGGGGGAGGAATGAACAACATTGTAAGTGTGCTGAGAGCATGTAGACATGCTATAGAGCTGTACACTTAAAAATAGTTAAAATGGCAAACTTTATGTTATGTGTACTTTACCACAATTTTAAAAAAACACACGTTGACAAACAAACAAAAAAAGATGGTCAGGACACCACTGCAGGTCCATTAAATCCGAGATTTTAGGTGTGGTTTGACCATCAGTATTTTGCTTAGAAGCTCTCTGGGTAATTCAAATATACAAACAAGAGTAAGAACTGCTGCTTTTACCTTCTTCCTGGTGTTGTCTCTTACTTGCATGGTTTCCCAAATCTTTCTTTCCAGCCTTCACCTCTCAAAGGTTCCACCTTAAAAATCTAGCTAGGGGTCAGTTCACAGAATTGAGCTCATCCTCTCCTTCTCCCCACCTTAAAATTGCTTCACCCAGAAGAGCACCCATCCACTGAACATCATCCTTAAACTTCTATATTCTCCCCATCAAATGATCAATAATGTGACTTCGCCTCTTTAAAGATCCTCAAGTCTCCCCCTCGTCACTACGATAATCACTACTGCTTTTGGTTCAGGTCTTCATTATCTCTTACCTGGGTTAGCGAATATAAGTTTCCTTATTTCCAGATAACTTCCCCGCCTAAAACCTTTAGTAGACTCCACTCCCTCCAAACAGAAGTCTATGCTGCCTCCACTGCCTGTCGCCTAAGCTGCCTTATGATGTAGCCCTTACCCATTTCTCCAGGTTCATCTGCAACCCTACTGTTTGCCCTGGTGATGTAAAGTGCACATGGTTCTTCATCTACCACATACTACTCCCCACCTGTTTCCTGTGCTTTTTATACATGGAACAAACCATGTATCTTCCCCTTTTGGCTAACGTCTACTGATCTTTTGAGACCCAGCTTAGATGACCCTCTCCCCCAGATTAAATTCCCTTCCTCTGCCCTTTAAGAGCCCATATATAACTCTACTATTTACCATGTATATCATAATGATTTATGCCTTTTTTCCCTACCAAACTTTAAGCTCCTCCAGGAGCACAAACTAAGTATGTTTCATCTCATTCCTACGTTTTTATCAGAATGTCTGACACACAGCACTTAGTTAATGTTCACTGAATAAATTGCTTTACAAACTGCTATGAGGTTTGAAGCTATTTCACCAAAATAGGTAATGACATTGTACATTTACTATGCTACACCTATATTATTTTATTTGATCCTCAGAAAAACCCTATGGAGTCATTATTATCATTATTCCTGAAAAATCGACTAACATGTCCAAGATGAAACACAGCTGACAGGGAGCAGAAGTGAGATCTGAATCCATGGAGTCAACGCTGGAGCCTGCACTCTCCTTCCACCACACTTTCTCTTTATCTGATGAAGACACAGGTCTTCTCACCTGGCCATGTCTCATCTCCTCCAGGAGATATTTCATTCTAGTTTTTATCTCTACAATTTTTAAAAGTTATAATCTTAACATACAGTTTTGTATCTTAAATAAAATTTAAGAAAGCTTTAGCTTCTTAACTACATAGTCTTTGTAACCAGCATAACTAGCCACAAGGATAAAGGTAGAATATTGCAATGAAATTGAAAAAAATCAACTGTTTTAAGTTCTAAAATAGAGGGAATCAAAATGACAGTCACTTAGGTGATAATAACCAGGGATTTTAGCTGACTGACAGCTTAAAATAAAGAAACCAAAAGACCTGATGCTACAAATAAAATAAAAATATACTTAGGTTGCAAGAACAAAAGCAAAATTAAAAATCTGCAACTCAGATAGCAACATGAGATTATATGTTGCTCTAGGAAATAGAAATAACAGGTGCATAGAGAATTTAGTCAATGAACAGATACTTTTTAAATAAGCAGGGAGCCCTGGTTGGTGTGGCTCAGTGAATTGAGTGCCAGCCTGCAAACCAAGGGGTCGCCAGTTCGATTCCCAGTCGGGGCATGTGCCTGGGATGCAGGCCAGGTCCCTGGTGGGAGGGAGCATGTGAGAGAAAGCCACACATTGATGTTTCTCTCCCTCTCTTTCTCTCTCCCTTCCCCTCTATCTAAAAATAAATAAATAAAATATAAGTAAATAAATAAATAAATACATACATACATACATAAATAAATAAGCAGGGATATGAGAAAGAGTTTAAAACTACTCGGGGAGATGGAGTATACATAGCTGAGAAAATATAGTAAGTGTTTTGAAGGGATATATTACAAAGATGAGATGTCTTAAGTGTTTGGTAATTATTGTGTTGGACATGATACTAGCCAGTGCATTATTTAACCCTCAGCTCTACAAATGTCCCCAGTTTTACAAAGAATAAAACTGGCTCAAAGAAGTTAACAGACTTGTCCAAAGTTTCAAAGCTGGTAAGTCATGGCACTTAAGCTTCAAACTAAGCTCTGACTGCAAATCCCGTATTCTTTCCACAATTCTACATATTCTATAATATAAGCCATTAAATAATTTCCTCAATATACAGAACAGGAGACGTGCCAGTGAAGGTACAAGGAAACAGTTTAGGTAAACTCTATTAGAAAGCGTGAACATGTTGTTCTAAATGTTGTGGAAAGGCCATCCCCAGGGATCTTAAGCTATAACAGCATTTAGCTAGCTGACATTGGAACTGCCAGATACGGCTGCAGTACCACACGCTGACCTCATGTGAACCAAACATTCAACAGAGGATATGAACAAATCAGACTTTTTGTTCTCTCCTCTCAGCATTACCAAGAGAAGCATGAACCTTTCCTTGAATTTCCTTCGAGTTCTTATGTCACTGTAATATGCTCATTTGTGTGTCTGTTCATTTCCAGCCCTCAGACTGGCCCTGCAACCTCCAGGTACCAACTGTAACCAACAATAAATACAGTGCATTACTTGTCTGAACCACAAAATTATACTAAACTCGGGTCCCCAGTAGCTCAATTGTGCCCTCAGTGAGCTCCATGCCTGCAGCCCAGACCCTCTATACCAGTGAAACAACCAATTTTTTGGTGTGTAGTTCTTTAATGTATGGCAATAACTGGGTCGATCTGTCCTACTTTGGTACATTCTGCTCACAATAACCCTTGTACAAGAAACAATTTCCCACTTACATCTGTTCTCTTGTCTCTCCCCACCCCACTACTTAATCCTAGGTGTCCTGAGAACATTTCCAACCAAGCACATTAGAGAATTATGTCTGAGAATATGATCCTAACTGTCTTTAAGTTACCTGGGAGTTGAAATAACCTGGGGGTGACAGGAGGAGGGGCCAGTGGAATGTATGGGTCATTGTAGGAATTCTGTTTCAACCCTGGCGGAGGTCGATGTATATAACTCAACACTGATTAACTCTGATCAACACATATATCAGCATATTGTCTAAATGAAAGACTAAACTCTACAAACAACCAAGAAGAAAAGGCAGGGAAATTAAACGGATCTTCTCATTTTAGATGTGAAGAAACACAAGACTCAGAATCCTGTACATCTTCTCAGTGCCTGTCTCATAGTGCCTGACTATGCTGCCCCCTATTATGTACCGAACAACCCGTGCTTACAGCTTTTCCTAAGGACCGTCCGTGTGCTTTGGTCCAGCTCTGCACACAGAAGACACCGTAACAATAAATGACACACTGTTCCCATGGCACCAGCTCTAAGTATTTAATCTACAGGCTGCCCAGCGGTCTACTGGAGTGGCCTGGCACAAAAGTTCTATCCAGACAAAGATGATGGTGATGGGTTGAGCCCAACAGATTCTCAGTCTGTGAAACTGATAAGACAGAGCTATTCCATGGGCGGAGAGAGAAGTTGAAAAGATACACTGAAAAAAATTACAAGATATACAGAGAGGACCTTTGTCACCATACTCAACAAACACGGAGGTTCTCAACCTTTCCTCACAGTGAAATCTTATCACGTGCTCTATTCTTCAGATTTCAATAGTTAGGCTATCAAATAGATATGGAAACTTTTGAAGTGGGGGAATTTGTGGTCCATGAGCTATAACTCTACCCCTTTCCACCAAAGATAAAAGCCCTATCAAGAATGTCAGCTCTACTAACTGCATCCCCTGCAGTGGCCCTGGAGTCATAGAAAGCTCGTCTCATCTCTTGCTTTCACCACTGACAAGCACTTTGGGAAAGGTACCTAACCTTTCAGAGCCTCAGTTTCCATGTCTGTATAATTCAGAAATACATTCACTTTACAAATTTGTATGAAAATGAAATGAGAAAAGTACACAGCCTGATATATAGACATTGCCTCATGTAAGTTAACTGCCTTCATTAATACTGCCATGATTATCTTAACACTTGACTTTTTGTAGGTACTCCACAAACACCACTCCTTATTTGGACAAGGTGATGCTCTGTCCTCTTGTTTCAGCTCTGAGGCTGTAAAACAAGTTTGCTTTTTGCAAAATATGAGGTTGGTCTGGAAAAAGTCCAACTGTTGTTAACATAGTGAGGACGGTTTGCATGACATCTGTGTAACCTGGCAGCCAAGGAGAGTGGACTAGAATGCACATGCGTGAACAATAACGACTTCACTGTACTAGTCAGTGGGGGTGGAAGACATTGTTGAGTGTGCATGTGTATTGTGCAGCTGTCACATTCAAAACGACTAAGCAAGTAGAGCAATAAATCTGCATCAAATTTTGCATTAAGCTTGAATGTTTCTCTGTGGAAAATATTCGGATGATTCAGAAGGCCACAGCTATGGGCAACTGGTGATTGGCAGCTTCATCATGACAACCCGTTCACCCATGCATCACATTTCATGCAGAGTTTTTTTGTGAAACATCAAATCACTCAGGTGACTCAGCCCCACCACAGCCTAGACTGGGCATCCTGCAACTGCTGGTTTTTCCAAAACTAAAATCACCTTTGAAAGGGAAGAAATTTCAGGTTGTCGATAAGATTCTACAACGGGGCAGCTGATGGCAGTTGGGAGATCTGTGTGAGTTCCCAAGGTGCCTACTTTGAAGGGGACTGAAGTGGCACTGTCCTATGTACAATGTTTCTTGTATCTTCTTCCCTAAATGCCTCTATTTTTCATACAACATGGCTGGATACTTTCTGAACAAACCTCATATTTAGAGCCACATTTTCTACATTTTTGTGTTCTTCATTGATGTTCCCGTTTCAAATGGCCTCCCAGCAGACTGTTGAAGAGTTACTCAGTGTTCCTAAGCATAGAAGGCTATAATGGGCCTTATGGAGAAAATATGTGTGTATAAAATGAGCATTCAGGCAGGAGTTATAGTACTGTTGGCCATAAGTTCAATGTTAAAGAATCAGCAAAACATATGAAATAAGGCATCTTTAAACAGAAACACACTTAAAATAAGGTTATGTACTGAGTTGTGACCAGAGGTTTGAAGGAACCTAACTCAATTTCTCCTAGAAGCAAAGGCTCAGTATTTGCTAATTCAGCAAATGACTTAATTCCTGCGAATAAGAAGAATAAACTATTGTTCATTAAAGGGAGAATATGGGAGTAGTTGAGAATAGGGCAGGAAGCTAGAACAGTACAGCCAGATCACGAAAAGGCCTTTTTTGTCCTACCAAGGAATGTGGACTTCAAAATGCTTCTAATTTGGTTACTGATTAGAAGACTGAGGGCTTGGGAAGGCTTTATAATCTCCTGTTCTTTCGTGTATCCCTTATGTCTTGCACAGTCGTATCATCTATAAGAAAGATTACTGCCTCACACTGTCTCCCTTTACATGCTGTCTGTCCCCTGAGCTCGGAGCAGTGCTGACAACAGAAAATCCTGGGAGCCACCAATCGTCCAGTAGCCACAGTGACAGTCAAAAGAAACAGGTGAAATTAAATTTAGTAATATACAGAGTGGGGCAAAAGTAGGTTTACAGTTGTTTTGTATGGAAAATAATATGATAATAAATAATAATATAAGAATAAACTTTGTTTCTCTTACAACTGTAAACCTTTTTTTGCCCCACCCTGTGTCTGCACTCAATGTGCATTAGCCATATCTGAAATGATGAAAAGTGTGTAAGGCTATAGCTGCCACAGGATTCCTCTGATGGATCTGAGCAAAGTAAATTGAAAACCTGGAAAGAATTCGCCATTCTGGACACCATTAAGAATACTTGTGATTCACGGGAAAGGGTCAGAATATCAGCATTAACAGGAGTTTAGAAGAAGTTGGTTTTAACCCTCATGGATAACTCTCAGGGGGTTCAAGGCCTCAGTGGAGGGAGTGACTGCAGATGTGGTGGAAATACCAAGAGAACTGGATTAGAAGTGGAGCCTGAAGATGTGACTGAATTGCTGCAATCTCATGATCAAATTTTAAGAGATGAGGAGCTGTTCTTACTGAAGATCAAAGAAGGGGGTTTCTGGGTATGGAACCTACTCCTGGTGAAGATGCAGTGAACACTGTGGAAATGACAACAAAGGACTTAGAACATTACCAAAACTTAGTTGATAAAGCAGTGGCCGGGTTTGAGAGGATGAACTCCAATTCTGAAAGTTCTCCTGTGGGTAAAATGCTATCAATCAGCACCACATGCTACAGAGAAATCATTTACGAAAGGAAGAGTCAACTATTGCAAACTTCACTACTGTCTTATTTTAAGAAATTGCCATAGCCACCCCAACCTTCAGCAACCAGACCCTAATCAGTCAGCACCATCGACATCAACAAGGCAAGAGCCTCCGCCCGCAAAAAGATTTGAAGGCTCAGATAATGGTTAGCATTTTTTTAACAAAATTCTTTTAATTAAGGTTATGTATATTGCTTTTTTTTTAGATATATGCTACTGTACACTTACTAGACTACAGTATAGTGTAAATCTAACTTTTATATGCACCGGGAAATCAAACTGCTTTATTGCAGCTTTTGCTTTACTGCAGTGGTCTGGGACCGAAACCGCAACATCTCCCAAGTATGTCTGTTTACTTCTCAACTTGACTGGCTTTTAAAAAGAAACAATTTATTCAACATCAAGGTGATAGTATTTGATGTTTCTGACAAAATCTTTAAAAATATGCTTATGTTATACTGTGTTAGTGATTATTATGTTACAAGCTATAACCCAACATGTTAACTGCGATCTTGGTGACAGGGGTCATTGCTACAACTAAAATACACACCAGAAAATGCCAAGTCTTACCTCTTTAAGGACTGCAACACTTGAGAAAGAAATGGGTAAGCCAAGTAATTTTAAACTTTTCTCTGCATTTCTGAGTGATAATTTTTGGAGTAAACCCTCTAGGAGGTACTTAGCAACAATTTGCTAGTTGCTGAAGACTTCTTCACTTCATGAATTTTATAACGCCTCGGCTTCCAAAGAATTAAACTTTGTTTAAAATATATCCCAATACATTAATCCTGTTTAAATCTATCCAAACTTTTCCTCTCACAAACAAAAAAAGTTCCTATGTACATATTTCACTGAGTTTTACAACACCGAATACTAAGATCACTCTGAATTCCATCTTTTCTTACTCTATCTTTTTTACAAATTAAAAGTCGTTCCAAACAGAAAACCCCCTCAGCCTGACAAGATCAGACTTGGTTATAATATTTGCGGTTAATTATCGTGGCGGGAATTCTGAAGGGCAACAGGATTTGCAAGCTAGTCATCTGGCTTGTTTAAACACTGCCCTGATGTCAAAACTCATGTCTTTTAGCTCTAATAATGAGACTGGGGTTCTTCCATACTGCCAACCTCCAAAGTAAAGATATTTTTAGATAATACGATATATAAGTATTTTAAAACCTAAGGGACGGCTATTTGATGCCTTAGCAGAAAAACAACATGATCAAGAACAAAAACTACTCTAGTTTTAAGAGACTGTAAATAAAATGAACTTATTTCTGTTATGATACAAAGGAGATAACCAATTAGCACAGATGGATCCAGTTAAAACTACCATTCAAACCTGTCCATGCGGAAAGTCACTCACAAAGAAATGATGAATGTATTCTCTTATTGGCCAAACAAGTTTTACCAAAAATTCCTTTCAACAATTTAAAATTCCTATAAGATACAGGAAGCCCTCAATTAACATCATTAATTGTTCTTGGAAACTTCAACATTAAGTGAAATGGTCTATAATGAAACCAATTTGACCACAGACTAATTGACATAAACAAGAGTTAAATTCCTAAGGCATATTTCTAGTTACAAAACCATCATCAAACTTCTAAAGATCTAAAACATTTCTAATATTCAACACTGAAATACATGTGAGCTAAATACATATTTAAGAAAGATTAATGAAAACAATAAGATAACTGTTTTCCACCTCACTGATTTCAGGTAAGGGTCATGGGTGGCCCGGCTCTGTCCCAGCACTCAGGGCTCAAGGCAGGACTCACCCTGGACGGGCCTCCCTTCCGTCACAGGGCCACTCACACGCACGCTCACTCACTCAGACAGGGACAATGTAGCCATGTCATCTGACGTCACATACATATCTTCTGGATATGGAAGGAATCTGGAGTCCCTGGAGAAAACCCACACAGCTGTGGGGAGCACATACAAAAACTCCATACAGACAGTGGCCCCAGCCAGGAATTGATTGTTTTCCCTCATCAATGTTTTAACAAAGTGACATAGAAGAAAACAATGTTATTTGAGGAGCTGCTTTACAGGCTCATTACATTTATTGAGGTTGGGTTCCAGTGCCAGTTATAAGTTATCATGTTGGCTTAAACATTTTATTTGCCTTTATTTTGTCAGAGTGTTTCAGAGAGTGCCATGTAATGATAGTAGGTGTTCAGTAAAACTGCCTTGAATTATTCAAAGTCCTTGGATTACTTTAAAGACTTCAGATAAGGCACAAAATAAAATTTAAAAGAAAAACAAAGAAAGCCCAAATAATCTGACTATAAAATTTTTACTATTCAAAAATTTTAACATACGACGCTAGTGACTTTTGGGCTTAAACCAGTATGTAACCCTGTCTTACAGCCAACTTACAAGAAAGTGGGAGAGTCCTAGAATTAGAAAGAAAAATCTCAGAACAGTCAAAACCACAGCTGTTTATGTAAACAAACTGTCTTTTATGTAGATAAACTATTAAGTGCCAGTGGTCTTTTAAAAAATCCCATTATAATAGCATTAATGGTTTATTAAACTGTATTATGCTGATATGGTTTACAAATATTGGAAAATTGCCTGCATTTAGTATAATTAAAAATTATGTTTGAGCTACTCTCATCATCTTTTATTGGAAAAGATAAAAGAATTCTTTGTGATTTGTCTATACAGTACATAATAGCTTGATAGATTTCTTTCCTCTTTCAATGTGAATTTCACAAGGGAGATGTGAACAGTACAGTTTTTAAATATGTGATCTGGAAACATACACACACTCTAAATTGGGCATATCTGGTCTAGGAGTTAAAAATGAAAAATACATTAGTGAATTCATTCCTCAGGTACATATTGTGTAATAGTTAACCCTTTTCAGATAAAGTTTATGATTACCTTTCACCAATCTCACATTTTTAAGTATTACACCTTCCAAGGTTAAGAGAAAGGTACAGGCTGCTAAGAGAATTAATAGCATTAGCATGAGCAAAAGTGGACAAGCACAGCCTAAAGATTAACTGTATGTTTTTAGCTTTCTGAATATAGTAGCATAAGGATGTAATAAACCTGAGAAAGTTAGGTACTATATATATAACAACAAAAAAACCCCATTCATTAGTGGTCTCAGCCAAAAAAGAAAGCTTCATTTATTACCTAACCAAAAATTAAATAATTTCAAATTTGCTGCAAAACTCCCTTTTAAGCTTGAATTTTAAAAGGATATTGAAAAAAAGAAACAAAGAGAAATATAGAGCTTATATTTATTCCTTAAGCAATTAAGGATTGCATCAGATTTTTCTTCTGAATTTTAGAAAATGCTTACCAAAAATATTTCCTAAAACAAGTATGAGGTTGTATTTGGCCACATACAGAAACTGCAAGAAACCTTACATCACCAAATAAACGCAAAAGAAATAAGGACAAGAAAAGAGTCTATTGGAATCTCATCGTATCTATTTGTTCCTGAGGACATAATCACTGCCTGATCGACACGCTCAGTTTTCCCTTTGACAACATGCACATCCAATCCACAAGCACACAAATCCCCCAAACATTACCAAATATCAAGTCAGAGCACTTGTGAAACACACCTTGCAATTGTCCACAGCCTCTATGTTCAAACCAGAGCTCTGCAGCTTGTCTTTATTCTTCACCAGTGATGTAAATAAAAATACCATATATCACTCTTCCAAAAAACAAACAAAACAAAAAAACACCACCCTACAATTAGCAATAAATCTATTGCCTCAGAGATAAATCTCTATTAACCCAAACCAACATTCCGCCTTAATGGAAACCTGAGCACATGCTGAGCCCCCTGCCGCTTATCTCCTCTATCATTTGTTTCTAACCATAGCTGACAAACTAGCCTCACAAATCCTTTTTTAGCTGCTGATCAGACAGATCCCCTTTGACAATCCAGCATGGTGGAACACTCGAAAATTCTTCCTCCTTCTATTCTACTGCTTGCTCTAAAACTGAGTTTCCTTTTCATTGAGATAATAGCCTTTTCTGCAGTCACATGACTCCGAAGCTACATCAGCAGAGCTTTATGATAACAGACGGAGTAAGCCTTGGCCCCCTCCTGTTATTAAGGGAATGCCTATGTCTGTCTGTCTCTCTCCCTCTCTCCTCACCCCACCTTTCTCTTTCTCTCCCTCCCTCCTTCTTTTCCCTTCCTCAGTCACACACATGTGTATAACGCATACAAGCAATCACATACCCAAATCTAAAATTACTCACTCCTCTTGGAATTATCATAATAAATAAAAAAGTATCACCCTAAAATGAAAATGCTAACACTTTTGAGATCTGCTGCTAAAAATAATTGTTAAAAACAAACATTCTGATGCACAGTCTTCCTACTTTCAGAAGGGTGCAGCACAAGGGCTATAAATACTCCCCTCTGAGCAGTAACATGAAGTGGGACAGTTGGCAGAGAATGGGTACTGTCTTGTTCCTTTGAGCTTTCCCCCTAGTGATATAAATCTGGCATAGTGAACACTTTGGAGACATTATGGCTATCCACATATTGGAAATTAGCTCCCTGTAGAGTAGAATACATGTAAGTATACTTTTTAAAGTAATTTATAAGTTGTCTCAAGCAGAAAGAAATTCCCATGGCCAAACAATCTTAAAAAATAGTAATAATCAAAAGTTCTTTTCAGTCTCGTCAATTTAATCCATTTCTGGTAAACAATCAATTCTCAAAACACATATGTGGAAATACTAGCACAATGCCTGACACAGTAGTTGCTCCATACTTTTTTAGGTCTCTCTAGGAACAGGTTGAAGTACTAGACAAAGAGCAACAGATCACACTACTGCCCATGTCGTTTTCATATGAAAATATCATAAATCTACCAATCAAGCAACTTGGGAAGGAGTTTAAGCGTAACATGTGCTGAGAAATTAAAAAAAGGAGAAAAAGATGGGATAAAGAGTTGTCCCCTCCAAAAACCACATTGAAACACAACACACAATCGGAAGAATGCCGCGCACTATGAGATAAAAGAAAGAAGTTAACAGATAAGTTACATCTTACATTTCTTACTTATAATTATTACCTTGGTTTTCTCACCTCAAAAATGGAAAATACAGTAGATATTTTAGTATTTTCTTTTGCTTTTCATTGTGGCAAAATACCCATAACATAAAAGTTGCCGTCTTATCCATGTTCAAGTGTACAGTTTAGCAGTCATAAGTATATTCAGTTTTGTAATAATTCTCCTGAGCTTTTTCATCTTGCAAAACTGAAACTCTCTACCCCTTAAATAACAACTCCCATACCCTCTCCCCCCAGCCCTGGCAACCACAATCTACTTTCTGTTTCTATGAAAGTAACTACTTTAGATACCTCATATAAGTGGAATCCTACAGTATTGTTGTTTTTGTGTGTAGATATTTTAAAGAATTATTTTAATACCTACAGATCAAGACAAAGAATTTCATCTAACAAAATCATTTTACATAAACTGCATTATTCATAAGTAAAGCAAGCCAACATTATATTCTTTAGTAGAGAAAAACCAGGAACTGTTATAGGTACAACTATACAGAGGGGTTATTATCATGAGTTAGTTATATGAAAAACTAATTTCTCAGAACTCAAAGAATTTGACAATTCTAATTCCAAAACTCCTAGTTTACTTGAATTATATTAACCACTCAACATAAAGGTAGCTTTGCTGGGATGGAGTGGGTGTTTATTAACTCTCTTTACATCACTGGAAGGAACTGTGACTCCTTGAAAACTACTCCAACAGCTAACAGAGCCTGAAATTATAGAGGTGTCTATAAGCATAAGCTTCCATGAGGACACCTGAGCAAAGAAATTCAACTAGAAAATAAAGTGTTTCAGACACTAAAAAAAAAAAAACAACTTTAAAGCCAATCAAGAATTTTTAAGATAACTAAACTAATTGTTCAAACTGTAATGATTTTAACAGCCATGTAAATATTTTCATTATGTAATTAAAATCTAAAGTCAGTAATCAGCCAGAGAATCATATGAAATTAATGTAGCCTATGAAACCAATCTCATATGAGAAAAACTCTTTTTAAAAGGATATGAGAAAACTTTTTAAAAGAATAGCCCAAAAGCTGCAGGGGGCAGTTTTGTGAAGTGTATCTACCTAAGTTTGCCCTTTTTCTGCTCTAATCATCATCAAGCATTTGGTTATCTTACAGATCATTGATTTCTATAGAGGTAGAGTGAGGACATTGAAATTAACACCACGTGTGTACTCTGTTAACCACAATGGTGTTTTTACAACTTATTTCTCAGTCAAATCACCAGCAAGAAAATGCTGTGAATTCCCTGATCAAATCAATTTCAGTAAGAAAACCATCTCCTGCTCAACACATCTAAGAAAAATGTTTCCATCCAGATTCTGTGCTACACTCCTAGATCTACTACTATTAGCAAGCCTGTCCCTCCATCATGTTTTCTGCAGGCAAACACAAATAGGTACAGTTGTTTAACGCCCCTCCTAAGTGCAGAGGGTGGCCCGCAGCAGACTTTATCATGAGGAATTTTCAACTTTTTTCCTCACCAAGGTAGCAGGGTTTACAAGGGAATTAGAATAGGTAATTTGTAAAGTTGTTTCTACCTGTAATGTTTGCTGATGGTGGAGATCTATCTATCTATCTATCTATCTACAGATCTCCACCTATCTATGTATGTATATATATAGATCTCCATCCAGAAGGTATCCAGTCATATAATATGAAAAATAGACATTTAGTGAAGAAGATACAAGATACAAGGACACTGTACATAGGACAATGACGCCTCAGTGCCCTTCAAAGTAGGCACCTTAGGATCTCACAGTTTTCCCAATCGCCATCAGTTGCCCTGTTGTATTTTCCTAATTCTCATCAATGGTCTGGAATCTCTTCCCTTTCAAAGGTGATTTTAGTTTTGGGAAAGGCCAGAAGTTACAGGGTACAAAATATGGGCTGTAGTGGGGCTGAGTCACCTGGGTGATCTGATGTTTCGCCAAAAACCTCTACACAAGATGTGATACATGAGCAGGTACGTTGTCGCACTGAAGCTCTCAATCACCAGTTGCCCAAAACTGCTGCCTTCTGAATCATCCAGTTTCCATGGGGGAATGTTCAAGCTTAATGTAAAATCTGAGGCAGATTCATTGTTCTACTTGCTCAGGCACTTTGAAACTGACAGCCACACAGTACACAGGCTCACTCAGTGGCGTCTACCGCCCCCACTGACTAGTACAGTGAAGTCGTCATTGTTCACGCATGAGCATTCCTGGCCACTCGCCTTGGCTGCCAGGTTACAACAATGTTGCACAAACCGTTCTCATTATATTAACAATGGCTGGACTTTTTCTAGGCAGACTACACACACACACACACACACACACACACACACACACGCATGCACGCACGCTTTATTTCTTAAAACAAGCACCCAGTAATGTCTTCACTTCTATAAATTGGGGTGGAATTTACATTCAGCGCAATACACAGATTTTAAGAGTTGTGACAAATTAAAGCACCTATGTAATCCACACTCCTACTGAGAGGTTTGCACATTCTCACCAGCCCTGGGATACTCTCTTGTGCCAATTCTCAGGCTGTCGCCACCTCCTTATCCCCAACAGCCACTACTCTTACTTTCTATTATCACAGATTAGTTTTGCTTCTTCTAGGATTTCAAACAAATGGAATCATACCATGAGTACTCTTTATGCTTCTTTCAGCATAAAGTTTTTTGAGGTTCATCTGTGTTATTGAGTATATAAATGATTTGTCCCTTTTTAGTATTAAGGGTATTCCACTGTATGATTATACCGCAGTTTGTTTATCCATTCTCCTGTTGGTGGATATTTGGGTTGCTTTCAATTGGGGGTTTGTGGTAAACACAATTCTGAGGTGTTCTGCAAGACCCCAACCCGCAGGTGTATATACATCCTCATAATCCACCCCAGTGATTAGGTTGTTATTTGGTGCAATTGACTTTAAGACAGGGAGATTACTGAGGTTCGTCTAGCCTAATCATAATTAGTTTTCTCCAGCTGCCATTACATAAAGCCAGAAATTCAAAGCACAAGAAGGATTCAATATGCTGTTGGTGATGTGAGATGGAGGGGACTAGATGACAAGGAATACAGGTGATGTCTAGAAGCTGAGAGTGGTGCTCAGCTAATGCCGAGCAAGACCTAGTCCTACAGCTACACGAATTTACGATCTACAGAATGGTGAGCTAATACATGGATGTAGTTTGTGCAATTTGTTAACAACAACAAAAAACTAATACGGGGTTATTATATACACGCTGCTAGAATACACATGTACATATCTTTGTGTGTGTGTGTGTATGTGTGTGTACACATGTCTTTTAACAGACATAATTTTTCGTTACTCATTGGTAAATACCTAGGAATAGAACTGCTGACTCACAGATAAGTATGTTTTTATAAGAAACTGTCAAACTGTTTTCTATAGTGGCTTTACCATCTACTCTCCCACTAGTCAAGCATTAGAATTCTGTGTGTCCCACATTCTCACCAACATTTGGCGTTGTCAGTCTTCTTAATTTTAGCTGAAATTCTAAAACTGTGAGCAGCCTTCTCTGCATATGGGGCGTAATCCTCATTTAACTCCTTTTCTGAAGAGTTTTTAAATAACGTTTATAGCAAATATCACCACATTAAGCCCTGTTCTGTATTCTCTGTATGTACCTCAGAGGGGTTAGGTTCCTCTGTACTGGAGCACAAACACTGAAGGGCAGGGATCAGGTCTGTTATCCCTTTAAATCCTGAGCATCATGTATTCTGGTGCTGCTTCTATAGACTATGTGGTCAAATTTATGTACTGACATTCCCTTTTCCCTAAAAATTTAATAATGTAGCAACGTGAAAAATGCTTTTGAAGAAGGTGCTTTATAGGGAGGAAAGAGCATGACCTTGAAGTTACGCCTTAGTTTGAATCCATATATTAGATATATGATTCTTAGACGAGTTATTTAATCTCTTTGAATCTTAGGCTCCGTGCCTGTAAATGGGGGCAGGTGCAGAGGAGGCATGCCTATACTGCTTTCTTATTGTTAAGATTCTATAAATCATATGGAAAGCAATAGCACAGCCCCTGGCATAGGACATTGATGGACAATAGCTCTTAGTTTAATATGATGTTCAATGAAAAGAAGACGGACACAATATCTATCTATTATAACTTTAAGGAAAGAATGAAAAAGAATACATACAATGATCAGAGTTGGTTAGGTGGATGAGGCCATAGGTGATTTTCATTCTAATTTCCAAACTTTTAGTAATGTTGTTTTCATAATTTTAAATATGGCAAAATGTTGATAACTTCTAAAGCTGGGTAAAGGGTACATGGGGAGTTTACTATAAGATTCTAAATTTCCATATTACTAACTTAAAAAAATAAATTGAGTTATAGTGTACCAAAAAATGGCAAACCTTTAATCTATAATGATTTCTTGATAAACTGACCATATACTTTATTTATTTATATGAATAAAAATGAGATAAACCCTGAGGATGTTATACTTAATAAGTTGCAGAATGTGAACAAACCTTAAGTTTACCATTAATTCATAACCCATTGGCACTATAATTCTATTATACCAAAATCAGATTTTTTAAACCTGATAAAATATCACAGAATAGTTTAGCTATGTTAAATACATTTTTAATGCAATGAGGAATACATTTCATAAACAGTAAGATAAGAAAGTGAAAAATAACACTGCCCATCTGAATTGGCTGTTTTCATTAGATACACAGGGCCACAGAATTGTCACTTGACCTCTGACCTCACTCCTCAAGAGGTGAGCCAGGGATAGAGGAAAGTCCTATCTGTGCATGTACTTCCTGTGGATGCCATCCTACTAATGTTAACTAAAGATTTCACCCTTTTGTATGTAGTAAATGAGCCTTAGAAGGCCCAACTGTGCTAAGCTAGCAGTGATTGCTATTTTGTTGGATTATTTCCAATAAAAAAGGCTTATGCAAACAGCAGTATATAATCATCTATAATATCACTGCAGATTATTCCCACACAAAAGAAAGCTGGGGAGTGCAATCACTTCTAAACACAACTCTGGTAACTTAACACCACTTCATGACATGGAATAATATACAAATAGCACACTACAGTTCCATCTCAGCATCTGTACTTCAAGGGTTTCAGAGGCTTTAACTGCTGAATCAGATTCTTCCCAATTAGTGCATATGTAAACCACTCTACAGTAAGTCATCTTTAAAGATGCAGTTATTTGAAGTCACTGGAGTGCCACTAGGTTCCAGTTGAAATTCTTAAGTGATCTGTTCACCAGAATTAATGAGAACTCTAGTGGTTTGTCAGGGTTTAACTTTTATACCTCAGGCTTCCAAAAATTGCCCAAGGCTCAAGGAGCAGATTGTACACTACAAGAATTTGTTTCATTAACTAATCCAGTGCCCTGAGACTATTTCCAAAAAGTCTCTGACAGGATCACTGACCATTCAGAACTGTAAAATCTTGGGGCTTAACACCATGTGAGCACCATCTTCTGAAATCATCCATTTCAAATACCTAACTTCTGAATCATTTACACATTAATTAAAGAGAAATCTTCCCAAACCGTTAGACAGAGAGCAGACCACAGTACTTCTTAAAATGTTCGAGAGGATCGAGGTTCCAGGGATAAAACAGAAGAGCTATAACCCGGCCTTTAAAGGTGATGGCTAACGGCCGTACACACCTTGTCATCCTTAACTCTGTGCATTAGCCAGGTTTGCTCTTCTCACACTGCCACCCTCTGGATCCCCTACATATTGAAGTCTCCCAAAAGGAATTAACAACCACATGCATAAATACAAGAGCCTGGCACACCGTTCTCACTGCACCATAAAGGGACACTGTGCAGGTAACTGATAATAAGACTTTCATGTTCTTTCTTGACAGCCTGTTTTAACTAAGATCTGACAAAGAGTTTTCATTTATTCACAAACTTGGCAATATAAATAGAATCACCGAGGTTAGACAAAAAGCTTCTCTTTGAGATGTTATCTTCTGAGGCAAATCATTAATTATTCATCTATTCCAAATTTCCACAGGCCTAAGAGGCACTTGGGACAAAAGGTGCTAAGGAACATGTGTTTTATGTTTTGTCTATAAGACTGCATCTCTCACAGCACATCACAGTGGCTTAGCACCCTGAGCCAATTCTGACTCAACCTCAAGGTCACTTGTTAAATGATTCTGAATGAGGTGGTGATTTCTTTCACTTTACCCTCACCCCAGCTCCTTCTTTTTCTGCTTTTTCCTTATTCTCTCCTTCCTTTCAAAACATTGTGAAGATTATCCTGTTTTGGAAGAGGGTAATAATAATTATAATTGTTAGGTGAAAGAGGGAAAGTATCATTAGGTGGAAAAAAAAATAAAATCCTTAAAGCCCCAAAGGGCCACAGCAAGTCTGTTTTTAAAAGAAAATCATTTTTGATATGTGACCTGATATCTTTCACTTCTTTCTTGCTTTTCCTTTTTTTTAAGCTTTAGATTAATCCATTTCATTCAACAAGTATTTGTTTAGTACCAATGAAGTGTAAGGCACTAAGTCAGGCACTCAGAATACAAAAAATGAACAGAACAAAATCCCTCTCCTCCTAAGATCCATAATCAAGGAGGGCAAACAAAGAAGTAGACAAAACTTGAAAACCATGATCAGAAATGCCATCTCAAGGCCTGGGCTGTTCCAGGAGCAAACAGGGAGAATGCTAACTTTGAAAGGGAAGGGCCAGGACAGGCTTCAGAGGCTTGTCCTGCAGGACAAGCAGGACAAGTGTGTGAGGAAGGGGAGAAACAGGTGCATAAAAAGCAAGCATAGGAGGAGCACACTTCTCACTCTGGCTCCAAGGAGATGTCTATGTCCCGAGCAAAAGGGCACCTAGAAAAGGTGGTGGGAAAAGAGGCTGGAGAGGTGGGCATGGGCTGGGCTAGGATGAGCTTTGTCTGCAGAGCTAAGAAGGCTGAAGTTCATTCCACAGACGATGGGGAATCTGCACGTTCTGAGCAGCTGAAAAACACAATTTTTTTTTAAAAAGAAAGTTTACTATAATTATGGACTTCAAAAAATGATACTACTTAGGCAGAGTAGTTAGGAAGTGGTAGTGACAATTAGTATCAGTGTGAAATGATGAGGCCTCATGTAAGCTACCTACCAATTAAGACTCACACATATGCTCGAGTGATTTCTGACAAGGTTGCCAAGACCATTCAATGGGGTCTTTACATTTTTCTGGCCCTGGGAAAACTGGATATCCACATGTAAAAAAAAAAATGATGTTGGACTCTTACCTTATAATTACAAAAATTAACTCAAAGTAGATAAAAGACATAGTGCAAGAGCTAAACCTATAAAATTCCTACAAGAAAATAGGGGGATAGCTTCATGACATTGGATTTGATAATAATTTCTTAGATATGATACCAAGCACACATGTCAGAAAAGAAAAAATAGGTTAAGTTGAACTTCATCAAAATTAAAAACTTTTGTGCATCAAAGGATACTATCAACTGAATGAAAAGTCAACGTATGGAACAGGAAAAATATTTGCAAATCATATAGTAGTTGATAAGGGATTTGATATCCAGGGTATATAAAGACTTTCTACAGGACAAAAACAAAAAAACAAACAACTTTTAAAAAATTTAAAAGTTAAAAAAATTAACTTTAAAAAATGAGCAAAGGACTTGAATGAGACACTTATCTAAAGAAGATATACAAACAGCAATAAGCACATGAAAAGATACTTAACACCATTAGTCATTAGGGAAATGCAAATCAAAACCACAATGAGATACCACTTCCCACCCATTAGGATGGTTACTCTCAAAAAAATAGAAAATAAGTATTGCCAAGGGTGTGGAGAAATGGAACTCCTGTGCAATGCTGGTGGTATGGAAAATGGCACTGATCAGGTGGAAAATTGTATGGTGATACCTCAAAAAAAAAAATTAAACATAGACTTGCCGTGTGAATTCCACTTCTGAGTATGTACCCCAAAATAACGAAAGCAGGAACAAATATTGGTACACTTATGTTCCTGGCAGCTTTATTTACAATAGCCAAAAGATCCAGGTTCATTGACAGATGAATGCGTAAACAAAATGTGTTATACACAGACACAAAATAAAATATTATTCAGCTGTAAAAAGGAAATTTTCACACATGCTACAAGATGGATGGATAAGTAAGTCACAAAAAGATTAGAACCTCTTACATGAGCTTTCTAGAGCTGTCAAATTCAGAGTCAGAAAGTAAGACGGTGCCCATCTTCCTGGGGACTATGAATACCAGAGGCAAAAGGAGCAAAGGCCCTTTGCACTCTGTGGAAAGCTGCATGACCCAGCTCTTAAAACCAAGTTCAGTGAAGAATCTGAGAACTGACAATTATGAGAAATAATTTGTTTGGCTTGGATCTGAGGAGAAACTAAAAGTTTTCCCAGCTTTCCCATCCCACCCTTAGTCAAGGCCCTGCCAGCTGAGGCTCACTGCTCTGGCCAGACACAGGGTGATGCAAGACACCAATCTCACCGAGAGGCCAGGGGACCCATTCACTCTAGGCCAGCGATCCTCAAACTCCACTGCATATTAGGTCACTGAGCAGCAGTAACATTAAAAAATTACACACCACTGGCAAAAAAAGTAAAAGTAAAACGGTGGTTACTAGGGACTGGGGAGGAGAAATGGGGAACTGGGTTTACTGTGTACAGACGTTCATCAATTGGGCAAGACAAAGAAGTTCTAGAGATGGATAAGGTGATGGTTGTACAATGGTGTGAATATATGTAATGTCACAGAACTGTACACTTAAAAGATTAACATGATAATTCTGTCATGTATATTTTGCCACAATTTTTAAAATGTCTAGTATATCTGTAATTTACTTCTTTGTCAGCTGCCAAAAAAAGGAAGACTTAGTTTACTTCATAAGAGGAACTAAAACAAAATAGAAATGGCTAGACCAATAATTACATGTGGCCTCTAAGAAGGGACTCCGAAGGACAACACCCACATGACCTTTCCTTTAAGAATGAGACGTCTGGTCTATTCTGTCATGATTACATCTTCTAAGGCTGGTACAGCATCTGTGTGCCCAAGGTTCTAAGTGATTGACTTTAATTATCAGTAGTTCAACAAGTAGAATTACCCCAAAATTTAGAAATATTTTCTGCCAAACTTACAAAACAAAAGATAAAATCAGGTGTCAACTAAGCAAGACAACCACAATAAAAAGGTAGAGAACAATTTACTTATTTCAGAAGTGAGAGAACTTAGAATAATTTAAATATCTAAGATCCTCCTTAATCAAGCAGTGAAAAGTACCCAAAGATGACTCTATGTAATCCAAGCTAATAGATGATTTGTAATTTATTTCTATTTCACTATGGAATAAAGTAATTGACATATACTAATCCAAAGACAAAAATACTGAGCACAAAATGAGGCTCGGAGTCCCTCAAGGCCAAACCCTTATCATGGAATCCATGAAGTTTGGCAAACACACACGCTGTGGTTCCTCCTTCTCCCTTGCACAGCAGACATGGCTCATTAATCACTTCTGAGCCTGTGTGTGGCCTCTCAATTCTTCTCAACACAGCATTCCAGGCAATCACTATAATCAATTGGACTTGGCACCAGAGAGGCAGTCAGCCTCCCATTCCAGCATCAGGGTGAAGTGGGAGAGAGATTTGGGGTGGCCATGAGTCACACAGAGAAGGTCCAGCAGAAACTGCTAATGGAGAGAGGATGTCAGCACAACACAACAGCTCTGCACAGTAGCTTATGTGAATGGAAATGGAATCTGTTGATTTGCGCAGCGACCTCCCTTTTTTTAAGCCCGTTTTAGACATTATTAAGATCTAGCCAAGCCCCCAGTGATATCATTAACTCTGTGGTTTTTTGAAGATAGAGTTTTTATCCTTGATGAAGAATCAAGGGGCACAATTAGGGATATGTTCATGGAGTTTTGTTAGAAAAATGATCTGCTAGTAAAGAAAGCCTTGCCCAGTGGGAGGGGAAGGTTTCCAGATTGGCCAGCTACCCACCACCTGTTCCTCCAATTTTGCAGCTTCCTCCTGGGTTCTACTTAAACTACATTCCCAACCATTCCTAGAAACCAGCTGGCAGAATATGGGGACAGAGAAATGGAGGCCGATTTCCAAGTGACTCTTTCAATGATAAGATCTAAACCAGCCTGCCACTGCTGAGTGGATCTTGACCAGCATGGGAGCCAAAGGGCCACTTTTTCACTGCCATACATTATCCACACAGGTCAAACCATGAAGAGGTAGTTTTATTGTTTTTGATGTTTTATTATATATTTCCCCTTAAACATGGCCAATTTTGATGTAAAGGAGCCCCATTCTTTATAAGCAAGGCATCTTGCTCAGATTACATTGTTAAAACTATTTAATAGACTAAAGAGAGAAAAAAAAGCAATAAAGACACATTATTTTTAATAAAATACATTTGGTGCTTACCCCATACCAGGTGCTGGTCCAAGCTTTGTATCGATTATCATATATATTTCCTTACCACAATCCTATGGGGTTGGTACTATTATTTTTCCCAATTTACAGGAAACTGAGGCACACAGAGGTCAAGTAAAGCTAGGAAGTAAAAAGGCCAGAATCTGAATTCATACCGTGTGGTTCTAGTCTGCATTCTTAACCACTATACTGTCCACAAAAAGAAGGCAGGTACTCATGCCTAATGACCACCAAATATGCAGACATGGCGTCTGCAAGATGCTCTGCACGTGGAGTTTCACTAGTTCCTCCAAACACGTATGACGCTGGTTTAATTCTCCCCTTTTAGGAATGAAAAAACTGAGGCTTGGTTACATTAAGTAATTTACTCAAGGTTACACGATAGAAAGATTGCAAAACATCAGTTATTTATTGGGTGCAAAGTATGTGCCAGCCACTCTGACACTGTTTCTTTAATCCTCTCAACAATCCTATAACGTAGGTACTAATTTATCCCCATTTACAACTAAGGAAAATGAGGCTTAGAGAAAGTTTTGGTAGTTTAGAGTCAAATTAGTACGAATAAAAATCCAAACTCACACCAGCTGAGTACTAAAACCCCTACATTTTCCCTTCTGATGCTGCTATAAATAAAACTTCATACATTAGCTACAACATGCAAGGCATTATTAGTGGCACAAAGATGATTCTGCTCCACTAAATAAGTTTATAATATAAAGAGGGAGAAAGGACTGCTATGTGAATCACTACAATTTCCATGTATTTATTCATCAACTATTCACTGTGACAGCCAAAACTGCTCCCTTCCTTTTCAAATCTGCTATAGGGTGTCCCTGAGAACCACCGATAAACCATATTCTCTCACCATTTCCTTCAAGCCTTATACACTGTTTTTCAACATTGTGCCTTGACTTCGATGACACTGCATGATCACACTTTTCTTCCTACCTATCTGCCCAGTGTTGGGTCTACCTCTCCATGCCTTCAAGCCAAAAACAAAACAAAATAAAAACAAACAAAAAAACCAACAACAGAACTATGGGCATTACTAGAATGGCATCCTTGCTTCTAATATCCTTTTTCTTCTCTCTGTAAGGCCACTCCTTATAGATCTGATCTCCTGATGTAGTTTCAATGATCATATTTGTATAAATAGGACCCTATATACACTCTAGCCTGACAATATCGCCAGCTCCGGTGCCCAGCTTTCAACCTCTCACAGACAGCTTTCCCTACATGTGCCCAAAATTGAACTCTTCACCTTTCTGAAGAAACACCTCTTCCTATATCTGATGCTTCTCATTTCCTGTCACCCAGTTAATTTGCTTTAACTCTTCTTTCTCTCTCAATCTTCAAACCTGACCAATATCCAAGATATTTAGATTCTAATTTTGCAGTTTCTCTTGATCACATCACCCTCTTTCCCAATCCCTCTGTAATTACCAGGATTTCCTCATCTCTTTAGTATCCTCACCCCCAGGAACTTCTCCCATCTCAATTTCTCCCTTATTCAATTTATCCAATGATAAGTATCAAATTCTATCTAGTGTCACAGTCCCTTCATGTTTAACATGGGGAAGTTACCATAGAGCACTCGGTTGAGGATTGAGATAATAATAATGACCACCTATCAGTTCTTAACACATAATAGGTACTCAATGTCAGTTCTCTAGTCCTACTCTCTCTAAGCTCAAACAGGGATTTGCCATTCAGAGACCAGGGCAATCTACCTAGTTTTCCAGGTCTGTTCACCAAATACTACCCTAGCTCTACAGACTCAATTCTGGTCAACCTGGAATCCAATGTCTTCGACTTGGTGTGGCACTTTCATGTGGGCACAATACTGCCCAAGCAGTCCATTCCTTCCACTTAGAGTAACCTCCCTCCAGTCATTCTCTGCCTATCAAAATCTTTCTGGTCCTCCAAGGTCTATCATCTCAGTGGCCACCTCCTCATGAAATCTTCTCTAAGTCCTTCGTACAAGAGACCTTTACCCTCTCAATCCCCAGAAACCTTAAAACTATCTGACAGCACCTTTCAGTCAATTTAAAAACATTAATCACTTGATATGTGCCAAGCAATGTATCAGAAGTGAGGACACAAATGTAAAAAACTACTATATCATTCCTGTATCATAGACAGTAAGATTATGTACTTACTTCATACTAAGTTAATTATAAACTTGAAATTGGTCCAGCACCAGCTCTATGATTATAAGCTCTTTCATATCAGAGCCTGTGCATTGCTCACCTTTGTATCTTCTATAGCATGTTATAATACCTTAGTAAATAATATAAACTTAAATTGTTAAATTCGATGGTAACCATAATAATTTTGTTACATGTCAATGACATTTCCTTCAAGAGACTTAAATGGTTTCATAGAAAAAGCTGAGAGAAATTACTATTATTTGTAAATTTCAGGTGAATAAATAAGTATTACATAGAAATTAGGCGCATAAAATTCCACTTTGATTTACATATAAAACTAGGTTTCGAATTTAGAGTCTCAGCCACTGATGTTCAAATATCAGAGTCTAAAGAAGATGTGAAAGCAATGAATAAATAAATAAGAATAAGACGCTCAATAAAACCCTCAATCCTTATACCAACTTTTGTTACAAATGCCTGCGTTTTGTTATTGAGGGGCAATCACCCATGTCTAAATAAAGAACAAATTCACTGCACTGGGTTCCCAATTTGAGTGTTAAACACAAGGTTTATTAGTCAGAAGTTACCCCCCAGAAATCTGATAGAAGGCAACTACTCTGTCTCACCCCTTCATATCCAACACCTATACCATGAATTAAAGTTATAACCACAGCCTTTCTTAACAAAGTTATCTAAAACAAAAGCAAATAAAGGTCAATCTTCTAGCAGCTTATATATTGTCAGTATATAACTAAATGCTCAGAGAACAGAAATAATCTTAACAGTTCAATAGTACTATTTCTTGGCCCTAATACTTTCAAAGAGTTTGAATTCTGTATCAACAAGGTAGAGTTTAATTAGAATTAAAGGCCTGCCTGTGTCTGGTACTGAGCGAGGTACCATGCCTACTTATTTGCTTTGAACAGAACAATGAAGACTGAATCAACAGTTCAAATACTCACTATATAGTATTAAGTATCACATGCACAATTATATATATGGTCAACTAAAAAAATTACTTAATAGTATACTAACATTCACCTTCCACTTTTAAGATAGTAGACTGTCAATTTGTTTTCCTTAAAAGCATAACCAATATCACTTATTTTGATAGAAAATACATTCCTTAAAAAAAAAAAAGACCTTTAAATGGAGTCCCTAGCTAAAAAATAACCAAACAACTAAAAATATTCACAAAGATCTTACCCAAAAAAGAGAAGAATCACTGTAATAATTGAAATATGAACGTATGAATGAGTAAAGTAGACATTTTCTGAGAGAAGCCACACTTTCTGGGCCCCTCTGACAGGTGATGAAAAAGATAAAATGGTACATCACACAGAAGGTAAACCTCCAAAGCTCACATACATGACAATACATTTTAAAAGGAAAAAATGAAGAAATGACAAAATCCTGAGTGGAAAGGTTAGGGTATGGCAGTGCACTAAAACTTCAGTCTTAGTTTAGTAAAACATGTAAAGTGAAATTTAAAGAACTTCAGTACATATAGCAAATATTATGAAATAATTATAGTAAAAGAAATTAGCAAGAACATCACACTTTAATATCTTCTAAATAGCAAACCTTCAAACTGAACTAATTTTAAGAAAATCTAATATTTATTGTTTAGTAACTGCTAAGCCCAGTGTTAAACACTTTATACAAATTATCCCATTTAATAACTACCCTTGGAAGCAGGTATTTCTATTATCCCCACTTTAGAGTAAGTCACAAAGCTTGGATTCATACTCAGAACTTAACTTCATTCTTTAATGACTACATTACTACATACAGTATTAACATATACTGCGTATTAATATATGGTTCTTTAACACAGCAATAGATACTATATTTAATTTCCATGTAAATTTAATGATCAAGCACATGTATAACAAAATTAATATGCCTAATACTATTGTTGTTCAGGAGTAAGCACATTGGGTAGCTTAAGTCTATACATGGCAAAGTACTTTTACATGGAGGAGAGGGGAGATGCAATGTAATTTGTTGCTGGTATAAACCAGGGTGACTCTAACTGCAGTTCTGCAATCATTGCCAAGGATGGGGGCATGGCAAGGACTGGTTAAGAGGGTACACAGGCGCCATGACCACCCTGGCAGCCAAACTCAGTCTCTCAATATGCTAAGTATGCAACTTAAAAAAAAAAATCATTGTGCGTGATGACTTTAATTTATTTTTTAATTGAACTTATTAGGGTGACTCCAGTTAATAAAAGTACATAGATTTCAGGAGTACAATTCTACAATGCATCATCTGTATATTGTATTGTGTGTTCACCACCCAAAGTCAAGTTTCCTTCCATTACCATTTATTTCCCCTTGATCTACTTCTACCTCCTCCCACCCCATTCCTTTCCCTCTGATCATCATCGTACTGTTGTCTGTCTATGTGGTTCTCTTTTTTCTTTTCTTTTTTTAAATTTTTTGCTTAATCACTTCACTTTTTTCATCCAGCCAGCCCCTCCACCACCACTCCCCTCTGACAGCTGTAGGTCTGTTCTGAGCCTGTTTCTATTTTGTTTGTTTATTTTTTTCATTAGGTACCACATTAATGAAACCATGTGGTACTTGTCTTTCTCTGACTGGCTTATTTCACTCAGTACCCTATTGGGTTGGCCAAAGTCTGTTTAGTTTTTTTCTGTAAAATAAAAGACACATTTTTCATTTTCACCAATAACTTCATTGATTTTGTGATTTTGAGTATGTCACCTATCTCCTGCGTGGTAGAATGTTGATCGTTCTCAGTTAATGTCTCGATTTGATTGCATTCAACTTCAACTGGTCTATCACACAGTGGAGCATCATCAAGGAATCTCCAACGCAAAGCTTTGCAAACCACTTTTGACACGTTCAACCAGTCACAGCACATTCTCCATACACTGCAAAAATCTTTATTTGCGTTTCAGTTGCATTTTTATGTTCCTTGAAATAATGAAGCATAATATGCCAAAAATGTTGTGTAGTTTCAATATTATCTTACTGATTATGCAATTACAGTTGTCCCAATTTTTCTCCTTTTGCCTCCCTCCACCCGGTACCCCCCATTCCCTCCAGCAATCCTTCCCTTAGTTCAAGTCCATGGGTCATGCATATAAATTCTTTGGCTACTCTATTTTCTATACTGTTCTTAACATCCCTGTGTCTATTCTGCACCTACCCATTTGTACTTCTTAATCACTGCATGTTTCCCCCTACTCTTCCCCGTTCCCTCCAACTAATAACCCTCCAAATGATCTCAATATCAGTGTTTATGTTCTGCTTGTTCGATAAGATTTTAGATTCAATTGTTGACAGTTGTGAATTTATTGCCATTTTAGTGTTCATAGTTTTGATCTCTTTTCTTAAATAAGTTACTTTAACATTTCATAAAATAATGGCACAGTGATGATGAACTCCCTTTAGCTTTACATTGCCTGGGAAGCACTTTATTTGTCCTTCTATTCTAAATGATAGCTTTGCTGGACAGAGTAATCTAGGTTGTAGGTCCTTGCTTTTCATCACTTTGAACGTTGCTCACCAGTCTCTTCGAGCCTGCAAAATTTCTTCTGAGAAATCAACAGACAGTCTTATGGGAACTCCTTTGCGGGTAACTAACTGCTTTTCTCTTGCTGCTTTTAGGGTTCTCTCTTAATCTTTAACCTTTGGCATTTTGATTATGATGTGTCTTAGTGAGGTCCTCTGTGTCCATCTCATTTGGGACTCTGTGCTTCCTGGACTTGTATGTCTATTTCCTTCACCAAATTAGGGAAGTTTTCTTTCAGTATTTTTTCAAATAAGTTTTCAATTTCTTGCTCTTTCTCTTCTCCTCTGGCACCCCTATGATTTGAAAGTTGGTATGTTTAAAACTGTTCCAGAGGCTCCTCAGCCTATACATGGGGTTGGGTTTTTTTTGGATTCTTTTTTCTTCTTGCTGTTCTGATTGTTTTTTTCTTCCTTATGCTCCAAAACCTTGATTTGATTCTTGAGTTCATCCACTCCACTGGTGGTTCCCTGTGAATTTTTCTTTATTTCACTTTGTGTAGCCTTCATTTCTGCCTGGGGCTTTGTTATGCTGTTGAAGTGCCCAATGAGTTCCTTCAGCATCCTAGTAACCAGTGTTTTGAACTCTGCCTCTGGTGGATAGCTTATTTCCATTTTGTTTAGTTCTTATTCTGGAGTTTGTTTTTTCTGTTCTTTCACCTGGGCCATATTTTTTTGTTTCCTAAGTTTGGCAGCCTCCCTGTTTTTGTTTTTATGTATTAGGTAGAGCTGCTTCAACTCCCTTTCTTAGTGGCATGGCCTATTGTAGAAAAGCCCTCCAGTAAGTTGGATGGGGCAGAGCCTTGGATAACGGCCAGGGTGGAGCAGCTCACATGAACCAGGTTGATGGAGTCTTCCATATGGTGTTGCTCCTATGTGGTTCTGTGTGGGGGAGGGCACAGAAAGGGCACAATGCCACTGCCTGGCCTCTGGAGTTTTGTCCAGTCGGAAGCTGTCCCCCAACATTCACCCTGATGCCAGACACTTCAGTTTTTCCCCATATGCCACTGATGCCCTTCCAGTTGCTGCCCCAGTGCTGAAGCCCAGAGGGAGTGAGTCTGTGCAGTTCTAAGTCTGTTGAAGTCCCTTTAAGAGAAGACTCCTGAGAAAACTGTAGCTTCTTCTGCTGCCCCAACCTCCACTGATTTTTAGAGCCAGAAGTTGTGGGGACTTATCTTCCTGGCAGTGGAATCCTGGCTGGTTGGTCTGGTGGGTGGGACTACCTGTTCTGCATCTCCATGTCTCTCTGCATGTCCCCGCATCTCTGCCCCTCCTACCCATCTGGATGAATGTAACTTCTTTAATTCCTTGGTTGTCAGATTTCCACATAGCTTGATTTTCTGATGTTACTGGGTGACATTTGTTTTGTAGTCTAGTTGTAATTTTTGCTGTGCTGGTGCGAGGAAGAAAGCCACGTTTATCTATGCCTTTATCCTGAAGTCCATCTTTAATATTAAAGTCCATCTTCAATATTAAAATGGCTACACAAAAATTCATCAATTTTGATGAGTTTTTTAAAATGCACTCTGATATGAGAGCTGCCACAATATAATCTAACAAAATTGCTTCCAATGAAGTTAAAGACAACTAAACTCTACCAGAGTCATTTTACAGAAACAAACAAACAAACAAACAAACAAAATTTTTGGCCAATCCAATATTTTCAGGGTCTATTCATGCTGTCCCAAAAGGTATGATTCCTTTTTTATGGCCAAGTAGTACTCCATTGTGTAAATATACCACTGTTTTTTTTATCCACTCACCTACTGATGTGCACTTTGGCTGCTTTCAAATTTTGGCTATTGCAAATGCTGCTGCAATGAACAACGGGTGTCTATATTCTTTCGAATTGGTGTTTTGGGTTTCCTCCAAAATATTCCCAGAATTGGGATCACTGGGTCTTAAGGCAGTTCCATTTTTAATTTTTTGAGGTTTCCACAAAGGCTGTACCGATCTGCATTCCCACCAAGACTGCACGAGGGTTCCCTTTTCTCCACCTCATCACATGCACTTTGTTGCCACACTGACAGGTGTGAAGAAATATCTCACTGTAGTTTTAATTTGCATTCCCCTGATGATTAGTGAGGTTGAGCATCTTTTCATATGTCTATTGGTCACCTGTATGTAGTCTTTGGAGAAGTGTCTATTCGGGTCCTTTGCCCAGTTTTTAATTGGATTGTTTGGGTTTATCTGATGTTGAGTTTTATAAATTCTTTATAAATTTTAGATATCCCTTATCAGATGATGTATGAGCAAATATGTTCTCCTATTCAGTGGTTGTCTTTTCATTTTGTTGATGGTTTTGTTTGCTGTACAAAAACTTTTTAGTTTGATGTAGTTCCATTTGTTTATTTTTCATTTCCCTTGCCTGAGGAGGTATATCAGAAAAAAAATGCTACGAAAAATGTCCAAGATTTCCTTCCTATGTTTTCCTCTAGGATTTTTATGGTTGCAGCTAACATTTAACTCTTTGACCCATCCTGAGTTTACTCTTGTGTATGGTGTAAGAAGGTAGTCTAGTTTCTTTTTTTTGCACATCAGTCCAATAGACTATCTTTACTCCATTGTATATTCTTACCTTTTTTGTCAAATATTAATTAACCATAATGGTATGGGTTTATGTCTGGGTTCTCTATTCGGTTCCATTGATCTATATATCTGTTTTTATGCCAGTACTATACTGTTTTGATTACTATGGTCTTGTAGTATAGTCTAATATCAAATAGCATGATTCTTTCAGGTTTGTTCTTCTTTCTCAAGATTGCTGTGGCTATTCGGGGTCTTTTGTGGTTCCATATAAAGTTTTGCAACATCTGTTCTAGTTCTGTGAAATATGCCATTGGTATCCTATAGAAGTTGTGTTGAATCTATAGATTGTTTTGGGACAGTTTAATGATGTTAATTCTTCCTATCCATGAATATGGCATATCCTTCCTCTTTAATGGTTTACAAAGGAGGACCTGAAAAAACCCAGAATTTATTTATAAAAAATTGTATATTTATTCTTACATGACAAAACTTCAGTTACCTTTAAAGTACTCTCTGCTTGATGGTATACATCAATCAAGATGTTTTTTCCCACTGCTCAAAACAGCTTTTGAACTCAATGATTTTGATGACTTTCAGTGCTTCTGCTGTTTTTTGTTTCACCTCTTCCACATGGGCAAAATGTTTCCCTTTGAGGACTTTTTTCATCCGGGGAAACAAACAAACAAACAAACAAAAATGTTACTCAGGGCAAGACTGGGTGAATAGGCAGGGTGGAGCACAGGGGTCATGCTAGTTTTGGTCAAAACTGCTGAACACTTAGCATGGTGTGGGCAGGTGCAATGGTAAATCACCCATCCTGAAACAGGCAAATGTGTTGAAAGAATCTTACAAAATTTTTCACTGAAGCCAAACTCAGACTCTCACAACACCACCAGCTGGTATGATGATACAGATGGGTTCCTAGAACACTCATCTAGTACGGAATGCATGTACTACAGGGGGCCCACCTTCCGGGAGATATTTCTAGTTTATTTTTCGGAGGTCCCTCCTCATACATGAGTTTGAGGCAGGACGCTAGTAGACACCAGTGCTATCTAGCTAAAAAACAGTTAGTGGGAAATGCGCAAAAAGGAAAATTGGCCTGAGAAAGCTGCCTTAATTTAGTCTTTATCTTGAAGGAAGGGAGGTAGTGAGCAAGCAATATGCTCATTTCTCATGTATAAGGTATGACTGTTTTTAGAAAAAAAGAAAAGAGCCATGTTTAGGTCTCTTATTTTTATAGCACTATTTAAGGTAAATCTATAGTTTCTACCACTAGATTTAGCATTTTCCTTTTGTTCTAAAAAAAGAATCAAGTGTTACTCAGATTCTTATATTTTAATTAAGGCTGTCAACTACTCACAAGTCTACCAAGAATTAGCTTAAGTTCTCAAATTTTTAAATGATTCATTAAAATAATACAAAAATACATATACATGTCTACACAGAGGTCAAAATGAACAACTTTTCCAACTGGATCAAAATATATTTTTGCTTACATTTTAAATGGGATAGGGCATAGTAAACATTCTTTTATCTCAAAATAAGTGTTCCTAAAATACATGTAAAATGTTTTTCACATACAAATACTCTTCCTATTGAATCACATGATACTGGAGAAACATGCTTCCATGTAAAAGTTAAAATCACACTGATAGGCTGAGCTAAAAACTTGAGAACTCTAAGCACATGCCTAAAAAGTATACTTTCCAACAGGGATGTGTCAGCTATCAGCTGAGTCCCACTGGTTTAGGTCTATCACTTCTCAAAATCAAAGGTAATGAAAAGTGATCAGAGTTACAGATGCCTCAGTAACTGACCCCTCTCCATCCTGGACAAGTTAACTCATGTAGCCG
Organism: Mormoops blainvillei; assembly: GCA_004026545.1. Taxonomy (NCBI): domain Eukaryota; kingdom Metazoa; phylum Chordata; class Mammalia; order Chiroptera; family Mormoopidae; genus Mormoops; species Mormoops blainvillei. The sequence goes on along the minus strand of PVJD01000602.1, from coordinate 177,244 downwards.
AGCAATACGGACACAATTATGTGTAACAGAGCCCATTACTTAGGATCACCACTGCATAATCAGGACATAGAAATTATACTTTAAAATTCATTATAAGAAAACTAAGAGAAAATTAAAAATATTTTGTTGATGTATAATATATATAACAAGCTAATTCTTTATTTGTCAGATAATTTTAAGTGCTAACATCAAGAAGATCACCAAAGGCTCAACTAAACATTCAGACTTACAAAACTATCTTAGGTAACATCCAGCACCAGCCTCCTGAGAAGGATCCAGGCAGGAACACAGTGTGCCGGCTGGGAACCAAGGACTGGGCACACTGCTTGGGGAAGCACTTCCCCATGCATTTGTTTAGCTGCGGGCCACAATGGACTGATGCAGGAGTTGCCTCTTTACAAGTTACCTGTTCCATGAAAGTCAGTATTGCAAAGTCTCCAAGATCCCTGTAAGGAAATGCTCATTTGTACTTCATTTACCCTTCTATTCAAGATGCAATTTACCTATCAGGGGTCATTTTTACCATCTGTAATGTTGCCTAAAATCATAGTTGAGATGTAGTCTTATTGGATTATGAAAGGAACAGTTACAGAGTTAGCCAAAGGTTAAAAATGCCAACCTGCACAGAATATAGTCAATGATCACTAGACTTATCATGGTGATCTCTGCATAAGGTATACAAAAGCCTAATCACTATGCTGTACACCTGAAACTAATATAATATTGCATGTCAAATGGAATGTTTAAATGCTAACCTGAAGTAACTGATACATATCAGTAAGTATAAATCAGTACAAAAACATCCCCAATAGAAAAATGAGCAAAATATATTAACAGGCAATTCAGAAGAACCAAAATGGCTAATGTGTAAATGCAATAGTAATCAGAAAATGCGTATTAAAACTATAATGAAATACTATTTCACACCATTAAAATTGTCAATATTTTAAGTCTTACGTGATTTAAAAATCACATATCCAACAGCCTAGCAATTACTGTACATACTCAAAGTGACATGCACAAAAACGTTCATTCCTGGAATGCTTATACTTGCAAAAAAATTATAAATAACCAAAATGTTATCAAAAAGTTAATGGACAAAGTGTAATATGTTCACATAATGGAATATTGTACATCTGACAGACTTGCAAATACATGGATATTATCTCCAAAAAAAAATGTTACAGAAAAAGGGCCAAGTTGCAGAACAATATGAACAATGGGATACTATTTAATTAATCTTTAAAACATAGAAAATGATATCAAATACTATAAACAAGTACACAAAAAGAAAAAGTAAAAAGCAAAGCTAAAATGCATGGGTACAAAAAACAAATCGAGAATAGCAGTTACCTCTGGGGGAAAAAAAAAAAAAGAAAGAGAATGGCAGAAATAATCAAAACAAAGGGAGTTGAAAAACTATTATAATTTTTATTTGTTAAAGGAGAACAAACATTTAAAACCCAGATTAGGAAAATGCCGTACCTTGGTAGTCCTCCATCAGAACACACTACAGGATGCTGGTTCTCAGATAACTTTAAGACTACTATTCTATTTATAATTCTATTTTGTTATATAGAATTTTTCTTTTCTAAAACAATTAGTAACCAGGTTCTGACAGGTCTTGCTGTTGAAGTCAGCACCCTCAGGTCAGTGGACATGCTGGGCCCACTGCTCTAGGCCAAGTCTTTGCCTCTCAGCGTTCTTCTTGCCTCTAGTCTATTTCTCTCCATTTGCCCCCCAAACACCCTGTGTTCCAAGAGCAAATCAATCAACATCAAATGTCACTCTGGTAATGTCACTCATCAGATCCTGGAATTTAAGTCTTTGATGGCAGCCATTGCCTAGAGAATAAGAGACAAATGCTTTAACTGAGCATGTAAAGGCCTCAAAGCCTGGCTCGAAGCTGTATTTCTAGTGGTACTTTCTACTCCTCTATAAGAAGGTTCTCTCTGGCCAATGGTCTGTCTGTTCAAAGTCCCGCACAGGCTCTGCATAGGCTCTGCTCCTTCTTCTTCTTCCTCTGTGTTCGAGCTGTGTCTCCTGCCCAGAATGCCATCACTCCAACACCACCTCTCTACAGGTATCTGAATCTTAGCTGTCTTCCAAGCCTTTGCCACAAACCTTCATGTCCCTCATAAATCCCTCCCTAACCAAGTTACCCTAATTTGGACTCCGTTCGCTTGTTCATTCATTCATTCATTCATTCATTCATTCATTCATTCGAAGACTTAATAGATTTAGGCCACACAGCAGGAGACACAGTTTTGGGAGCATACATAGAGTGCCTATGTATATTATACATAAATTTAAAACATTTTTGTTCTTTCTGTTAATATATACGTGAACCTCAACTACACTATAAGCTTCTTAAAGACAGAATAACTACCAGTGCTTTGTAGTGGTCAGGGTTCAATAAATATTCTCTGGTTAAATGGATTTTGAAATGGTTATATGATTTTAATTTTTGACCAAAAATAATTAATGTTTATCTTTGGAGCTCTGAATAATTATATTTTCTTGTGAGGCTCACATCTACACAACAAGAACAATGGACTTGGAGTCAGAAGGTCTGTGCTTGAACTTGGGCTCCACTACTTACCACCTCTGGCCATATAATTCTTTCTCTCAATAATTTTCATAAAATGAAAATATTCACATGTATCTGAGGAGACTATCGCAACTATACGAGGAATAAGTAAATCAGAAAAAGACCCAGGTTATTACGTTAGAAGGGTGTCACTACTCATCCATTAGTCCAACTGTTATTTGCTAGGCTATCCTTATTGATATCAATGTCCTCACTTCCTGAAAGACTTTATAAAGGTCCATTCCCTTTCTGCTGGGAAATGGAAAGGATGTCTGACTAATTTATGAAAGAAATGAGAACCTACAAAAATAGCCAATTAAAATATTTTAAATGTTAAGTAATAATCTCTTAGGCCATAAAATGATCCTTTTTTAAGAATGTCTTAATCGTTTTATTTATCACATAAAGTACAAACGTTAGGTATAATATATATAGCTCTGCTAAGCACCAATGAAAATGGTATTTGGAATAGAGAGATTATAAAATTATTTATTAGAATAAATATCTCAGTAAAGTTTTATTTCCTTTTATATAAAATAATTCTATATATGACTTCCTGTTTGAAAGTAGAACATATGGGAATTCATTAATGATTGACTAGTTGGCATACCTGGTTTTTCAGAAGAATTATTAACCTCTTTTATAAATCCCTGATGCTCCTGCTAGGTAGAGTTGCCCATATGAGAAGCAGCTGCTCCTGAAATCAAGTTCTACAATTTGGAGTCTGTCTTCTGATCTTCCGGAGTTCACTCTGTGTATCACCGTTCATTCTCTGTCCTCACTGTCTTACTAGACAAGAGCCATCCCTCCCACTTGGCAGTGCCACAGATCGCTCACTGCCCCTCCATTTCAACGACCTGGGAAGCTCACTGAGACTCACCCTAAAAGCTAACTTTCAGTAGACCAATTTGCCTAGAATGTACCCTCTAAATTTAATGATATTCAGTCTGGTCATTTTTACAATGATGTGGCAACAAACAGAATTTTGTGCATTTGCCATTCAGTTTGTAGGCAAAATCTTCTATTAGGCACAATTTAAGTATTTTTTCCTGTCTTTTCTTTCTAGGTTACATTTTCTATACCACAATGTAAAATCTAGGTAACTACTACACTGTATTGAATATTATGGGCTCTATGGGCTGTGATGCCAGGTCTGTTCAAATCCAGCTGCGCTGGTTACTAGGCTTGTTACCGCAGAAACTTATTTCACCTCTCCACCCCTCAGCTTCCACCACCACTACCTCAAAGGGCTGTAACATATTTAAATGAGTTAGCACACGTAAAACAGAATAGCGCTTGATATGAATTCTGTGCATATTCTGTACCTTTAATGGGAAGTAATACCAGTTACTGGAGAAAAACACCCTAAGTATAGTTTCACTGCTTAAACAATAAGATTGAGCAAGTATCTTTCCAGTGAGAAGGCCCTTTTAAGCTTATAAAAGTGTAAATATAACATTGTCAGCTATCTCCTCAGCTTATCTGTGATTTTTTTATAACTGTATTCCCTTCTATCATGTTGATAAGGAAAATGTTCATTAGAAAAAGAAGGGAAACACACATCCACTTATCCAAAGATACTATTTAACACTGTGATGTATTTATTTACAGGACTAATTGAACAAAATACATTTTTTAAAAAAAATCACATATAAAATTGAATCTCACCATTTTTACCTAACAGCATCACAAAAGTATTTTTCCTCAGGTTTTGAATATATAATTTTTAACAGCAACATAAAATTCCAAGTTTATATATTTCAAAGCAAACATGGAACTTTTTTGTTAACAACTGCAATCATGTCACTGATTCTCATTAACACTTCAGTACACTTGCCATAAAAGGGTGGTAATCAGCCTCTACATTCATGCATGTGCTGATTATTTTCTACAGTACAAATACTGGCATCATTCTATTATTTGGTATAGTCAAAAATAACAACTGTAGCATCAAACAAATAAATGCAAGAAGAGAAAAATATTAAGCAAAGTTGTGGCTTCAACTTAAATGCTCACTTTCGTAAGAGTATTTCCACTTTGTCACTAGAAACAAAGACAAAGCAATGAACAATTTCAATCAATATACAGCATACACATATTTACATTACTGATTTAAAGCATGTCAATCTAAATTTATCCACACTAAAAATTCATTGGCGTGCTTATATTGAAACTGTAATATTCAATCTAATAGTTTAAGAGAGCCTTGGTTATAAGAGAGGTTTTAAAGATACATATACACATATTCACTAAAACCCTAATCACTAATTTTGCCAGACTCAACATACAGCATTTTATTTTGTTTGATTTACATATATTTTGGAATGATTACTACAATGAGATTAGTTAATATCCATTATCTCATATAGATACAATAAAAAGGACAAAATTTCTCCTTGTGATGAGAACTCTACGGATCTATGTACTCTCTTAAAAACTTTCCTACATATCATACAACATACGACTGTATTAACTACACATTATATTCCTAGTACTTTTTTGTACACTGCATCTCCATGCCTTATTTATTTTGTAACTGAAAGTTTGTACCTCTTGACCTTTTTCACCCATTACACTAACCCCACCCCCAACCCAACCTCCTCCCCTCTGGCAACTACCAATCTGTTCTATGGATATATACCACTTTGACTGACTAACAAAAACCAATGAAAATGTTTCATTTTCAGAAACAATTAGGGAGGCATTATGTTTTGATAATATGAGCCACTGAACTGGGAAGTTGAGAACACAGATTCATGACCTGAAGTAACTATGCAACAGCCAGAAAATTGTTTACTAACTACAGGCCACAACTTTAAAGGATTTAAATGATTCCCAGGTCCTCTTCCAGCTCTAAAATAAAGATGGCAAGAAATAAAGGTGATTATAGTAGCAACTGACATGCAAATTATTTACTACCATAGGACAGATACCTCTTAATTAGTAATGGAAATCATATTCTAATGCCTGGAATTATGTTCAGTGCTGTCCCACACTCCCTGCATTTCTTCACTATATAAATACACTGTTTTTCTTTAAAAGTAAACAAAATAAACATTAAAAATTCCACTTTAGTCTTTTCTGCCACCTTGGCTCCCCTATTCATTCTAACAATGACATAAAATAGAAATTAAATATTTGATGTTACTCTTATTGAAGAAACTTGCGTTTATGCTTCTGGTGCACAAGGAAATCTATTTTGAAATCTGCCTAATCAATAGACATTAATACTATCTGTTCAAGTAAACATGCTTGCATAGTTATTCCAAAGGAATGGCCTATGTGATCATGCTTGAATTCATCTATTATGAACACATACCTATGAGCAATTAGTTTAAAGGTAAAGACAATGATGATGCAAAACCTACCCCATATTTATTAAAATAAGAGTACTGCTTTGTAGGATTTTTCAAAGCAGATAACTTAGCAACTAAAAATCTATGAATGTGCTTTAGAATGCTGATTTAATCAGTTTTGTTTGAAATATGCAGTAAAAGGGAAGATATATGTTGAAAATATATTTTTTCATTAAAAAAAGGCAGCACAAACATCTGCTTTTTTTTTTTTTTTTAAATAAAGCAGTTTCTTAAAGCAAGAGAAGCCTTCTTTTTGCCATCTTTCAAACAGTAAACATTCACTTCTGGTCCTGATTATATACAAGATGCAGTACAGTAAATGACCGATTTGCCATGAAATTTTTTTTTGTTAATAGAAAACAGTAAGTTCAAAGAAGTGGGAGAAAAGTTAAGCACCAGTGTACTGTCAAGGAGACTGAGACTATTAACATTAATTTTTTACATGTTTCAACTGACTAAATGTACCTATAATTGGTACTCTGGTTGCAAATTTAAACGGCTATGCTTATGTGAGGATTGTGTAATAAGCAGTCATTACGCGCTTTCTTTTGTGTTCTCCTAATGGGAAAGCTGAGAAGCTCTTTCCCCTTTTTAAATTAAATGCTTTTAATAAAGAAAGATTTTAGGGGAACAAATACTCAACTTCTTAAGCTATAAATTACTAAAAGCTGCTCTCACTGGACTAAACTATGGAGAAACTAGAGTGATTTAAATGTTTTCCAGAGCTCACACATTAGTGCTTTCAACATCAAAAAGTAAAACCAGAATCATGTCAGCGCTCTATTTGGCCAAGCTTTAGACAAAGAGCGAATGACTGAACTGTATGGCCAGAACTTTGCCACCACTGACATGGGCAGAAACGTCGCAACACACTGTAATGGTCACAAGAACATTTGCTTTTGACCGTGTGTGTCTGTACACTTGCTTGTAGTCCTGCGTTTGCATAAAGGGCGTCTACATAGTACACTATCAGGCCCTTACCTCGCTCTTGTGCCTCACTGCCTAACGAACTAAGGTCCTAACTTAAATCCCTTCACTCTCCACAGAAAATACTTTCCACAGGAAAAATTTTATAGAGATTCTAGTAAATTGGATAAGGATGTTGGAAAACTGGACAGATTCTACGCACATGCACAACTACCAAAAGAAAATATTAAAAAGTACAAATTCTGAGTCCACTGATTTTCAAGTTATGGAAATTTACCTATAGACACTTGAAAAGTAGAGTTTTGAAAGGACACCCATTTTTTGAACTTCAGAATGTGTTCAAACTTGGTCAAATCTGTGGGATCTCAGAAACATCAAGCTTTTTCACTTTTCTTCTCCCATCTTTAAATTGCCTATAAACTTTCATCAGCAGTATTCTGCTGCAGGTACAGACATGGCTAAAATGCATTGATTCATCCTAAAAGGAGGGATGTTTACAGAAATTAAGCCAGATTCAGTCAAAGCAAAACACATGCTTCAACATGAAAACCCTGCCCCCTCCTCCAAAACATCCTTGTAGTGTCTAATTTAGCTTCATGTCTTTTCTACTCCTCCCTTAATTTCTCTCTGTCATCTTGGTTTATATTACCATGTGCTTTTCCTTTGATAACAGTAATTTTCAAAGGCTAAAGAATTTTTTCCCTGACCACAGATTTAATACAGCAGTGTGATAACGGATTGGTCTGAGCAGAGAATCTCTTTGCTCCACCTCCTAACATCTGTCACGAGAATCAGATTACAAATCAACTCAAATGAGGGGATCAAGGGGTGTATAAATGAAGAGGAAACACAAGGAAAAGGAAAAACTAGTGGTTAGTGGTTAGGTCATCTATAGAAACCATAATATAATTTTGAATCTTCACTTGATACAGTCATTCAAAGGAACATCATGTTAGAACTAACATTAAACTGAATTATTTAATGTTTAAAAAAAGGACTGCGTAATTTCTTAAATAAGAATCCTCTTTGAAAATATAAAATAATAATCCTTTTATTGTTAAATCTATGGAGATTTAAACACATATTAATAGATATTTTCAAAGAAAATGGTCTTTTCATCCCATTTTTATAATCAATTCTAATGCCATCAGAAACATTACAGACAAATACATTAATTACAAACTGACTTACACAATGTATGTAGGTATGTAGGTGTGTGTGCATTTTACTAGACAAATAATTTTACCTTTGATATTTTATATTTTAAAAACTGACCTGTGAACTGCTTTTAATAATTGTTTGTCAATCTTCTAAGTTTATTGCAGTGGAAAAAAGTAATCAGTAACTACTTATGGACTGCCAAACTATATCTCTAATTTTAAATGATAAGAGCAGCCTAAGGCAATTAGCAAACATTACAGAAATTTCACAGTCTAAATGGTTTTAACTTACAACTTTATGCAAAAAAAAAGAAAGAAAAGAGAAAAGACAAGACATCAAGGAAACATTTAACTAAAGCAACAATAAAAACTTGTAAAATGCTGAATTTTAGGTTAAATGTGCTTGACGGTTCTCTAATATATACAAGCACCCAAAAGGCAATTCAGATCCAACTTTACCCCATTAAAACAGTGAAGTTCCCGAAGTGTACAGGGTGTAACCTGATCGTAATTGCTGTGAAGGGTGAGAGTTGACTAAATCTTGATGCTAAATCTTGCCATCTGTAGGTGCTTTACACATCCCCAGTTTTAGGGGGTTTTTTCAGTAGGGTCAAAAGTTTACAGTATATTTTTCCACTCATTACCAATCACAAAATTCTTTTACTCTATGTCATCTTAGAAAAATACTCTGAACAATTTTGGTACTACCCACTCCCAAGTTCACACAACAACATGAAAGCTACCCCCAAATCCATTTCACATTCCTGTTACAGATACAGTCTTTAATGATTAAGCAAGTAACATTTATTTCTATATTTAGCAAAAGTACTGAATTTCACCAAAATAATTCTCCCAAAGACACCACTTTTAGACTAAAAACTCCTTTAGAAAACCACTGATGGCTTATAACCCAACAATTCACGTTTAAAAGAAAAGTATTCATATGCAGGATGTCAATTTCACTGTCACTAAGTGAACTCCACTATTATTCACGCTTCTCACTAATCTCACTCATTTCACCTTAAATTTTCACAACAGAAACATGGATGCATTGTCTCCCATGACTGGGATTCCAGACTGGAGAACTGTCATAGAGAGTTAGACCAAAGAGTTTTACACTACAATTGAACATATTAAAATGTCTGCATATGAAAAGCCCATGCATATCTAACAAAAAATCCCTTTCACCCAGGCAGTAAGTCTGTTAGCAAGCAACCTAAAATTCAAAAAAAGTACAAACATGCCATTTTCTAAAATTCTCTTATTTCACAGTTTTATTTCTCTCATTTACAGTTATCAAACTTTACTTGCCAAACTCTATCCCTAATTATTCACAAAAATTGCCAGTAAATTAAAATTATCACCATAAATTCAGTAGGAGTCATGAGAAAGCATGAATGGATGAAAGACAGTCCTTAAAAACCAGGAAAGCACTAACATATACTTGCAGTTCAGCTTATAAAATAATTGTACACAAAAAATGCTATATGAATTAGGTAAATCTGAATTTTAGTTTCAATATATAAGAAGTTAATATTTAAAAGAACCCCTCTAAGCCCTATTTTAAAGTGAGTAATCTGGCAGTACAAATGATCAAATCCTACAAATTGTTCATGTAGGAATCTGATATATTAAAAAACAAGTTAAATCAATGTAATATTACTCCAACTTAAAAAAACCCCAGCTAATTGAAGAAGAACAAGTTAAGTGAAGAAAATATGAAAGAAATTTTGAATTACTGTTTCTAATTAGCAGGGGCTTTTCACATAGACTTAAAAGCAAATTTTCTTTCCTGATTAATTAGAACATCACACAAAGAACTAGACTCTAATTGGTAATTCTTTCAGAGAACTAGGAAGGGACAGATGTGACAAACAGCAGAAGACATGTTTTCCAATGAAAATAACTGCAACAGCCCTGGCTGGTGTAGCTCAGTGGATTGAGTGCCAGCCTGAGAACCAGAGGGTCGCAAGTTCAATTCCCAGTCAGGGCACATGCCTGGGTTACAGGCCAGGTCCCCAGTGAGGGGGTGGGGGGGCATGTGTGCGAGAGGCAACCACACATTGATGTTTCTCTCCCTTTCTCCCTCCCTTCCCCTCTGTCTAAAAATAAAATAAATAAAATCTTAAAAAAAAAAGATTTACAACAAAAATCCTGTTATAGCTATATGGTGGTTATAGATATATAGATAGATGGTGGTTCCTATGCTTAAAAAGAACATTTTTTAAAGTTACAAAAGCTGTATGGCTGGTGGTATGGCAGAAATATTTTGGCCAAAAAAAAAAAAAAGCTTACTCTGCTCAAAATAACACGAAACTTTGCAAAGAGCTTTTGGTCAGCTGAGATAGAAGGTAAAATATTGACTGAAAAGACTCTTAAAAGTGTCTAGAATTGTTCTTCTTTCTATTAATGATTTCCTAATTATTCAACATATTTCAACATTTGCCATCGATTTAAATAGGAGAATTTTACAATACACTCAGAGAATACCAGTTTCTTCCTCCAAGATACAAAGAGACACATCACTAATATGAAATGGATATGCCTAAATTAAACAAAGAGAAAAATGAAGGAAAAATATGGGACAGGACCCATAACAGCACTGCAATTAAAAAGATAAGGGAAGGAAATTCTCAGGAAAGAGAAATAAATCCTCCAGCCTCTTAGATGAGGGACCTGTTCATGGAAGGGAAAAAAAGTTTAACATTAAGGGGTAGCATATTGAAAGGACTTCATAAGCAAATTAAAAAATACTGCAGTAAAGTCTTCTGAGGGCCAAATTTTAAGTAGATGTACACCAACTATTATCAAAACAATTCTCTGAAATGCTAATACACATACCTTTTAAAAGCATAGACATCAACAACATACACATGGCATTTTAAAATTTCTCATAACTTTTCATTCTTTATTAGCCACTGACATTCTACCTTATATTTTGCTGTCCCATTTCACAAGTAAAATAATTTTATAATTAATTACAAAACATAGTAATAAAATGTTTAATCCATATTATAGTACCAGCGTGGATATCCAAAGGAGACAAAGCCTGGGCTTTTGTAGGATCTGTAATGATTCCTCCCTCCCCCGCTCTGAACATCCAATTATTACCTTCCTATCAACTTGCATTAGTACCATTCAAAGCTCCTCCCCCCCACCACTTCCATCTGGTGTGTTCACACTGCCATCCCTCAGTTCACACTGTCATCTGACCTGGGTTACTTCAATAGCCTAAATCTGTCTCATCCTCTAGTCTTGCACTCCTCTAGTCCATTCACCCCAGTGCAGGATATTCATTCTAAAATATAAGTTTCATCATTTCATTTCCCAGCATCAAATTCTTCAATGGATCCCCATGGTACTCAAGATTAAAGTAAAAATGTCTTAGCAAGTAAAAGACTCTTAGGTGATCTTGCCCTGCTAACCTCTGCAATCCTGATCTCTGATTCCTTCTGCTGCATGTATAAGGAGCCAATTTAGTTAATAATTCTCTCTTACCACTGGACCTTTATACATGCTGCCATCTCAGCTTGGTACTGCCCCCTCCGCCCCTGTGGGTATTCCCCTTAGCCACAGAACTGTTAACCCTCTACCTTTTTACATGCCATCATCTCCATGATAATATTAGCTCCAAGTGAGCAAAACGTCTTTTATCATAGCTAGTGGATCCAGCACAATGAATGGCATGAGTGGAACACTCAACACAGAGTTGTGGCTTTGATAAGAAAACGCTAATTAATGGCATACTTGAATAATTTCCATGAATAAGTAGATCTTCTCTAGGCTCTGGTCTTGAAAAAAAATTGGCGAAGAAACACAAGACACAAAAACCATAGTCTTGGTTGTCTATCACCAAGAGGCAGGCAACACTCACTGTCCGGTCATATGGTTCCTTCCAAGCAACCCATATTGTGACCAGGAACTAGCCAAACGCTTGTTCTACCCCAGGACTCTGGGTAGGACTGGTTCAGAAATAGGTGGGTAATATAAGGAGGACCAGTGAGTTGGTGCTGTGATTTTTGTTGGAGCTGTCAGAAAAGTGCTCTCTTGAAAAAAAGGGCAACACTGGCTGTTAAAAAGATGTAAGCCAGAGCTTCCCAAGATCTTCTCTGTCATTGTATAAGTCCTAATTGAAAAAAGAAGCCAACTCAGAGAAAAGTGGAGACAAAAGACAGAAGGTTCCAGTGACATCATTAAATCCTCCCACCCAGATGTGCACAGGGACAGTTGTAGCCCTAAGCTTCCACTTGTAAGAGGAAGTAAATTCCAGTTTTGCTCATACTGGTTTTCTCTGGGTTTCTTTTGGGTAGTCAAGAGTCCAGAGCCACACGTCAGGAATCATCTGCCTGTGTCAGAATCAAAATTCATTTGTTTTCTAGGTAATCAATTTAAAAAACAACGACAACAAAAGACTGAAGGATTAGGTCTGGTTATGTAGAATTCTTACCCATTTCATAAAAGATGTAGGAATACTGAATTTTATACTCAGTCCACTAACTACTTCCCTATGGGTGAAGGGAGAAGGGTGGAGCCAGTTTTTCAGAATAAAGAGTACATGAAATGTTACAAAATTGGGAATTCATCTAAGTTACACTTATTTAGTTGGAAGCAGGGAAAGATATTGAAATGAAGACATTATCTTTATCCTCTGTGACTTTTAGAATATAATAGAATGAACAACATGACAAAAATCAGAAAATCAGGTTTGAATGCTAATATCCACACTATGTAACCTACCAACCTCTTTTTCCTAAAGCATGGTTTTGCATAACACCGTTGGTGGCTTCCCATTACATATGAGTGTGAGCACCCAGCTGTGTGGAAAGAACGCCACATCAGACACAGTTATCTGCAGAGGTAAGAAAGGAAGTGAAGGAGTGTGTATACATCAGCCACCCTGGTTATAGAAGCATCCAAGGAAGATGCTAAGCATCATGAGCCAGTCATTAAAATTTAAGAAAAATACATTTAAAATCCCCAGCATGAAAGAACTTTCTGTAGCTGTAGTAACATATTCCTGTTTATTCAGGGGCCATAAGCAGCTGCTAATATAGAAAACATTCTGCTGTGGCCTCTAAGAGCTCAGAGGAAAGGTAAGTTAACTGCAAGTGACTAGGGAATATTCCCAGAAAGGCCTCTGTACTAGGAAACTCTTCGCCCCACTGGGTTTTCTTGGATGGGCAGCAAAAGTAACCACAATGAACCAGGGGCCTCAGAGAAAAGAAAAATGTGGCTTCTGTCCCAGTGTCCTGCCTTAGCATCATGGCCAAAGCTCAGGACTCCGTGGCTTGACATGGGGCTATGTTCCATGGCTACTCACAGCAGCCGTCATAAAAAAGCATTAGGCTTTAGAATTTCTGATTCTTACACCTGCAAAGTAAAGATTATAGAATAAAACTACTATTGATTAGAATGTTTGTGAGATGACAAGTTGTGTTACCCCACTACCGCTACCAAATTTGGTTCATTAATCAAAGCACTCCTAAAAACGTGTGACCATAATCTATTTTAGTAAATATAACAGTCTAAAGATAATTTTATCTTTATTATTTAAGATCTTACAGTCCTTGGGACTATCATTCTGAATATCTGATGCCAATATGAATTGATGGACCTTTATAAAAAACTAAGTGATACTACAGAATTTCTACTAGTCTCATCCAATGATTAAGTGTGTACACACACATGTTATGTTCTAACTTCCTTTCAGGAGATTCTATTTAACATCACTGCAAACGGAAAATATTATTTAATTCAGCATCTCAGTATGGGGATGATGTTAATCCAATTTCCTTATATCCAACTAGGTACACACAGATTGATAATAAAGATTAATAAATGTATATTACCATTCACATACTGATTATTACAAAAAACACTTGTCCAAAAAGGACTGCATGGGTGACAGGATAACTACTCTGGAGCCCAGAGTAACTAATTAGTTACATGAAATTAGGCACGTCGCTGAATTTGTTTTTTTTCCAATTGTGTAAAACTTCCCTCTCATAAATCCCTGGTTTCTTTCAATATCACTAATAATAGTGCCAGCTGGTAGTTTTGGGTCTGGTATAATAATAAACTCAAGCGATGGGATTCGCCTCTGGTGCGCAGTGACTACCCAGAACGATCCAGGGCCCCAGCTTCTGATGTACTCACTGTGTGTGTGCATGCGTGTTCATGCGTGAACAATGATTCCTGGCTTGTTACTCAGGAAAGAAGCTTTGCCTCTACCCCCTGGCAGTTTAAGTTAAGACAATTAAGGCACAAAATGAAAGAGAAATAGCAGGACAAAGAAAGAAGAGGAGCAGAGTGTATGGCCTGGGCAATAGGTGTAGCTCTGCTGAGTTGCTGCAACTTTCAGAAACGTAATTCAACCTGGAATAGGAACAGGAATTGGAGATGAGGACTACAAGCAAATGATTATGAGAAGGAGGAGAATGAGGAAGATAAAAGCTAATTTTTAAAAACAATGTTCTAAGTGATAAGCATTGCCCTCAGTGTTTTATGTGAATTCCCTCAATACAAGAAAACCACATACTAGAAAAAGAACAGATGTCATAGGGAGGTAGGGGAGTGGAATTTGAAGACTGGACTCAAATTGGTATCAAGAATAAAAGGGCCACAAGGTGGGCTGCTTTAGGTCTTCAGTAAATCTGGACCTTTTCTATTTTTTCTGTCCAATGTAACTGCAACTTCTCGTGGAAATACATTGTTCTTATAATATCCATACATCTGTAATAATTTTTATATCATCAAGCTTAACCACTTTTTATACCTCCCCAATGAGGTATTTGTCTTTTAGTAAGAGAATATGCCAGATACAATTTCTTAAACTCCAGTAGGTAAATTAAAATTATTAAGAATTTACTTAGTGCTTGGTAGAAAACCATGAATTATGGGTTACTCCCTGCCATTTAGAAGGGAAATTCACAATCTAGTTGGGAGAGGTTTGGAATGCAGCAGACACCATTAACAGCCCCCATTCCTAAGACATTTAGAGCTAAGAATGTAACCAGCAGTTATTTTTCTGTCTTTGTGGCACTTAGATCTCATCAACAACAAAAAAATCCCTTATTTCTGTGTTTCATTTCTAGCTATTCCTATTTTAATGATTCAGAACACACACTAGGGTTGAAGACTGCACAGGTAGCCACAAGGTCTAGGGTGTCAAGAAATGGACAGCAGTGGGCACAGTACGCCCTTTCAACATTGTACACCTACTAAAATGCATTCTTTGGTATTTGTTAATACAGTACTTTGTAATCCCATTTATGTAACTTAATGTTTATCCGCCATTTCTCTTACTACCTTGTGAGATGTGGGTGGAATAAAGGCCTCACATATTGCTTCTGTACACCTTAAGCATCCCTGCCTTTACTGTGTGCACAATAACTGCACCTAAATGAATGAAGACTAAACTGAAAAAGACTGTCAGCTGACTGGAAAATGAAAAAGAAAATCAGGGCTTTCACCTAATCAAGACGTGCCATTTGCATCACTAGAGGAAGCCCTATGTTATATTAGAAAGAGAAGAGGTTTGGGAAATATATAGGCCCAGGTTCAAATTCTAGAGCTGTCTGTCTGTCTATATGACTGATTAATCTCTATGAGCCTCAGTGTTTTCATCTATAAAATGGGGATAATTTCTCTCTCCCAAGCTGATACTAAGAATTTGACGAAATAAAATGTATAATGAAGATAAGCAGAATGTAGGTATGTAAGAAAAGCTTCCTTCTTAAATCTCATTTATATTTTAAAAGAATATCGTTAAGAGCAGGTGGAGGGCTGGCGGAGGCAGAGGTGGAGGGGCTGTAATGGCTTGCCCTCCAGAGCCAAAGCACCAATTCCTACCTCTCCCCTCCTTGCCTATCCAATGCCTGCCAGACTTTTGCCTTCGCTGGGACCCCTGCCTCACCAGCCTCCCCTCCTTCGGGACTGAGCTGCATTGAGTCTGGGGTCCCAGGACCAATACAGTGCCTGCTCCTCCAGGGCCTGGCAGGAGCCTTCCTCATTCTTTTGTGCATGGGGCTCCTCTGCCTTTGGTGCCACTTGGGCCTGTCCCCAGAGACCTGAGCCCACCAAGCCCTTGGCCCGCTGAGCTGCAGCTGCAGCTGCAGGATGTCTTCATTGCAATCAAGATGACCTGCACCTTCCACAGCTCTCACCTGGAGTTTCTGCTCCATGTATGGATCTCTAGGACCAGGGCACAGACATCTGTCTTCACTCACAGCCCAGGTGAAGGCCTCCAGGTGAGACTGGGGCCCCACCTCGTGGTCACCAGCTGCTCTGTGGAGCACAGCCACGCAGCCCTCTCCTACAAGATGTCTGCTGAATTTTATGCCTTCTTGGCCAGAGGGCTGAGGCTCTGCCATGTGGACAATAACAACTAAGTAAACGTAAGGGTGCTGCTGAAGCTGCTGAAAGCCTTCCCACAGACCTTTCATGTCTACGTAAGCCGACCCAGCCTGGACTGGCCCATCCACACTTCTGAGCTGCAGCTCCACAACCGCGTGAGCGGTTTACAGTTCTGGTTTACCACCAGGGGGGCTGACTTTTGCATCAACCACAATCTGGCTTTGAAGATGGCCTGATGGGCCACCGGCCCTGCTTTGTGGACACCCCTGTACTCACGTGGCTCCCTCATGACTGTACTGTGGGCTACATAACTGAGTGCAAGCTGGATGGCCACTTGCAGCTGCTGGGGGCTGTCCAGCTCCTGGAGCAGGTCACCCTCAACTACCCATCTTTGAGGGGATGCTCCATGTCATTAAGCTACAGAGCCCCTTCTCTCCTAAAAAGGACCCCTCCAGGTTTTACTCCCTACATTGTCTCCTCTACCGAGAAACTCCCTGGTGCTCACAGCTAGTGGCCCAATGAACCCTGAACTACTGGGTGACTGCTGGGTTGAGGTCTCTGGTTGTCCCTCACTTCCCAAGGCAGCCCTGCATGTCTGTGGCAAATGCCCTGGGGTGGGTAATCCCTGGAAGGGCTGCAAGTGGTGGGCACACCCAGGATTGGATGATGACTGGTGGTGGGGGCATCCCAGACTGGAGGGTGGGTTGAACAGCCCAGGGACCAGGTAAAGGCCAGAAAGGCCCCCAGGACTGGCTCCCATGGGCCCTGGTTGGCTGAACTGAACAGGGTGGGGGCTATTGTGTTGAGCTGGGGTTCAGGACTCCTAACTCTCCAGAGAATTACATGGGCCTTTGGTTGGGGTATGGTCCCCACCCTCAGCTCAGGTCTCTCTCTCAGTCATTCCCCTGAGGCCAAGCACTGGGCCACCTCACTCCTGGATTCCTTGGCTAGATCCTCAACCACTGAGGGGACCCAGGTGGAAAAGTGGCAGAATGCAGGGTATGTGGCAGATACTGTTGTTACTGACCAGTCTCCAGCTCCCTGATCTCTACCACTGGTTAAAAGAATCCAATTTTGTTTGGAGTATCAGCCTGCTCAGATCAGATGATGGATCACAATGGGTCCCGGCCAACCTTGATGATTCTTTTGCTCACTTTCTCAGCTTCCTGTGCTGTTAAGAGCTACCATGTGCTCCAGCTCTGCCTGGAATCAGAGCTCTGTCTGTTAGTGTGAACTAAGCAAAGCCAATAGAGAGGATTCTGGGGAAAGTTTTTCAGCCCCATACTCTGTCTTCCTGCTGTGAATGTGGGTGTGATGTCTGGATCTCGGGCAGCCATATTGCTGCCATGAAGGAAAGGTCAAGACAATCATCCACATCTGCTTTGTCTAGCATCTGGTTCTGTAAGAAAATTAAACCCTTATTTGTTCAAGCCAATCAATTAATCAAGCCATTACTGGAGGGTATGTAAAACAAACTCTTTAAGAGATTTAGCCCATGAGTTACAATATGAAGACTCAAAAATTTTGGAGGTAGATTTAACCAGTGATTTAAGAAACAGCATGAATTATTAAAAACCAAAAGCATTATTTCACAGCATTAAGTCATAATGCTGTGTGTGTGTGTGCGCGTGCGCGCATGCTTTGAAAAGCTTTTTTAAAAAAAGAAAAAGGGAAATAGCAGCTACAAATGAATGAAATTTGAGGTGGTAAGTAATTAAAACCTCTTTTTGTATTTATGGTTCATAACATTAACTATATCACCAAAAACTTTCATAAGCAACTAAAACACTATGTACTGACCCTACAGACTAGCCATAATTTCCCCTACGTAAAAAAAAGTGAAAAAAATCTGAGGGGAAGGTGGCCTAATTTTTTAATATTGTGTAAAATGTAAATGCCATCTCTATTAATTTTGATCATGACTATATGAACTAAAATACAGTCAATGTAGAATAAACTTTACTTCAATATAAATTAATCCTTTTTAAAAGTAATTGAAAGGATTCTCTGTCACTCTCAGAGAAGTAAAAATATAACTTTTTTCTACCTAAAACTGAAATTTGCTTTTGAATTGAACATTTTCTTTTCTTTGTGTGAAAGTGTCACAGGATGTCTTATTATGGGAATTCCAGGAAATTTGTTTTTAAGATTTTTTTAATTGAGTAAAACTTTCTAAAGTTATTTTTAAAAAGAGGAACATGAAAAAGAAAGTGGATTAGCCCCCTTTTACATCCTTCAAAACAGCATAACCAATGTTAATGGAACATCTAAACACAAATCCCATTGAATGAATTATCCATGTAACCTCACTTGAAGCCAAAAACAGCTTACCATCATTTCTGTGACCTTCATTTTCCTTTATTAATTAATCAGTCAGGCAGTCACTTCTGATATGATATAAATTTAGCAAGTTTATGGGCTTTCCATTTTGCTGGTAGCCACAAAGACAAGGGCCCACAGATCCTCCCCGGGAGGGGAGGGACAGCAACTCAATACTAACCCTTGTCACATTCTTACCCACACTTAGAAGGGAAGCTTGAAACTTTATTTTGATATTATTAAATTTAAGGGGGGGAGCTTTGATGGTCTTGTTTTATTTTTTAGGAGAATAACTTTTGACAGGCAAAACACTACCAATGGCAGACTGGGTCTGAATCCCAATTCTGCCTCTAACTAGCTAATTAAATGAGGTGCAAATCACTGGGCAGGTCATTGAACCTCTCAGTGCTCTCCTTGCCCCATTTCTAAAATGAGATCATAATAACAGTTACTTAATAGGGGTTTTCTTTCTTTTTTTTTTTTTTTAGGGTTATGTGTGTTATTATGAGAAAAGGTTAGAACACTACCTCGTAAGGACAGTATACATGCAAGCAATTATAAATGATCTTTCAGTTCCAAGAACTTTCAGTTCCAAGAACTTTCTGTTTCATTTAAGTCTTGTACTATGATTGAAATAGGACCTGTGTTGTTAATACTTGGTTCTACATTCATGACTCTGTATTGAAACCACACTGATGATTGGCCTATAACTATGAAATTCAATCAAATAAGTAAACAGTACAGTGAATTACAGAGATGACTTAAACATACAGCAGTAGGCAAAGTATGTTTACAGCTGTACGTGAAATAGTTTATTCTTGTATTATTATTTATTAATTATTGTATTATTTATTTGTATTAGTACTGTAAATCTACTTTTGCCACTCCCTGCACGTATCTTTGTGTTCATGCCCCACTTTCTAACTATTTGGGATCTCATTATGATTATCAATCTTTGGTAATACAGTAATGTTACTTTAAATAAAACAAATTTATATATTTAATAACATTGACACAGAAAAGTTTTATGCACATATATGGGTAGCTGTAATGTTAAAAATGTGTCAATAAAACAATGAAAAAACAAAACATTAATTGATGTGTTGTCCTATATAATGAAAAAAAATTAATGACATAGGATGCTTCTAACTCAATTTCCTTCACATCCTTGATTTACATCTTTTGAGCACTTTATTCTGACAAAGCTCATTTTGTAGTATCCAACGGGAATAGTTAATCAAAACTTTCCTCTTCTGAGTTCAGGATCATTTTTCCCTTTTAACTAGGAAGAAGGCGGCACAAAATGTCTTGGCAATTGTTACAAGATCCAATTAAAAGCAGATGAGTTGAAAGACACAAAGTTCTATTTCACCATATACATTATAGTCCAGTATACAAAATTTGAATGCTTTGAAAATAAAAAGTGGTTTATTCTCGACTTCAAATCAAAGAGAATTTAGATACCATCAGAACTCACTTCACATTCTGACACAAAGAATTTATTCAGAGTTTGAGTTGATGCAACACATGTAAAGGCCAAGAACCATGCCCTGCCAAAAGTAATAGTGAATGTTTGTTTTTCCTTTTCTTTCTCTACCCCTCAAGCTAATCTACATTTATCTCTGCTTCAAAGCACTGTGAAAACTTTAACTACCTCACGAAGCCTCATTGTGGTATATGAACAAATGATCAAGTATGTTACTTTCTCAATCAGCTCTTGAAAACTTAGTAGGCAATAGAATCCTTAATCAAAAGAATCCTCAGTAAGTATAGTGATTTAATTAAAAGGAACACTGAAGCAGAAATAGCACAATAAGCCAAAGATATCACATTTATCAGAATAAATAAACAAATGTCTCGTATTTTTTATTCTAAAATGAGAAAATCTCAAGAAGTGTATAGCTCCTGGTGGGGCAGTCCTAGACCCCACAGGGACTCGAGGACAGCCACCACAGAGGAATGTCTGTGGGGACTGTAGCAAGCTCTACAGGCAGCATTTGACTCTGGGGTTGAAAGGGTTTAGTGATGAGCCACTGTGGTGTGAAAGGAGAAAGGTTGTAGTTGTTTTAAATATTTTTTTTTAATGAGGAAAAAGTAAGATGAAAAATAGATAAATATAGTGAGTATATATTATGGTTTAAAGCAATAAGCATTGGTATTTAGGATATGTTAAAATAAAAATAAATTTAAAAGACAACAGCAGTATTTTACAAAAGGCTATCATTTTATATCTTCAAAAGATACTTTAAAGAGAAAGTTTGAACCTGACCTTGGCACATAATATAAACATGTCGGTGAACAAGTTCAAAGAAGTAATAACTTACGTGTTAGACAATAAAGATTTTATTAAACTCCGTGGATATTTTGAACTAGTGGCAACATTAAACACCTAACTTCTACATTAGAGAAAATATAAATGTTCCAAAGTACCTAATTTCAAAGAAAATCTAAAATCTAGGTTCCACTGGGTTAATAAAACAAACTGTACTACTGCATACTGATAAGATTCATGAAACCAGCCTAATCTGTTTCATTTAAGTCAAAGAAAATTTACATTCTATTTTATTCAAAAATACATAGCATGAGTAACCACCATATGGCTCTCAAAATGCATTAGTTCAAAACTCTCTTCTATTTCCACACTCTATCATATAACCTAGGATATAGAGGGTTATTTTCTGGACTGTAATAAAACTGCCATATAAAAGGAAGAATTAGAAATCTAGATCAAATAGCTTTTTTTAATGACAAAGAATGGAAAGAAACTGAAAGATCAACGTTTCTTTGGCCCCTGCTCTGTTCCAATTTAAGCCACCAGTTCAATAATTATGACACAGTTGTTTCTTTTACAGTTTAGGTAAAGACAAAAGTCTCAGTGCTCATCAAGGCGCTGGTAGGTCTTTTATAAGCTTCCCCACACCTCTTTCCACTGAAGTTCATGCTGGCTTATCACTCTGCTGTGTTTTCAGCCCTTTTCACTTCTCAAGGAGGTATAATAAAACCCTGCTCCAATTCTCTGATATGGATAGGTAACAGATTTTCAGTCCTTTGCTTGAGGCCAGGAAATTTTAAGTGTATGATTTCTCCTTATGAAATTTATGTTACTGGCACCAAAAAGGCCAAAACTGTTGGTTTAAAGAAAACAAAGTTCTCAAATTAATGAATTCCAAATCAATTCAGTATTTTCTGAATATTTCAAAAAGTAGTGAAGGCAATTAATTCTACAGATTTTGACATCAAAAGAATCAACCTTGCATGGAGACGTGTACTTGAAAGATCCTCCAAAATTGTACTACATATATTTATAGTATATGATTAAATTTCATTTCACCATTATTAAATGTTATATACTTCTTACTCTCTGTTTGCTCTTTTTGGGTAGGAAGGTAGAAGTGTAGCTGCGACTAGGCCAAAAAAACACATTTCCATTGACTGTAGACACCCATGAATCATTCATGAAGTAGCAAACAGTGCTTAGACAACCTAATGCATGGAATTAGGCTAAACTCACAATTTGCAAAATTTACTGTTAAGGTCTCTGGTTTTCTCCCATTTTTCAGTGTCTTAAGCTAGCAATAGAGGTCACAAGGGAAACATCTACATCCTAATACCAAAGAATGGCAGAAAAAAAATAAAACCTACTTAATTAATTTTATAGATATGAACAATTTTACAAATAAATGCTTAATTTATCCCTTGCAACTAGATGTTATAAAACTACTGGAGACTGACATAAATTTTTGAGCTTCAAAAATAAGCTCTGAACTGTATCATAGAAGCAGCCTGATTTTATTTGCTGTTGTAACTTTAAGGGCATTCTAGCAAGGTCAGCACGCTCAAATTCAACATCTGCCTAGAAAATAACATATATCTGTCACTTTCCTTCCAAACTGAAAGTGAATGGTATAGTTAAAAACCCTACTAACTGACTCCAAATCAAATACCATATACAGGGTCTGGCACAAATAACATTCCTTTTTTTATTACAAAATTATAAGCATGTACTTCTGTAACAATATCACATTCAAGCACACCATAGACATTTCAGGTGAAATGTTCAAATTAAAACTATAAATTATTACACCCATATTATTACCCTACCAACCACACTCAGGCAGGTGTTACTTCTGCGGGACCCAGTATTTCTAAAGTTACTATGGTAGCACTGATGTGAAATTTTGCTTAGCAGAGACCTTCTCCTTAAAGCTAAGAACTCTACTATCCAGATGAGTAGAATATACAAGTTTTACCTGAAATCTAAAGGCCACTAACAAGAAAGCAGAACACACATTTTCTTAATCTCCAAACCACTTCTCCCCACTCTCTTGCACACACACTTGTCCTACAGTGCAGAAAAGCGGCGCTGAGAAATCAGAGTCCATTCTGTCCAGAGGGCCTGACTCCAGTGCTACCTCTTCTAAGACAAGCTAACTCAAAAGATCTATATGAGGTATACACTGGTAATACTTTTCATTTTAATTATTTCCAAAGAACATCAGCTATGCCAACAGAGAAGTCACACTTAAAAACTTTTAATTAAAGAAACAAATGGTGCTGTCACAGAAAAATGGCTCTCAACTCAAACTCAACTCTTATAACCCAAGAAGCATCTTTATGATTTTATTATAAAATGTTTCTTGTTGCCGTCTGTAACTCTAAATTTTGCTGTTCTAGAATTTGGATTAACCTGAAAACTCAAGTTTCCTCGTAATTCTGGCGTGTTTTTCAGCGATGTACTACGCTTACTAATGTCACTTTGCTCGCCTGTGCCTACGGAAATAGCAAGGCAGCTACTCCACAGGGAGATCGTCTGGGTTGTGTGACGGTCTGAGCCCCACTAAGCACAACACACCTGTGTCGGAGGGGTGTGCCTTTCCTTGAAAGCGCTATGAATGCCATACAAACAAACATTTACTTACAACAGACAGCTTTTGTTGTAGGAACAGACATATAATTCAGAAATCAATGCTTCGTTTTTTCTTTAAACATTAGAAGGCCAAAATTAAATGTAAAAATATTCAACAAGGAAATATGGAGTAAAACTTGCACTGATACTCCTTCTAGTTTAATAATTTTTGGTAATTACTCTATATAATTTCCCACAACCCTCAGCATAGGCTAACACAATATAATTAATAAATATTTCCAAAAGGAAGGTGAGTCAGAAGGAGGGGTGACCTGAAGGTGAAGGAAAGGAGGAACGAGAGAAAGGAGGGTTAATGGCAACGAATGTATTTAGTTTTATGTTAAAAACTAAGCCAATCTGTTTACACTAATGTGTTCGCTAATAAGGGAGGAAAGTGGAATAGTAGAAGTGCTTTTAAAACTGCCCTGACACACAAAGAGTTTCCGACTGATGGCTTTGTGTCAGTAACATCCACTGGAAGATAATTTCAACAGACCAGGAAGCTTTTGTTCTGAGTTCAGCAGTTCATCTACACACTAAGAGCAGAGTAGTCTACCCATGGGGAAGTAGGATGAGGATTCTAGTTTAAATAGTTAAACGACTTAGGGCATTTTGCCAGCTGTCAAATATTTGTTATTTCCCCAGATCACAGCCTATCATGCTGACATTTGAAAAAAAAATACAACAGAAGTAGCAATACAATTAAATGTCACCAGATTCTGCCGAAAGCAAAAGATACAGAATTAAAATATTCTAAATTTTTATTAAGATTAACACAGATTTTCAGTGGACAGTGCTCAACGCCTCAGATCTGTAGCTCAAATCAAGCTGCCCGTCGTCATGGGCATTGATACATCTCTCAGTTAAATCAGGTTATCTATCTAATCACAAAATCTTCTCACATCTATGAACAAGAGAATTCTAAATACAACAAATAGTCATTTCAAATGTACCCTCAACCATGTCATACCCAATATGGACATAAATTCTTTTGTCTTACTGGAATTAATATAATTTTTGGTATTTAGTATCACAACAAGTATATTACGCTCTGCTGTACTTTGGAGAACTTCTCTCTGCATATGTGGATATTGAGGGGTTGGACTCTACCTAGTATGTATTAACAATTCTTCCCCTATCCTGTCCTCCCACCCCAAATTTTCCAGTGTACAGAAAGTAAACATAAATAAATCCAAAGTATATATGAATCCATGGTGAGTTCAGTTTTCCATAGTGAAGGGTAAAATCACATTTCAAGGCTATATCGTCAAACAGATTTATCTAACGTTTGCTTCTGTTTTGACTATCAATGCTAAGAAAAGTTTATTGGTTAACTTTAAAAATGCTTAAAATGTGAGACTGGAATGGAAATACTGATGTAGCTATAGATTAAGAAGCATGGTCTGGTCTGTTAAATAAAGCTTTTCTTTTTAATTCAAACCACAGAAGTCCCTTCCCATATACTCAAATCTGGAATTCACATTTACACTCATAATCCTTTTGGAAAGTGTGAGGAAGTATAATTAATCATATTTTCTAATCAAAATTTTAAGATGTATTAGACAATGCTGCCTTTGAGGACATTTTGTCCACAATGTTATGCCTTTAAGACTCAAAACATTTTTACGCAGTATGTCCTCAGCTTTGAAAATAAACTACATGAGGAAAGCTGAAGTTCTCTTTGAGCCAACTCTGCTCTACCTCAAAGCGATATCACTTTATTCTTAAATAACTAAAAAACTTTCCTGAGATATAAATTACTACACATTCCAAGATAATGGCTCCTAAGTAATTCTATAGTCACTGTATTTCACACAATCTGCTAACTGTAGGAAAACTCTTGCAAAGCACAGAGGCCACTGTAACCTAAAATTTCTAAAATTGCAAAGGGATAAAGAATGCTGATTCATGCAGTGCCACATTTACAGTGGAAAAGGGAAGAACACTGATTCATGGTCTGCCATGTTTACAATGGAAAAAGAAATCCAGTGGCTTTCCCCATAAACCTGCCGCTCAAAAAGCGAGTATGACATCAAAGTGCAGAGTGGAAGTTTAAATTGTGTAGGTCGTCATTAAATTTTAAATGAGTCATCATGTTCCATGTTTTGAAATAAAGGGTAAAAAGTTGAAACCTGCTAATGAAATAAGCAAAATAATGTTTGACTTTTAATAATTTTGAAGTCCTCAAATATGAATGATTTTCCTACATGACACTTATTCCACCAAAAAAAAATACACACACACACACACACACACACACACTCATATTCATGGCTATTTAAGTGGAAAATGGAGTTCAATGGTTAAGATCAAAGTCTAGAGTGGCAAACTGCCACTTACTTGATATGACCTTGGAAAAGTCACTTAACCTCTCTAAGCTTCAATTTCCTTATCTGTTACTCTGAAGATAACTGAAAAGCACTTACATAATACCTGGCACACTGTAAGAAAGCAGTAAGTCACAGCTGCTGTTATTAGTATTATCAAATCAATTCCTTGCAAATTGTACTTGTAAATTAGGTGGTAGATGAGAAATGGCTGTATAATTCCAAAATTTTACTTTGAAAAAAAAGCAACTCCAAATATCAGATTTAGTTCTATAGATGATAGAATCGTGGTGGCTGAGGGAGAGAACAATGACTAAACAAAGCAAGAGAGAGGAAAAAACAAAACACGGAAGAAAACAAGACTCAAGAGTCCAATATCCTGGAACACTTGGAGGAAACTGCCAAGGGCCCAAGGAAAAGCAAGGCCCGCTCTTGCCTACAGCTATCTTTGATAAGGTATTGAAACATCAATATAAAGGACAGAAAAATTTCCCAAACTAGAAACAGAAACTAAAAAGTTACACTTTATATCCAATAACATGTGGTGCGAATATTTTAACTTATTTGGTTTTTGGAGATTAAAATTGGACAATTTTCAAACCCACTTTGTTCCTTATAAAGTTATCACAAAACATACCTAATATGGTAGCCTAATTTAATAAAACGCTGAGAAGCTCCTACACCTGCTTAAGGTTTGTCCTTTACTTCACCATAAGGACCTTCAAGGGTAGTGACAAAATAAATACAAAATTTAAACTATTACTCTCTGAAATCTACCATGATTAAGCATATTGAGTACATAAAATATGCAACACAGGTAATTTCTCTTAACATTTAAGAGCTAAACACTTTAAGTATCTGACACAAATTAATTTCATATTTAGAAATAAGTATAAGAAATTATTTCTGGTTTGAATTTATGGGTGCAGAGTTCAGTGACTCTGAATATGAATAAATTCTTAGTATTTATTACCCCATACTTTAACAAACATTTATTCAGTCTTTCCTATACATTAGGCACTATCCTAAGGGTTAGGGATACGTTTTTAACTAGACAAAAATGGTCCCAATGTTTAAGGAGTTTATAATCTAGTAGAGGAGACTATAAATAATAAAATGTGACAAAAATAAATCAGGGTTGTGTGATAAGGAGTGATTGGGAAGCTACTTCCCAATACCACAGACTGGTTGGACTAGAAAAGCCTGATCATCAAATTTAAAACACCTATCTTCATGAATCTAAAATTAGCTGCCAAAATCTATAGCAGCTATTCTTTTATTTACATACAAATAAAATACAAACATTTTGCCAGGCTATGAAATGCATATGTAATCTTCCCGAATATACACACAGTAAGTACTAATAAACAGATATGGTAATTTTACTTTCAAATGTCATTTTAACACATTCATAAACTTTTCATAAAACAGAAATGTAGACATTATTTTTATAACAAATGTTTTTTATATTTTCACATTCATTTTATTTATATATTATTTTACTAAACTATAAATAGAATAATTTTTAAATATTTGATTTTACTTAAAAATCAATAGTCCAACAAGAGGGCTTAATTTTAACTCACCTGTGTCTGTATACAGTGCAGAAGATCTATAAATTTGTGGCCAAATCCAAGAGAAATCTGCAATATAAATAAACAAACAAACATGAATAAAAAATGCAGAATCCTGTTAGACTCATTAGAGTGGATGCGATTTTTACAACCAACATACTCAAGTGAGTAATACTCATTAATAATATCTTTCCATTAAACTGCATGGTAAAAATCAAGAAGTAGACTTGTTGCATTACTTTTATTGTACAGGATAAAATATGTAAGGTCACAGTTCATTGTAAATTATGAGGTATCTACCCTACCAATTTTGAGAGCCCACAATAACACTATGCTTTTTTGTAGCTGCTTGACTCATCGGTAGCATTGAGTCGAAGCAGGGGAGGACGGAGCTACCCATCTGCCCCCTGCACTGCTAGCATTAGCCCAGGGCTCAGCACACTGTAACACAACATGCAGTAACTGTTTGCTGAATAAAAAAGTAAGTAAACATCACATGGTCGTGTTCATCTGCGTAATTTTTGTTTACCTATGTGGAACTGAAAGGCTTAAAATTTCTGAAATAAACTCTATATCATAATTGTTTAAAGAAAGGTTCTAAAGTGACTGAATAATTTATCTTAAAAAGTCTTGAGCAAAATAATGTAAAAATGATGCGACATAACACATTCCCAACAACTTACATGAGCAAAAGTGGATAAGAAAAGGAAGAACATTTTCAATACTGAGGGTAACGGCTCACCAAGATTCATCTGGGTATGCACCACTGAGAAAAAAGGAGCTTAGTAACAATGAAGGACTCTGTGGGATTTCCTCAGATCCACACAGGAGTCACTTCCACTGCACAAAAGTTTGTTTTCAAGATGCATAGTGAGAAATACAAACACACAAAAATTGTGCTTGTCATATTTTATGTGTATTAATGTTTACTATTTTTGTGTATTTTATGGACCTAACAAAAATGGTCTGATTGCTACAAGTAACAGTACTTTTTTTAACCATTATGTGCAACTAGATTTAACAGCTGCAAGAAATGTTTTTAAAACTGAGCAACTAGATTTTTTTATTGTCAGGTGACACCAATCAGTAATAAATGACACTTTAATTACCAAACTTAAAACAGTATTATCTCTCTTAAGAGCCCTTTACTCTTTAGAATAAACAGAACCTAATAGTAGAAAAGAGCTAATGCTAATTTAATATCCAAATTACCATTTTTCTAGGGCACTGGAAACATCCGATTTCATAATCTAAGAGGTCTAGAAAGGGGAAAGAGAAAAAATTGCATTTTGATTTTTACCAGGACCAGATCAGCCTGGAGATCATCATAAGTAATGAAATGCAGCTAGGGTATTAGTCAGGGATGATTCATGAAAAACAAAAGAAAATCTGCATGCAAATAAGAAGTTATCACAGTAAGTAAAACGAATGGATTCTCCTCAAGTGGTAGTCAGTCGGCAGTGTGCAATAAAGTGTTATGTAATAGGAGCCATCAATTCTTTCCAGCGCTGCTGGGGTAAATGTATTCATTATGCTGGCCTACTTAAGCCTATTATAATTCTATACCAACAACTAATTTGCTCAAGGACATCGCACTATGCAATATTCAAGAGCTAAAACCTGTGATATTAGGAATGATGATATTAAACTATTACTACTTGATCTATACTATTGAATGAGTTTTTATTAATATACTAATAAGAGGAAAAAATACCAAACATTCATGCTAAAGAACTACAGGGTCCAGCACAAATAACACCCCTTTTTTATTACAAAATATTTTATTAAAAATCACAAGCATGCAGTTCTGTAACATAACAATATCACACTCAAGCACACCATATGGCATTTTAGGTGAAATGTTCAAATTAAAACTATAAATTATTACACCCATAATATTACCCTACCAACCACATTCAAGAAGGCGTTACTTCTGCCGGACCCTGTATATAGAAGAAACAGGAAGATAAAAGACGTGAAGATGTGGATAATTTCCACAATATAACATAACATCTTGGAGTAACATTTTAAACAAAAGGAATTAATAAAATAGTTCAACATAGAATTACAAATATTTTATAAGTTACTAAGGGAAAATAATAGTCATTAAAGCAGTAGCAAGAACTCTATAATAAATTTACATCCCTCTATTCTTTCATAAGTCCTGACAGTTTTCACAAACCTCCTTCCTGA
Organism: Mormoops blainvillei; assembly: GCA_004026545.1. Taxonomy (NCBI): domain Eukaryota; kingdom Metazoa; phylum Chordata; class Mammalia; order Chiroptera; family Mormoopidae; genus Mormoops; species Mormoops blainvillei. The sequence continues at coordinate 147,537 of PVJD01000602.1, read as the reverse complement.
ATGTGTTTCAAGGGAGCAAAGGGGACGGCCCTAGGCCTGGCCGGTTCACAGAAGGAAAGGCAGAGGGATGTGTGTTATCTTTTCCCCTCTAACTACTGCTACTATTTCCACTGTATGAACTAAAAACATATATACCTCCTCCCTGCAAAGCCACAGGTCACTATCAGGAGGCAGCAAGAACAGTTGAAAAAACCTAGGGTTAGGCATCATCAAAGAGACCAGGTTTCAAATTCTGGCTTTATCATGTAAACACTGCTACTATTAATATATTATCATTAGCAGTAGCTCAGGTAAGTGACCTAGGAAATGTTAGTGTGGACTCATCTATAAAATGAGGATAATAATGTTCCCTTTGCAGCATCTTGGAAGTAAAAAATGAGAATTACATACAGAACCTGGTCCATAGTAGGCTTTATAATTATGATCCTGCCAAGTATAATCCTGCTAAAAGCTGCCAGCTAAAACAGGCAACTCAATAAAGTGATAAGAAATAGAAGCTTCAGGCCTATGGACTCCAAGTAGAACTGATTTTCCCTGGGATGTTCCTTTATCTGCCTATAACCATCCAGAGCGGCACAAAAATATGGGAAATTTTTGAAGCAGGCCTACTTTTAAACTGCGTCAAAAGTTGAAAGGTATTACCTGGTTTCAAGACTTCGTATAAAGTTACAATCATCAAAACAATGGAGTACGGGCATAAGAATAAATAACAGAAGAGAACAGAGTCCAGAAACAGGACTACAAATTTATATCAATTCATATTCAATAAGGATGGCAAGTGAATTCACCAAGGAAAAGACAATCTTCAATAAATGGTACCCAAAACTTGTGATACAATACAAAGGGGGGGGGGGGTGTCTCAAACTTTTCCTTGCACTGAAAACGGACAGGATCATAGATCTAAAAGTGAAGAACTAAAACTACAAAGCTTGTAGAAGAAAGCACCGAAGAAAAATTTTTGTGCATTAGGCGAAGAGTTTTTAGATATAACACCAAATGTACAAAAGAAAAAACTAAAAAGAAAAGGACCCTAAAACAAAAAATAATAAACTGAACTCCATTAAAATTAAAATGTTTGTTCTTCAAAAAATAATTTTAAAAATAAAAACATAAGTCACAGATTGGGAGAAAATGCTGGCAAAATAATTAATCTGATAAAGTACATATGTCTAGAATATGTAAAGAGCTGATAATGGGATGTCTAGAATATACAAAAGATTCCTACATCTCAATAATAAAAGAAGTAATTAAACCTTTTTGAAATCGGTTAAACATTTGAAGATATTTTATATATATAGAAGATATATAATGGGAAAAGTACACAAAGTACTAACCATCATTAGTCATTAAGGATATGGAAATTAAAACCAAAACGAAATACCCTAGACATTCTGTAAAGTATCTGAATGTTCCTCACATTCCTCACTGGCAGGAAAGTATAACAGTACAGCCATTTTGGAAAACAGTTTTGAAATTTCTCATCAGGTAACCTGACAATTTCACACCAAGGTGTGTTTTCATTTCTCTGGGGAGAGATGACCCACACAAAGTTGTAATGAATGTTCCTAGGCAGTTTTGCTCGGAACAGCCAAAAACTGTAAATAGTTCAAATGCCTATCAACAGGAGAATGTATTTTTTTAGAATGTAATATACTCATATAGTGGAATACCACTCAACAACAAAAAATGGATTGTTGACACATGCAACAACATGAATGAACCTTAAAAAGACTGTGCTAAATAAAAGAAGCCAGGTACCAAGAACACATATTGTGTGACTCCATTTATTTCAATTTCTAGTAAAAGTAAAACTACACAGGTAGCAAGACTGGCGGTGTCCTGGGTTAGAGAACGAAAGTGGGGACTGACTGAAATGGGCACATAAGAACTGTTCTGAAACTGGATTACGGGGATGCTAAAGAAAGATATATAAGAAACATCAGACACACACAACTATATAAATTTACTAAAACTCATCCTTATATACCATTAAAATAGGTGCAAATATGGTTGCATCTTATGGTATGCAAATTATATTAATACCTCCATTTTTTAAATGCTAAAAGTTGTTTAAATGAGATTTAAAATGTACCTCTGTGTCCCTGCTCTTTCTTCCTATGTGGTAGCTAAGATTACTGTGTGAGTAAAGGGATCTAAGCAATAAACGTAGTTCTAGGAGCAAATGGTGGTTTTGCCAAGTACAGCATCAACCAGCAAGGTTGCATAAATACCAATACTTGGAAGCAAAAAAATGAGAACTGAGCCTATATCACACATAAAAAGATTTCTGGCAGCATTTAAACTACAGGTTGATGATTTTTTAAAAGTAGGGGAGAGTTGGAAGGCAATATGCTCAATTTTTTTTTTTTTAATTTTTGAAAATGAATGCTTGGGAACGGAGCCATAGGAAGCAGAGTAAGCTGGGGCGAAAATGAAGCAACATCTGTAATAGTGGCTAAAAGAGCACTTCATGACTACTAGAATAAGAGGAAGGCCATGTTTTGCTGTTTTGGTTTAATACCACCATCAACAATAACAACATCAGTAGCTATCATTTATAAAATGATTATTTTGTAAGAGCACTGGGCGGTGGGCTTCAAATGTGTTAACTAATTTGGTCCTCCTAACAGACCCATGAGGTAGGCACCTCATCTCCATTTTGCGGATACAGAAACTTAACTAATAAGTGAAGCACTCTGTCCAAGATCACAGAGCTAACACAGGGGCAAAACCTGGACTCTAACCCTGAGTCTGACTGCAGAGTCCATCACTGTTTTGATAATGCTATCCTTGTTATCAACTTGATTTGAAAAAGAGGGTGGCAAAAATGTAATCAACCTGAAACTGCCTTCCTGAGGTTTTGGTATGGTATGAACAAAAAGAGCAAAGCATATTCCCCATATTATCCCCCACCCTGGCTGACAACCATTATTGAATCTTAACAATATTTTTTGCTAATCCAAATGTAGCCTCACAGTCTTCTCAAAGTTGCTAACAATCAAAGGATGTATCTCCAATACATCAATATTTTTCATTTGAAATGAAATGAAAATATATTTGTCAACCCTAACAACGCACGTGCTACTGGAAAGACATGACTAACTAAAGGGGAACTCCCTGCAACTGCCAAACTCATGTACTAACAGAATCCCGTTATTGGTCATCTTCTATAGCCAAAACCGTCTCAGTCATCCAGCCAGTCAAATAAGGCTGGTAGAAATGAAGAGAACATGGAGAAAGGAAGAAAGAGCTAGAAGTACTGTTCAAATTACTCGAGGTTTTTCAACAGTTCCAGCCAAGCATATGTGGACATACACCCAGCTCAAGCATGCACCCATAATGCATGATTAATAATTTATTTTTTAACTTTTTGCTCAAAAGCACAAAAAGTGCCAAATAAACTGAACATAAAACACACCTTTAACTCAGTATGTTTCAAGTCATGTAAAGTCAAGAGGAAAGTTATATTTTCAAAACTTAACTCTGAGAACTATTTCAGATTATTGAACAGGACATTGTATTTTTATTTGATATATTTTATATAACATTAAAATGTCCTAAAATATAGATTTCATATATTTTAATAAATTATAATATTAAAATCCCAATATGATGTTGCAAAAGTCCTAATAATGTACACAACATGTAAAGAATGTGTACAACATATGCAAGGTAAAATTCTTCCTCAATTAGTAAGTTGATGATGCTAAAAATAACATCTAGACCACAGAGTAACAACTTTAAGTTAAACTGATTAATTTCTCCATGTACTTCAGACAAACTTACGTTTTCTTTCTTTGTTTACAGGGCTCTACCTCCACTTTAGACAATGGCTTTTAACTAATGAAACTCTTTAACAAGTAGTTTCATTTTCCAAAGCCTTTTTTAAGAGGGTAATAAGCAGCATCATGTCAAGACCCCTTAAAAATGACATGTCTGCTGAACATTAGCTCTTCTGACTTATGTAAAAGCATTAATAAACCAACCTTCTAATTTTTCTTTCCAACTATTCATTCTGACTATTATATACATAACTTAATTCACTCAGAGAAATCTTCACAGATTTGTTGAGTGCTGGATCTCCTGGGACAGTATCTGGCATACAGAAGGCATTCGGTCATTTTTAAGATAAATAAAAGCTTACTCAGACCATGCCATATCCATCAGAGAAATCTTCAGTTTTCTAAAACTGGTGCTTAAAATTAACTGAAAGTCAATCTTATGACGTTCTTTTGTCATTTTAATTCAATTTAATAAAATACTTCAAAAAGTACAGCTAATCTTAAGTTAAACAAGTAGAACTTTATATTTATAATTTAATGAAGTAACTTTTCATTTTTTACAAAATGTAAAAAATTCCTAAGCCATAATTAAAATACATAAAAAGAGATTTGTCATCAGTTTAAAATTTCCTAAGCTACAGACAGGTACACATACACCAGATCCATCAAATCTGCAGATCTCACATGACCATTCCTTCCAAATTGGGCTTTCGCCTACCACGGTCAGAACAAATACCATAAAGCAACTGTCATAAAACGGTAACTCTCCACAGAGCAGTATTCTTGCTCAGAGACAAACCTAGAAGAAAAATTAATCTCATATATGTAATTGCATGTCCAAGGCTCAGATCTGGAAGAGGACTAAGGCTATTAAATTTGGAGTCACTAACCTGAAAATAGCATTTAAATCCATAGAAATGTTAGGATCTCTTAGGGAGAAGTAATAAAGAATAAGAGCTGGGAGTCTGGAACTAAGCCCTAAGGAACTCCTATATTTAAAAATTATGTAGAAAAGGAACAGGCCAGGAAGAATGAGAAGGGGCAGGAGGAGGGCCAGCAAACACAAGTACCACAGAATCTGGGAAAAGAGGATGGTCAATATTGCTCAATGCTAAGAGAATTAAATAGCTTTTACTTGACCGACAAGCAGAAATTGCTGATGACATTCCTAAGAGTTGTTTCGTTGGAAAGATAAAGATATGAATTAGACTAGAGAATGTTGAAATGCTGACAAGGGAATAGAAAATAAGGATTTGGAAACCCATCTTTGATTAAGAGGGCAATCTGCTGCTGCACTAGTGGGTTTTTTGCCTCTTTTATTTTTGACACTATTACTGATGTCCTCATATCCCCCCCAACCCTACCCGCACCTTTGCCTGCCTCGACCCAGCCCCTACCCTCCCTTTTCCTTCCAGCCATCACCACACTGTTGTCTGTGTTTATGTGTTACACATATATGTTCTTTGACTAATCCCTTTACTGTCTTTCATCCAGTCCCACCCCCCTCCATCCCTCTGTCAGTCTGTTCTATGTGTCCATGCCTGTTTCTATTTTGTTCATCAGTTTATTTTGTTCTTTTAGATTCCACATGAGGTCTGTCCAGAAGGTATCCAGCCATGTAACATGCAAAGAGAGATATTTATTGAAGAAGATACAAGAAATATTGTACAGGGTCCCAGCTGGTGTAGCTCAGTGGACTGACCGTCAGCCTGCAAACCAAAGTGTCGCTGGTTCGATTCCCTAGTCAGGGCACATGCCTGTGTTGTGGACCATGTTCCCAGTAGGTGTTGCAAGAGAGGCAACTACACAGTGATGTTTCTCTCCCTCTCTTACTCCCTCCCTTCCCCTCTGTCTAAAAATAAAATAAATAAAAATCTTTTAAAAAAGAAACATTGTACATAGGGCAATGATGCCTCAGTCCCCTTCAAAGTAGGCACCTTAGGACCTCACACAGTTCTCCCAATTGCCATCACCTGTTCCGTCATATTTTCCTGAATCTCATTGACAGTCTGAAATCTCTTCCCTTTCAAAGGGGATTTTTAGTTTTGGGAAAAGCCAGAAGTTGCAGGACGCCAAATCTGGGCTGTAGCGGGGCTGAGTCACCTGGGTGATTTGATGTTTCGCCAAAAAAACTTTGCACAAAATGTGATGCATGAACAGGCATGTTGCTGTGATGAAGCCGCCAATCACCCGTTGACCATAGCTGAGGCCTTCTGAATCATCCAAATAATTTTAGCAGGGGAATGTTCAAGCTTGGCGCCAAATTTGATGCAGATTCGTTGCTCTACTTGCTCAACCATTTTGAATGCGATGGCCACACAGTATACAGGCTCACTCAATGGTGTCTAGCACTCCTACTTACTAGAGCAGTAAAGTTGTCATTGTTCCCACATGGGCAGCCCAGTCCACTCTCCTTGGTTGCCCGGGGTATGTCAGTGTTGCACAAACCATTCTCATTATATTGACAATGGCTAGGTTTTCTCTGGACAGACCTCGGTGTAAATGAGATCATAAGGTATTTGTCTTTCTCTCTGTCTTATTTCACTTAGCATAATAATCTCCAGGTCCATCCATGCTCTTGCAAAAGGCAAGTGTTTCTTCTTTTTCATTGCTGCGTAGTATTACCTTGTGTAAATGGACCACTTTTTTTATCCACTCATCTGCTGATGTGCACTTGGGCTGTTTCCAGATCTTGGCTATTGTAAATAATGCTGCTATGAACATAGGGGTGCATATATTCTTTTGAATTGGTGTTTTAGGATTCATACGGTACATTCCCAGAAGTGGGATTGCTGGGTCAAAAGGCAGCTCCATTTTTAATTTTTTGAGGAAACTCCATACTGTTTTCCATAGTGGCTGCACCAGTCTGTATTCCTACCAACAGCGCACGAGGGTTTCCTTTTCTCCATATCTAACCAGCACTTGTTGTTTCTTGATTTACTGATGGTAGCCATACTAGTAGGTGTGAGGTGGTATCTCACTGTGGTTTTAATTTGCATCTCTCTGATGATTAGTGACACTGAACATTTTTCATATGTCTATTAGCCATCTGTATGTCTTTGAAGAAGTGTCTATTCAAGTCTTTTGCCCAGGTTTTAACTGGATTATTTGTCTTCCTGGTGTTGAATTGTGTAAGTTCTTTATGTGTTTTGGAAATTAACCCCTTATCAGATGTACCACTGGTGAATATGTTCTCCCTTACCTTGGGTTCCCTTTTCATTTTGTTGGTTTCTTTTGTTGTGCAGAAGCTTTTCAGTTTGATATAGTTCCATTTGTTTGTTATTTTTGTCCTTAATTTCCTTTGCCTTAGGGGACATATCGGCAAAAATATCTAGAATTTATGGTCAAAATTTCTAATAATACAACATATAAATAAAAATTGATATATCTGGAGATGAGCATTCTAACATCCTAAGGATACAGAATAACAAGGAGAGCTGCCCTTTGTTACATTTCAGGTGTCAGTTCTCTGCTACAAATTTAATGTGCATTATTTTTAATAGTTCCCATTAATAGGCACCTATCAATTCCATTTTGCAGATGAGGAACTGAAAGTCAGAGAAGTTAAGTGATATACTCAAGTCAAAGCAAGAGGAAGAACTACTAGTGGGATATGGGTCTTTCTGGATCCAAGATCGTCCCACGTCTCCTGCTGTTTCTATCCCAAGCCTTCTGCCAGGTTCCACCTCCCTGTATTTCTTCCTCCACCAACCTCCTGACCCCCCAGAAAAAAAGGATCTGATATCAAGAAGATGCCTTCTGACATTCAGCTATTAACAGAACAGCCACAAGCATCAATTCACCTAAAAATGCAACTAAATGAATTGCTATAAAAACTTTCACCAAAATTATCCAATTATTGGTTTGTTACACATGCTTAAGCAAAGAAACTGAGAGAAATGTTGCAATATTATGGGACACAAGACAGATATCAAGAAAAAATTAAAAGGCTGTGACAAAAGTGAGGATTTTATCTGACACAAGGAAACTGCATTAAGAAAATTTATAACAATTCTAAAACCTAAGGTGGGAGACAGCTAGGAAAACAACCTAATTGTGGCTGAATTTTTCCTCAAATTGGGAATAGCAAGACCAAGAATGTACATAAATGTCCATGAATTCTCTGCTATTATTTTTATTTATAACAATCTAAACTCACCATATGAATATGCTAAATCATATGGATGACAATTTTATAACTGATAACTGATATTTAATTTCAGGACTTGCATTTGTGCTTACAATTGGATTAGAAACTAGTATTATTTTAACATCTTAAGGGACAAAGGTTTTTTAGAAGTTTCAGAAAAAAACATGGTGGGGGCAGGGGTATCTGAAATACCTTCCCAGAGCCAGTAGTAATATATGAACTCAAGGGAACCCGAGCTCAGCAGATTGTAAACAGCAACTTTGTTATAGCTAGACGACATTGCATGGTGCTATTAATTTAAATCTTATTTAGTAGTTTTGTTTATATTTAGTTAGTAAATCTGGTTTTGTTTTATAGGCCCTAATGAAATGAAAATCTTTCTGCATTGAAAAGTAACCTAGTAACATATACCAAAATGGCTGTTTTTCATAAGGGCCATTATTCACCAGCTCATTTCTTCTATTATTTACATAATAAATATGGTTATAAAATTATGGATTAAAAAAACCATGCACAGCTTTTGTTTTTAAAAAGTTCTGCTTACAAATCAAAACAATGCCCTTCCAGTGTTTCCCAAAATGTGCCTCTGAGTATAGTTCAAGAACAGTCTTCCCAGATTTAAACCTAAATAAGAAAAAAAATCAGTGCTTTATTTTCCTATGAAGCTAAATTTTATTAAACTTGAGGATTCTCCTTTATTATTAGATTATAAGCTTATTATTTTGTGGGGTTACACCTCCCTTTTAATTTCCAAAATGGATGTTGTAGTAGATGGTCACTTTTTTTCCCCTGCAATGACTTAACCAATTTCACAATTTGGTAATCCTTTGTCATGTCAGTTCCCTAGATTTGGGGGGAAATTCTTAATAGTAGTGCATGAAATAAAAATCTCTAGGTAGCACTGGCCCACCTGTTATGAAATGGTGCGCATGTGTGTGTGTGTGCGCGCACGCACACGCACACACACACACACACACACAGATATACAGATATAGGTATTCCCCTCTAGCATTACAGGGAAAATTCATTCTGAGTGTGAACTCTCAATCAAGACGTTCTCGTTTCTACCCACAAAAACCTAATCACCACCATCCAGGGGACAACAAGAGAGGAGCTATCCTCTGGTCCCTAGGTACTCACAAGTAGACATTTTGTAGAACAACCTAGAATAAATCACAGCCAAAATAGGTTAATAATAATAATGATGACAAATAATACATAGAGAACAGAAATCCTGGAAGACTAATGACTGCAATAAACTCTTTGCTACTCCTGCCATTAAGAAATGAAGTGCTATATAATTGCCCTCCCCTTGAAACTGGGGTTGCCTTGTTAATTAGTTAAAACAATATACTGTGACAGGTGTGATACTCTGGGAATTTCTGAGCCTTTAAGATTCAGGCTGAGACTCTGCCATCCTTGATAGTAGAGTCCTGAACTGCTAATTATGTCTGACTACCTTGAAGCCACACCATACTATGAGGAAGCCCAATCTAGCCATGTGGAGAGGCCTTGTGAAAAAGACAATGAGATGCCCAACAGCCCCCAGCTGTTCTAACCTCTAAGGGTTCTCGATGGTCCCAGCTGAGACCACAGATATCCCCACTATGCCTTATCCAAATTCCTAACCAACAGAATTATGATATAATAAGTTGTTTTAAGCAATAAATAATCAGAATAAAAACTAATAGCTTTTCATGCATAGTAATAAAGACTTTAAAGCAAAACAAGAGAAATGCCTTGAGCAATAAATGAGTGACATCAGTCACAAGAGGATGATGATGCATAAAGATAAATATAAACCCATTCATTCATTTATCAAACAAATATTTATAACACTAGGATGTGTAAACAGAGATATATACAGGTTCTGAAGATGGTTTTTAACAAAGCCCTGACTTCAGAAAGTATTGTGTATTATAGTGTCTTCTTGTATACTTTTTAATGTATTCCACAAAAATAATCAACAATTCAGATCAAACCAAAATATAGACCAATCTCAGAGTGACCCAGGGCTGATGTCCCTCTATAACAATCTTCAACCTTTCCATCTCGTGGCACACATACACTAATTACTAAAATCCTGCAGCACACCAAAAAATATATTTTTGCCAATCTGACAAAAAAATTGGTATAATTTGTGTTCATTCATACCAGATGGCTATTGTTGTGTTGGCTGTTGTCATTTCTTTTTATTTGACAATCTAAAGGAAAAGAGGTCAGTGCGCCTGACTAAATAGCCAGGTATTGAACATTTAAAAAATTCTTGGTGGCACACCAGGGTGCTGCAGCACACTAGTTGAAAGTCACTGCCCTAAAAGAAGGAAGTAACGACTGAACCCAAACCCCACAAAAGGTCATTTGTAGTTTGTAGTATCAAAACATGCTTTAGTTAACTACAGTATACAATAAAATGTTTGGGTTCTCATTTCAGACTATAAATTCAGGGCATGCGTAACTAATCCTTTTTATTTCTTTTTCATAAAGTATCAGGTTAAAGAACCATTTAAAGAAAGAGGCGGGCAGAGGGGGGAAAAGTGGGGACAACTGTAATAGCATAAACAATAAAAAGAGAGAGAAAGAGAGAGAGACAGAGACAGAGACAGAGACAGAGAGAGGGAGAGAGAGACATTTAAAGATTATTACGAATGTGCCAGGTAGACCTTTTACTGCAGTCAAGACTCTGGGACCCAGAATGGGCAAAGCGAGTAAGGTCAGTAGTTAAGCTGTTGTTTTAACAAGATTTATTTCTGTCTAGGTGTGCTCCAGTTTAAACAAACACACTATTCCAGTGACTAAAATAATTTTAAATGCTTCTTTTATTAAAGCATAGACAATTTAACCTTTCATAATATTATTCTCAGGGTTCTAAAATTATTCACATTTTTTTCTATTTGCAGTATTTCTCTATTCGAATTTCGCATGTGGCCTAAAAGAGCACAAGTAGAAAAAATTATTCTACCAGGTATTTTTAAATACAAAAAAAAGTTTGATCTTACATTACGAAAGAATAAAATGCTAAATAAGTATGTTTACTGTAAAAGAATAAAATGGTAAATATGTATAATGATTTAAAGACCATAATATGTCTTTAAATCATCAGCACCTAGCACAATGACTCTGTAGAAGGTAATTGGGAGCAAATGTGTGCTGACTGATGATAATACATTTATTTCCCAGTTATAAATATTTTAAGTGTGGCAAAAAAATAAGTACTTTTATTTTCTGTCTCAGTAACTCAGAGGTAAAGAAAAAAGGATAACATTTTCAAAAGTGGTCATAAAGAAAATTTCTCATTTTCTCTTCAAAACATTAAACGAGGTATGGTGGTGGGGTATATTAATAAGTTCTATGTGTTCTAAACATCACAATAATAAAGGTAAGTAACAATATAACAGTAAACTAAATTAAAAACAGCCTTGCATTTTATCTTTTCTCTCCTAATTTCAACTACACGGTAACTTGTCAGAATTTCTTTTTTAAAATATGACACAAAAGAAAATTCTTACTGCTAAAAAGTAATTTGTTAATACTTTATCTAAAATACATTATAAAAGTCAACAGAGTTCTGAACAAGAACATAATTGGAAACTTTAAAAGGGTAATACTAACATTCCATTATAAAAAGTAACAGTATCTGGGAGAAAGATAGTCAAGAAGATTTGACTGAACAGGTAGCTCATTGTTCCTCTCTTCTAGACGGGTCTAGAAGCCAGCATGGCATGAGATGGAGCATCAGGAGACTTGGCTGGCTGCTTGGATCTCCCTCTGAGACTCAAGGCCAATCATTTACCAAGTTTTGGCCTCAGTTTTCTCACTGACAAAAAGAGAGAGTGGCACAATTATCTCCAAATTCCACTTCAGCTCTAAAAAATTCTACAAATAAAGAGCTATTAGTCTAAAGAAACTGGGTTTGAAGACACCAGAATCTTCATTTGCTTAATTAAGTCACATTTCCCTAATCTTACACTAAACGCTTTACAACTTTCAAACACCTACAAATAGATTACTTTTCTCTTTTATCTTTACAACAGTTCTGTGAGATAGACTGAGTTTACAGTTACTACATGTACTAACAAATGTCAAATGAAGGCTCAGTGACTGAGGTTACATGATTTGATTAAAGTCATTCAGCCAAAACAAACACACACACACACACACGCACGCACGCACGCACGCACGCACACAACACTAGAAACCAGATCTTCTGAATCTCAGCTCAGTACTCAAATTTCCAGGGAAAACAAAACAAAACACTTTTAAATCCATAAGAATGACAAATAAATTATAAACCAGTTAGAAAGAAAAAACATATAGTGTTATTTTTAAAGGTCTACACTGTTTATTTACTTTGAGCTGTCATGTGTTAAATTCTCTATTATTGTCAAAGTTTCTGGAATAAGAAAATCCTAGTTGCTTAAGCATGTTATAAAAATATTGCCATATATCAAGGTTTTCTAAATTAATGTATGTTCCCTGACAAAATAAAAGGGTACATAATAAAATAAGTTTTGGAATATTTGTAGATTAACAATTCATATATGCTTTTTAGTTTAACATAGCATTTCATAAATCTGTGGATCACTGTAATTTCAGACTTTTAGAAAATATCAATTGATACTCTAAAGCACTTTTGTGCCAGTGAACCCATCTTGGGAAAATACTTCTGTACATTTTAAATATATAATCATTTGCTAAATGAAATATAAAATTATAATATAATTTTAAATAAGGAAAAATTATAGTTTTTCTTTACTTTCCAAGCATACATGTTTTCATATTTTTTGAAAAGATGAAATCTCTTACATTTCACATGACAGTGTACGTTTCATGTGACGGTGTTTCTTTTCATTTTTTCCCTGAAAAGTTGCTCATCTAACATTACACTTTACAATCAACAGCAAGTTGGAATAAAGAGCTATGGTATAAAATCTTCTCATAACCTTAAAGTGTACTCTCAGTGATGCAAATGACATCATATTAAAAGATTTTTTAAAAAAAATGTGACCACAATAAATCAAATAGCCAGAACTGATACTGAAGAATATGAAAGAAACCACAATTCATATGAAGTATATACACTTTGAACATGTACTAGCAATGATAGGAAACTGGGGAAAATGTTCATTATAGAAATAACATTTGAACCAATCATAAACTATTACAGGATCCATGTCTACAACTGGGAACAAACATTTGCAGGTAAAGGGTAAGTCAAATTACTTAATCCTTGAGTCCCAGTTAACCCAATAGTAACATGGAAGTAACCACAAGTTTGATTTTTGCCTATTTATAAAATAGTAAACTCTAAGACAAAGGTTAATTAACTAATCTAAATTTATCTTGTGCTCATGACTTGGTAACACTAGATGAATTTACTGAAGTCCCAAAGGAATGAGACATTTCTAATCCTTCCCCAGACAATTATGAGTTCCTTAATACAAATTAATGAAACACACTTTCATTATACTTCCGTCTAATAATGTTTAGCAAGTCCAAAAATACTTTCAAATGCTTTTGAAAATGTACGGCAGCTTAGAAACTTGAGCTGTTTTTAGTAATGGTATTTTAAAAATGGTATAACTTACCACTCCAAGCAAAGAGGTATGACTTGTCACTGGTAATAGTGGTAACATGGGAGACTGTAAAGAGCTATTTTGAGAAAAAAGAGACTGTGGCTTCTAGTCTCAAACCTCACCCTTCCCTTCACATATCTGAAATTTAATGCTTATGTAATTCACAAATCAAATTTCTGTTTAAAAATGAAAGCAATAACAGCAGAATAAGTTATGTATTTGTTTTTAAAGATACATAGAAAAAAAATTTTATGAATAGAAGCAGTATGCCTAAATGAGTTTGGTTTTTTCCCCAAGTTTTTAAAAAATTAAGTTTGCTGGGATAACTTGATTAATAACATTATGTAAATTTCAAGTATACGAGTTTGTAATATGACATCTGTATACTCTACTGTGTGTTCACCACCAGAAGTTTAGTCTCCTTCAATCACCATGTATCTGATCCCCTTTCTAGAAGATTTTAGATACTTCCGTTCTTCCTAATCCTTAAATGTTTATGCAAATCTTCCCTCTCTCTTATATCCATTTTAGAATTTAGAAGGTCATAACCAGGCCATACACAGCTCACAGATACAGAGTAAATTTCAAAGCCACTTCCTTGTCCACAAATACATGAACAAATCATATTTTAAAATAAAGCACAGAATACCACAAAAAGGTATCAAAGTATAGTATGCTTCACCAACCTATAGTTATCCTATTTTCAGCTATGGACTAAATGCCACCTTTGTGAAAATGAGTTTAGACTCTAAGTGCTGGATTAGGGAATAATATAAGTCTAAAACCACTTAAAAAATAGTAAGAAACAGCATTTTTTGTAGGTTACATCAAAGAGATGACAGAATACACCTCTATGAGGGAAATAACCAAGAGCAGAGCCCTGAAACACTAATTCACCTTCTGTTCCTTTCACGTAAAACACTGTGAGGTGAGAGTCTTGAAATGCCCTTTCAATATGGAACTAAACATCATTTATTTCCTAAATATAAAACAGAATTTTAGCCCTGGCTGGTGTGGCTCAGTGGACTGAGCACCAGCCTGCAAACCAAAGGGTCGCCAGTTCGATTCCCAGTCAGGGCACATGCCTGGGTTGCTGGCCAAGTCCCCAGTATGGGGCGTGCAAGTGGCAAGCACACATTGATGTTTCTCTCCCTCTCTTCCTCCCTTCCCCTCTGTCTAAAAATAAAATAAATAAAATCTTAAAAAATGATACAAAACAGAATTTTAAAAGTGTATTATGAAAAAGACTAACATTTAAGCATTCTGAAATTGTTTTTCATCAATAGTTAAGTTTCTTTTGTGGGGAATATTAAACTTGTACTGTTATATGTGTGAAGAAGGTCACTGTACAAATCAATGATATGCATGGTACCTTTGAGAATTTAACCATTTCCCACTGGTGTTCTGTTCAGTCAGCCTATAAATGTGTAGTCCTGGTCTATAAGCAATGCCTCCTGGGGACATTTCCTTCAAGCTACCACTCCTTTCATTCAAAAGGAGGGCAGAAATGACACTTCTCATCCACATACACTGGAGCCTTTTCATTTATTTAAATGCCCTACATCTCTAACATGTTCAATAAAATACTGGTAGGTAAATAAGTTTTGGATTGGTGGGGAAAACAACACATTGTGCCTCCCAATATGACACAGATTTTAAGGGTTTATCGTCTAGTTTCTTGATAATACAAAAGTCCTCCTATCTGTGATTTCTTCCTATTTTATTTTGGCTATTTCTTTGGGCACTCAATACAATATCTCTAAGGGAAAAAAAAGTGTTAAGAAAATGAGGTAAAATTCCAATCTATGCATTTCATTCTCAGTAAAAGCACTTAAAAACAAAACAAACAGAATAACCTCTTGGAGACCTAAAAGAAAATACACTAAAACACTGAAAGTAGTTGTGTAAGGATGGAGCCATTATGGGTAAATTCTTTCATGTCCACACCTTCTAAATTATAACCATATTATCAAGTTATATTTAAAGTAAAACAATGAAAGATTACTAAGAAAGTAAGTTAAACCTAATGATTTCAAATATTTTAACTATCCTGGGCTTATTTTTTAAGACAACAGGGAAGTTGCCTATATAGCTTGACAATGTAAACAAATATAAAAATGTCTCATAATTATTTCCTTTTTCATTGTCTGTATGAAGAAAGGGAAAGGAATAAAGGGAATGAAAGCCACGAGTACACACTCACAAACCAAAACCACAAGAAAAATAATCTAAAACCAGATTATACGAGGCAGGAGGAAAGCAAGATTCTCTACTTAAGAAGTGATTTTGCAACACTAATAGGGTAAAGCCACATTCCTGCCACAAGCCTCACGGTTTCAAACAGGCCACACAGCTGGCGGTCTTGAAAGCCTTCCAGCTAGGAACCAAGACAGTAAGAAATCATCAGTAGGTCTCAGGACTGACTGGACTGAGCTCTAATCTGATTCTGATGAAACACTGTCCTGCTGGGGTATAATATTATGGCAGCCAGAAACTCAGTTAAATAGATGATTACGATCTTTATAGAAAAATCCTAAAGAAACAATGCTTTGAATGTGGGCCTCTTTAGTTAATGACAAACTGTCCTAAATATATTAAAAAGTACATGCTTTCTAGGGAGAGTCATCCATGCAATAACTTACAGGGAGACTACAGCCCCACCTTCAGAAATAATCTAGATGGACACTTAGAGCAAACTAGGTTGGTGTAAATATTAAGAGTCTAGTTAACTCTCAAAGTCAAAGCACCATGTGATTCAAAAGAAAGTCTTATTAGATTTGGAGTCTGAACTTGGTTTTCAAGGGCTCCATGGCTGTTTAATGAGCTGTTTTAAAGGCACTATTTTCACCAAGCCCTGGGAGTGTCCCCTGTGAAACTACCTTGACCAACTCCAAGAAGCCAGTCTTATACTGGTTTCCTACACAAGTCCCAAACACTTTATCTTAGTCCCCAAAGAACATTCTAAAACAGTATTCTGGTTTTGTTTTCAGAACATTGAAGAAATTACTCATCCTGGAGAGATTTGAGTAAGTACCTGTAGAGCTGACTGTGCTACACCCATTTTCTTCCTCACAGAGGAAGCAGTCTTACTAATAAGACATTCTTCACCAAACAGGAAGCAAAACAGCATTCTCCCCTATGACGTTTGAAGTTTTCTGTTGTTTTACCAGGAGTGCTTTTTTTCCTAACTAGAATATACTTTACAAATCTGATTCCCAGATAAGCTTCCCTCCTTTGGGGCAATGGTGAAATGCCCAAGTGAATAAATCTATCTACAAACTGCCAATTATTTACTTTATCACAACACCTAAATATAGCACTAAGAAAATCATCATGTTTTTCCATTAAATCTGACGTGCTGATAAGCTATACCAGCTCAATATTTTTGGCATGGTTCTTACTGAAATCTGCTTCTGTCAAAAAAGCCATTATGCCTTTAGGTCTTAGTAAAGACTATTAATATGAGTTCATTCCCATTACTGATTTACTGATATTGGAGATAAACAGTAGTTATTATTATAACACAAATAACACAAATAAATGTTATAAGCTTCCTTTTCACTTGGAAAGCAGTATGCATTCAAAGTACAGAGAACTGTAAATTCCTATAAGCAAAACACCAACTATTGTACGGTTATAAGCAATACTGTAAGAGCAATATGAGCATTTACTAGCTCCAATATTTGGATTTAAGTACAGTTTTTCCTTTAGTATCCTCATTCCTGAGAGTTATTAAGACAGTAAAATCCATATATGTTTTGAAATCCAACAGGCCATATTTAAATACTGACTTCTGCCATTTACTATTTGTATGATCCACGACAACTTAATTAACCTCTCTCTCTGCCTCAGTTCTTTTCTCTGTGAAATGGGAATAATGTTGTATATATTGATACCATGCTGAGATTTTTAAGAGAGTAAATTTTTAAAAAAACATGCAAAGCACATATAGAATGATCTGGCACATAGTAGGCACTTGATAATTTTAGCAATTACTATAATCATTATTGATGTTGCAGAGATCAACCAACTAACTCCTCATAATAGTCACAGAAGTAAAGTAAGTGTTCAGCACTTTCAGAAATATTTCAAATAATTTGTTGTTTTAAAGAAGTTTTTAGACTTATACTTCTAGGTTCCAGAACATCCAGAGAGCATCTCTGTCTTTAGGCTGTATCACAGACTCTTCTATTAGGTACTTGCAAGCACATACTCTATCACTACTTCAAACACGAGGGCTGCCAATTCCTGAGTCAGATTTAACTAATACATAAATACTCGGACTATGTAAACACTTTGAGAGTCTGTGTCAAATTTTTCAACAGTTAGTCAGTGAGTATTTATTGAGTCCACGGCATATCCAACTGTGTACTGGAAACTTGGCATACACACCAATGATCAAATATAATCCCTGCCCTCAAAGAGTTTCCCATCTAAAGGATAAATGGTGATTAGCAGGACACTTCATTTGGGGTGGTAAACACACAATACAGTATACAGTTGATATATTGTAAAACTGTACACCTGAAACCAATGGAATTGTATAAATCAATGTCACCTCAATAAATTCAAATTTTAAAAAGAGGAATTGAATAAATCTGTTTATTGAAAACAATAGAAAAATAAATGAAGGAAATAAGCAAAAAAGACATTAAAGAAAAATGTAGGAAAATCTAATATTTCTTAGAACAATGTAACAGTTGGCTAAAGATGGTCATACAGAATAGTCAGTGGACAACTGATAATTAGAACAGCTTCTTTGAGTCAGTCAGTTTTGCTATATTTTAAAATGGGAAAATATAAGAGATGACTAACAGATGAGAGGCAGTTATAAACATAAACTATGATTTGGATATTGAATGTAGTAACAGTAAGAAAGCACATCAATTCAATATAAGATAAAACATAAAATTACCTGGGTAGGAATAAAATTAGCTAACTTTGAAAAGGTTACTGATGTTAGGGTAACAGTAGTTTAATCTGGAAATTTAATAAAATTTAAAATTGAATATTTGATACATTAAGTCCTGTGCTAAGTATTCAACCTGGCAGGGGGCGGGGGCAGAGGAAATCATTATCTAGCGATACTTAACTTATTACCAAGACCAAATTTCTATAAAACAAGTGATAAATCAGATCGCTGATTATATGGTTATAACGTTGTCTCACTCGATACTGCCTAACAAACTATCTTTCCTTCCTGCCATTTGGTATGAATCTATGAATTTAACTGTCAAGATTTTCTAGGGGAAAAAGAAATCCAAAAAGGGCTAAAATTTAAAGAATTACACACACACACACACACACACACACACCCCTATTCAAATATTACATGGCAAATTAACAGTATTCCCAGAGCAATTCTGATCTTCAGTGGAGATGAACAGGCTAGCTTCTCTGAGCTATTTGGGGTCCCACTTCTCAGGCTCAGACCCTGACTACCCCCATGACTGGTCTCACATATCACTTCAACTAGCTCTGCAACTGTTTTTTCTATCCCTTTCCAAATCTGTCTTGCATAATAAAGTATTCCATTTTTCAAGATTAACATGCAGATGACTAAGATATACATTCTTAGGATAAAATATATCAAGTAAGCTAGTGATTATTCCACTTCGAATTTCTCTACCTTCTCCATCTTATCAATACACATGCTTTTCAACACCAAAAGGATATGCTGAGAGTCATTTTGTCAATTTCTGTCCAAAATCCAGGCAAACTTTCATTTACTTCTTCCCTACGAATTTATCAAGCATCAGGTGCCAGAGGGTGCAAAGTTGTTAATATTAATTATCCTCGCACGTATAGGATGTACTCTACAGATTAACAATCTCCAAAAGACAACTAATACCATTCTTACTCATGCCAAGAAGATTTTGCTGTCCCTGGAACCTGCTCTATAGAGACATTAGATCTTCTGTTCCCAAACTTGGCCTCATACCTGGAGCGGCTCTTTCAAATGAAGTCAGTTCTCCCTTTAATGAAGTTAATAGTCACTCTGTTCTTTTCAGATTTTCCCTTTTATTATAAATTATAAAATAAACAAATGTTCATTTGGAAAATGGAGAAAAGTATAAAAGAGAGAAAAATAATGCTCACCCCACACCTCTGAAGTACCTTGTTAATAGTTTAGCTAATATTTTCATTTAGTTTATTTCTTTCAGTTGTTTCTTCTATCCCTATCTTTAACATGATTAAAAATAATTCTATATAACAATTTACTACTCTGCCACTTTCCCTTACCACTATTGTTTTGCTATTGTAAGAATATACCATCATTTACTTAACCATTTCTTCCCTGTTAAATGGTACCAATTCCATAGAAACTGTATGATGGAAATCTTTGTATATAAATCTTCATCTGGATATATGCCTACATCCTTGAAACAGTATCAGGAGGGGCCCTCCTACATCAAAAGATATGATCGATTAATTACAAGGCTCCTAACACATGAAGTCAGAGTGATTTTCAGAAAATACCTATTCATACCACAAACCGGTAGAGGTCATGAAAATGCTGTTTAATCACAACCTAATTAGCAAAGGGCAGACTCATTCTTTCATTCATTTTAATAATCTGATAGGTAGAAAATGACATTTTATTCCAGTTTTCATTTGTATTTTTTATTAAGAATTTTTAAATTTAAGAATCTAATCTATTTTCCATAGAGGCTAAAATGAGACTTAGCTTTCCCCCAGAGTCTTTGACATGGGTGGCTCATTAACCTGGTCTAGCATTCTGGTCTTTCTGGCCAAAGCTTAGTCACCTCCACCTCATTACCTCAGAGATGGAGGCCATGACCAACAACATTCTAAGCAGTAGGCTGCTCTCTCTGGAACACACCTACTCTTGCAGTGGCAGAGGCAGCTCAAATGGAGCCACCAGAAAACCAGCCTGTGTTACTCTCTCTGCCTCCCCATAACTGGCAAGACAGGCCAAAAACACTGGGTTACGGTTTAACAGTTCCACAGAAACTCCAACTGTTCTTAATAATACTTTCCTCAGTTCTTCCTGATATCCATGATATAGTTCAATTAAGTTGATTGTCAAAGTTGCTTAGCACTTCTAACACAAACTTTGAGTCTGTGTATATATGTATATAAATTACATGTGTTCTTACCCTTAATAGTTAAGCTGCCACCAGATATGTCTGTCTACGCATATATATGCGTATTAAAGCACATGTGCTCTTACCCTTATTATTTATTTTTCCCACATAATGTGAAAGGATACAGGCATTTCCCTGCTACTGGTCCAAAATACTGATAGCACTAAAATTAATCAAATACATGGAAAACTGACCATCTTGCTCTTAACATAGAGAGGGAAAAAGGTTGAGCACACAAGTGCTGTGATTCCTAGAATTATAGAAAAAACAAAGTAACTTGAATGGCATGACTTTTATAAAATTGTCTGTAACATGAAGGTTCACACAAGGAAAAGTGATAGCAAGTTTTAAATTTCTTATATTGCTTATATATGATGAAACACAAAGACTGTTGGACTCAGTGATCCAATATTTAAGATTTTAAGCCCAAAAGCTAGGGGAGTGCCCTTGTCCCTTACACTGAGCCACTCTAGAACACACTGGTAGCTCCAAGCTATTTTCCCGACCTTCCCGGTCTTCCAGATGCATAAAAGATGGAATGTGGGAAAGGTGATGAGATATTTAGTTTATTAATAATAGTCCATAAACATAACACTGACATACAAAGGGGAGTAATGTCCTTAAAACAAAAGAAGGCCTTGGCTACCTTATTGTGGTTCTAATACCTTCCTTAGTGGGTTTCTCTAGAGACAGCACTTGTGGACAGGACAATCGGTACTCAGTCCTACCACAGCAGCTCTTTACCAGCAACTCATTCACTTCATTGCCTTTGCTTAAGCTTTCCTGCTCTAACGTCAAAACTTTCCATTCCTACTGTAAGATTACATATATTCTTGCAGATTGCACAAGGACAGTAATACATTCTCTGCTTTGTGTCATCTCTTTTCTTACAACACAAACACAAGTGGACACTCTTCAAATGAACAAACTTGCTGTCTATTATTTACATTTTGAACAATGGTATTAGTTAAGTAATATACCTGAAATACATTGAGTAAAGTATGCCTGGTAAACGAATAATGAATAGAAAACAAGACTGTAGTATATCTCCTCTCCTCATAAATGCATACCTATATTTACCATGAAATTCTTATGAAATACATAATATATTACAATCCATTCAAATATTGTACAAAAGATACCTCAAAGCTTGCTAAGTACCAAAACTGCTTTAACTGATTGTATTTCAAAGATATTTATCTTAAACAATTCTTCGATCCACTCTCTATAATAAAAACTATATATAAGGCATCGATCACAACATTAACTGACAAAGTTAATTCAGTGAAAAGCCAACCAGTTACACGAAGCAGCAATACAATGTGACAGTATGACTGTGTGCACAACTAACCAAAACGCTCAAGCCAAAACAAACCTACTAAACTTTGGAATGAAGGTTACCTGAATTTCCAAAGTCATTCTTACTCTTAACTAGAGAAAGCAGTCGTACAGTAGATAATATGATTAAACACTGATGTATTACAAAAGTTTAAAAAATAGAATGAAGACAGATGATTGAAAGCCAGATAGACAGAAAGACAGATGATAGATAAATAGGGTTTTTTTTACGCAGCATTACCTACCAAGTGCTTCCAACAGTCCCTGGTCCTTTAGGAGACAGCATTTGAATGAACCAACTGCATGCATCCCAGAGACTCAACCCACATTTCCTGATTTCTATGACAAGGATTGTCATTAACCAACCAAGATCACTAGGAATGCAGTACCAGTGTGGCCACACTTAAATAAACCTTTCATCTATTTGAGCAAAACAAAAACATTGTGAAACTGGTATGGCAAGTCATACAACTTAGCACTATTATACATTAGTTTCAGATGAGACCGCCTGACTAATCGGCGTACCTGAGACTCATACAGGAAAAATGAACACATGTTACTCACATGAACTTGGAAAAGCAAGAACTAATCAGTTCAAACAATTTTTAATAGGATAACTTAGTGTAAGGTTACATAAGCCATACAATGAATAAAGTGCTAGATAAAATGCTATAGATTGGTAGTACCTACTGAAGCTCAACATGTAATATTCCCAAGGTCCAGCAATTTCAATCTCAGGTATACATCCAAGAAAAGTGAACACTAAAAAACAGCATACAACTAAAAACGAGTATAAGAATGTTCACAGCATCTTTATTTATACTAGCCCAAACTGAAAATGACCCAAATGTCCATCAACAAGATTAATAAACAAATTTAATATATTCATACCACGGGATACTACACAGCAACAAAAAAGAAGAATCTAATACCATACACTACAACAGAGATGACTCTCAGAGATATAATACAGGGCAAAGAAAGCCTGACATCAAATAGTACATTCTATATGATTCAACTTTTACAAAGTTCGAGAACAGGCAAAACTAAAGAGGGCGGGATAGAGAGATCAGAATAGTGGTTATCTTTGGGGGGTCATTAAGGGGTGGGGGCACACAAGACAGCCTTCTAGGGGGCTAAAAATGTTCTATGCATTGATCTGGGTAGTATTTACAAAGTTGTATGCATATTTTCACATCTGAGTCAAATCCCATCTTGCTATCTCTCTGATCTTCAATAGGTTATTTAAGCTCTCTACACCGGACTTGTTTCCTCCACAGGATGGGGGAAAACACTTTTGATACAGGGTTGGTATTAAGATTGTGAAATATTCAAAAAGTAGTAATTTATAGTATTACCTGGTTTCTTACCTGCATCAAACATGGTGAGAAGATTTATGAATGCCAATAGCAAAAAGCAACCCTGACAGTCGTAGAAAAAAAAAAATCACACACAAGAAATTAAATTTGGAAAAGCCTGAGGACATATAGTATAAAAGTGAAAAGGCTGAACACAAAATTCATGTGTTGTCACAAGAAAAGGACAAATTATATTTATGTGATCTTAAAAGGTATAATATATATACAATATACTTAAGAAAGATTTCCAGTTGAAGTGCTTAGATAAAATTAAAGCAATTCTGACACCTCTGAGTTTGTTAACCTCAAGTTCCTGGAAAAGGTAGTCATGCAAAGCAACAAGACAAGAAAAAGACAGTAATTCTTCCCTAAATACTTTCAATTAGCTAATATTTTTTAAAGCCTCTCATACTGCTTCTACTTAAAAACGGCACAGGAAATAGTTCCAACACTAAGGATTTCTTTACATCCTGAATTGCCCAGAGCAGTACAGCTTTTAATTATATGCATAAAAGCAAACTCCATGTTTAAATTACAATTTTAGCACAGGTATTATATTTTTAACATGTTATTTCCTGGATTTTCTCTCATTATAAATGCCCAAAAGTAAAATTATGACAAATTATTTCTGTGTATAGAAACAACATAAAGCTTTTTTACTAAAACAAAAACAAAATCTAACGTTTACTGACCCATGTAATGCCAGAATGCTAAATTAAAGTAAAAATCTTAAAATAACCTAAGTAATCACAAAAGATCATGTCAATTTTTGAATTTCTGCTATAGGTTGTACAGTTCTTTGAATATATTCTAATTCAAAATTCTAGTTTACTCGAATATAAAATGTTACAAAGAACTTTAAACTAATTTGAAAAACTACTACAACTGCATAAATTGTATGCAGAGATGTTTTCTTTTTTAATAATTACAGGTATCTTCAGCTCACTAAAAAATTTATAGATAAAAGTAACTGAGATATTCCTTCCTTAAACTAAAATGTCTAAAATTACTGTTATGTATGAATTTGCATCAACTTTTTTAAAGCATAACACTTTAATGTTATTTTTACATCTACATTTTTTTTTCTGGTATTAAACTGCGTATTACCAAACAAACCAAAATAAAAAGACTTTAAGTTTATTTTAAGCTAAGATTTAGCTCTAAATGCTTACATTTAATTTTCTAAAGCAAAATCTCATATTCAGTGAGGCAGCAATCAAATATATTATTTTAAAAATCATTAAGATGTTATAGTCCCAGTACGAAAAACTGCATTTTGACACACAAATTACAGTTTTAAGCAGTAACTCATGTCTTATATCATGGCATGAACAGAGACACTGACAAGTTAGAATGCAGTGTCCCTTAAGGTCAACAGGACTTACTTTTATATCCATGTTACACGAATCCCTTTATTAAGGCTTCAAAAAATAATACTTATGAAAAGCAGTCAACTATGTGATGAGGGAAGCCATTTTAAAATGTATAAATCAACTATTTTACTAAAAACACAAGTATATTGTAAACAATAACTAGAATTAGAAGGGGTTGGAAATTAAGCCAACACAACTGTAGCTAAAATTGGACAAATACTCTAATTTTTTTCAATATCTAAGAATTAAAAAACAAAAAGAGCTAGTCAATTTTTTCAGTTACAAAACACAACTACATTTGTGTTTGAGCAAAGAATATCTGTGCCAAGTTTAGCCTACTGTGAATTAAAATAGCTTGATTTGTAAGCAGGCTTAAAACTATGCTTAATCAGTAAAAGAAAACCACCTACTCACAATATATTACAATATAATCCTGAGTCTATTTCAAGAATGCTGGTCTGACTAAAACTTCTTCCTAACTTATTCTTAATTCTAGATATAAAAATGAATCATTTTTTTGTGAAAGTTGACAGAAAATTCTACCAAAATCCCTTTTGACTATTTTAGTCATAAGTTTTGTTGTTGTTACTGCCATTTTGGTGTGTAGGGGGAGTTTGTGTGTGTGTGTGTGTGTGTGTGTGTGTGTGTGTGTGTGTGTGTTTCTTTAAAGAAACCTCATAATGAGTGTTAAGGTATATGATAAAAGAATTTAAATAGATTTTAACAGCAAATTTTGATGCTTGTATCAAATTAAATTTTTTTTCATTTTACGTAACTCACAGTGACCAATGCTTGCTCTGGTGTTCTGAATACTCTAAGTCTACTTAGTCTTCAAAGATCAAACTCCAAGAGTCCAGAGTTCAGAGAAATACATGCTTTACAAAACCTGGAATGTGGCTGCTCAATACAGAGTGGAGTGAAAAGCACTTGAAATCCTCACATTTTGGAAATGGGGCATCAATCATTTTTATTCATAGAGTCCAGTGCCTATAATTTACAGTTACTGCCTCAAGTCTTCAGAGCAGGCCTGAAACGTAAATATCATTACCTTCATTTTACAAAGAAACAAAGTAAAACTAAACGAACTTGCCTAGGTTCTCACTGCTAGTGGCAGTGATTCAAACCTAATTCAAATTCAAACCTAAGATTTTGTATCCAAATTCCACTTTCTTTACACTATAGCTTTGTTCATGTCAATATGTGGTTGCAGTATTTAGGTAAGAGCTGATGGGGCCAGTCTTCTCCAACTGCTTTTAGGACATGTTCAAAGACTAGAATGAATTAAAAGACTGAAAATCAAATTGAATAAAGTAAAGAATAAATAATTAGAAGCATTCACTATTACATCCATGCGTATCTCAGGGTACTGGTGACACACCAGTCCCAGACCCATGTCAGCTCTGCCCTGCTGTCGGAGTCTCCGGAACCCTCCCAGGTCAAGAGTGAGGCTGCAAACACTGCTCTGTCCTCGGTACTGGCCTGGGAGGTGAGGACTCTTGCTCAGTTACAGTAATCATTTCCCTTTTCCAAAACCACAGGGAATAACATGCTCAATAAAGATCCTTTTTCACATATGACCAGACAATGTAAATATCCATGTGCAGTAAAAAGTTTAAACATAGCCCTGGCTGGCGTGGCTCAGTGGATTGGGCTCCAGCCTGCAAACTGAAAGGTCGCTGGTTTGATTCCCAGTCAGGGCACATGCCTGGGTTGCAGGCCAGGTCCCCAGTTGGGGACCTGAGAGAAGCAACCAATTGATTTTTCTCTCCCTCTCTTTTTCCCTCCCTCCACCTCTCTCTAAAAATAAATAAAAATAAAAGTCTTAGAAAAAAGTTTACATAAAATTCCAAAGTTTCACAGCACCTTTCTTAAGGAGTTCTAAGCCATGGAGGTTTGAGAACCACGGGTCTAGGCAACTCTGAGGACACAGCCAATATCAGTACGCTGACAGCGACCATCACCTGCACTTGTCAATTCGTCAGTCCTGAAATCCACCTAGGTCCCTCCATCAGCTTGCTAAAGACAAGGTTTTCCCCGTGGCCATTTCATAACATACCACTGCCTGACCAAGATGGTATTCCTACTTTCCAAGAGTAGGTACTGCTGGTCAGCTACAGTGTCAAGCAATAAATGCTTTGCACATAAACATGACTATTGACTGTGAATTTCATGTCTTCCTTTCTTTCACCATTGTCTTTACTTCATATTAATCCTCTCCTCTTTCCGTTTTTGCTGCTACTACCCTAATCCAGGTCTTTACTGTTAACTAACCTTTTAATCTAACTAGTGTCTTGTCTATTCAATCCATTCTATACAAACTAATCTTTAAGACAGGTTTCATAAGACTTCTAGCGAAGATGGAGGCATAGGTAGATACACTTTGCCTCCTCGCATAACCAAAAGGACAATAAGAAATTTAAAAACAAAAACCAATCAGAACTGCCAGAAAATCAAACTGTATGGAAGTCCGACAGCCCAGGATTTAAAGAAGAAACATCCATCCAGACTGGTAGGAGGGGTGGAGGGGATGCGCAGCTGGAGGACAGGGTGGGGGCAAAGAGGCAGCTGGCGGACCAAGTGGTCCCATATTTGTTTGTGGATAAACTGGGAGGAACAACTGGGGAGCAAGACAGACCACACAACCCTGGGTTCCAGCGTGGGGAAAAGAAAGCCTCAAAACCTCTAGCTGTAATAACCTGTGGGCATTGCGATGGCAGGAAAAGCTCCCAGCTTCACAGGAGTGTTTGTTGAAGAGACCCATGGGGTTCCAGAACATACACAAACCCACCCACCTGGGAATCAGCACCAGAAGGGCCCGATTTACTTGTAGGTAGTGGGGGAAGTGACCGAAAGCCGGGAGAGAGCTGAGCAAGCTGCATAGTTCCCTCTCTGACCCCTCCCCGCATATAGCTCCACAACGCAGCAAAGTGGGTTGCCCCGCCCTGGTGAATACCTAAGGCTCTGCCCCCTACGCATATAACAGGAGCTCCTAGACAAAGAAATATGGCCCCAAGGAAAGAACAGGTCAAAACTCCAGAAAAACAATACAACTAAGTGGTGAAGAGAGAGCCAACCTATCAGATGCAGAGTTCAAAATACTGGTAATCAGGACACTCACAGAAATGGTTGAGTATGATCGCAAAACAGAGGAAAAAGTGAAGACTATGAAAAGTGAAATAAAGAAAAATATACAGGGAACCAACAGTGAAGGGAAGGAAACCGGGACTCAAATCAACAATTCAGAACAGATGGAAGAAATAAACATTCAACCAGAACAGAATGAAGAAATAGGAATTCAAAAAACTGAGGAGGCGCTTAGGAACCTCCAGGACAACTTTAAATGTTCCAATATCCACATCATAGAGGTGCCAGCAGAAGAAGAAGAGCAAAAAATTGAAAGTTTATTTGAAAAAATAATGAAGGAGAACTTCCCCCATCAGGGCAAAGGAAATAGACTTCCAGGAAGTTCAGGAAGCTCAGAGAGTCCCAAAAAAGTTGGACCCAGGGAAGCACACACCAAGGTATATCATCATTACATTACCCAAGATTAAAGATAAGGAGAGAATCTTCAAAGCAGCAAGAGAAAAGGAGACAGTTACCTACAAAGGAGTACCCATAAGACCACCAGCTGATTTCTTGAAAGAACACTTGCAGGCAAGAAGAGGCTGGAAAGAAGTATTCAAAGTCATGAAAAGCAAGGACCTACATCCAAGATTACTCTATCCAGCAAAGCTATCATTTAGAATGGAAGGGCAGAGAAAGTGCTTCCCAGATAAAGTCAAATTAAAGGAGTTCATCACCAAGACCTTATTAAATGAAACGTTAAAGGGATTTATCTGAGAAAAAGAAGAAAATAAAAAATATGAACAGTAAAATGACAACAAACTCACAACTATCAACAACTGAACCTAGAAACAAAAACAAAACAAACTAAGCAAACAACTAGAACAAGAACAGAGTCAGAAAAATGAAGATCACATGGAGGGTTATCAGTGGGGAAGGGGAAAGGGCAGAAATGGTACAGAAAATAATAAGCATATTTGGTAGGTACAAAATAGACAGGGGAGGTTAAGAATAGTATAGGAAATGGAGAAACCAAGGAATTTAGATGTACAACCCAAGGACATCAACTAAGGGGGGGAATGCTGGTGGGAGGGGGATGTAGGGCAGAGGGTAATAAAGGGGAGAAAAAATGGGACAACTGTAATAGCATAATCAATAAAATATACTTTTTAAAAAATCAATAAATAAAATTTTTTAAATGAAAAAAACGATAGCTTTCATCACGTCAGACTCTGCTCAGAATCTTTCAATGGCACTATACTGTGAACTGAATCAATTTTTAACACCTCTTCATAACTTTTAAAGCCTAATTTGTATCCTCCCTATTTATTTATCAACTTTATTTCCTATTCAGATGGACACCAAAAACCAAATCAGGCTCTCTAATTAAACAAATACAAATCAGATCAAGCTGACCCTCCTGCTTCCTCACACTGCATTTGTCAGCTTGACCTGATGGTTTCAAGACGTGTCATTACTGCTTCAAAGACGTTAGTTCCCACTGCTCCTCTAACTAAGACCAAACTCCTTCAATAAGGCATTCAAAATTCTCCATAATCTGGCTCCAACTATCTTTGCTGTCTTCTGACTACAAGCCACATGCATCCCATTCTTTGACAGCAAGTTCCCTGCCTTCCTAACAGAGATGGTGCGGGCCTTCCCTGTATCTACCGGTGTCCTACTGTTCACCTTTGATCCACATCCCCATTATCTCTACCTGTTAACAATCCTTCCCATCTTTCAAGGTTCTGCTCCTACTTCAAGACCCTTCCTTGATCTCGCATTTGAGAATTAGCATATTTTGCTGTGCATAAGGCACTCCCATATATAACTCTCCCACGTTTTTGTGCGCATTATACACAGGATCATTATGCCCATGTATAATGTACATCCTTATTACTCCTTCAAACAGGTGGGCAAGAAAATGTGTATTGTACACGGCAAAATATGGTAGATCTCTCTAGTCTGTTTTCATGAAACTTTCTTTATACTGCTCCTTAGACTCTGTTCTACGTGTTAGCTCTATTAGTCCACACATCTTATTTTCACTTTTAGAGCATGAACCTCCTTAAGGGCAGGGGGTTCTAACTTGACCTTTAATTTACCTCAATACTAATAACCTGTAGCACAGTACCTTCCTTGAAATATCCATTATAACAAACACCAATAAATGGACTGTGTCTGGGTCCTTGTCAAATGCCATCAAGTATTGTACCCGGTAGATGTGGTGAGAAATAAAAGCATAAGCAAAATAACAAAATTCATATTACCATAAAGTAAAAACTAAAAAATGGAGACTGCTGACGGCACTTAATATATACATTCTTCTCTGCTCAGGTCCCTTACCCCTACCTACATACACCATGGTCACCTTCTCAGTCAACCTGAACATGTTCTACTTATTCCTGTTTCCATGAGCTCTCCTTACAATGGTCCCCATACCTGCTTACCCCTTTCTTCACAATCACGATAAGCCTTTTCTGGAATGATGTAAACACACTCACACTCAGACTACAATGTCCGTTCTCTAGAAAGAAGAGCTAAGCCTGTTCCTTTCAACCATGGTAGAGCCAGCCGTACCAATAAATGTCAGCTATAGCAGTCAAACAGATTTTACACTCAATTTCAAAGGCTTGTTGTTAAATTGTGGTAAAATATACATAACATTAAATTTATCATTTCAAGCATTTTTATACATGTCCAGTTCAGTAGTGTTAAGTACATTAAAACTATTGTAGAATCTTTTTGCCTTGCAAAATTGAAACTCCATGCCCATCAAACAACTCCACTCCCCCCTCCTCATTACTCCCTGCCCCCTGGCAGCCACCATTCTTTGTCTCTGTACATTTAACTATTCTAGGTTCCTCACATGAGTGGAATCATTCGGTATTTATTTTTCGGTGTCTGGCTTATTTAGCTTAGTGTACTGTCCTCAAGGTTCATCCATGTTGTAGCATGTTAGAATTTCCTTCCTTTTTAAGGCTAAATAATATTCCATTGTATGTATAGGTCACATTTTTTAATCTATTCATCTGTCAATAGACAATAAGTTGCTTCCACATTTTGGCTACTATGAATAAAGCTGCTACGAAGTTCATCATGAGTGTACAACTGAAGGATCTGTTCTGAGATGATTCAAAAGTCTTTCTGGAGGAGGCTGGAGGAAGGGAGGACGAGGGTAACAAAGGGAAAGAAAGTCATCTGAAACTGAGACCAGTACTGCTTACAAATACTGATGGAGGCAGGTTTATAGATGTAAAGATGCCATGGACCAGGAGCTACTCACAAAACAAATCAGTGCTTAGTGTTAACATAAACTCATTCATATTTTTTAACACTTGGTTTGGACTGTATATCAACAACTTTAAGAATAATGCCTATGTACACACACATACACACACATGTTGGCATCCCAGCACTGCTGAGAAGAATCACTACTCATTCTCAAATAAATCCCTGCTACCGCTCATCCTAGAACATATTAGTCAAGGTGTCCTTGAGAAAAGCATCCCCTTTAGCAAAGGCACATGTGACATTCAACCTGGGGCTTATTTTCCATCAAGAAACAGTACTGTCTCCCTCTTCTTCCATCATCCTAGCTTCTCCCACGAACTTGAACACAGCTCTTATTCTTGCCCCCAGGTCCATCTCTAGAACGAGCAGGTTGAATTCATTCTAGAGACAGGAAAGTTTCTATGTAGAATGAGGATTTGTGAATGACTGCTCACAAAGCCGGATCAGGGTCACGCACCATCAGAAGCTGTTGTGCTGCCTGCCTCCCAAACATCTAGAAGAGCTAGATGGTAAGAAGTAATTCCTGCCAACATGTCCCTCCTGGTATCCCTTGTCTGGTCAAGGAAAGCATAGGAAAAAGGGGTCTGACAAAAAGAAAGACTCTGGATTCAGTTTTGCAAGAAAGAACTCTCTTTCTTGAGAGAGAGGCACAGAGTATATTGAGCAACAGCACAAATTCTGAGGGCAGACTGCTGAGATTCAAATTATGGCTCTCTACACACTGGCCATGGGAAAATCTGCAAAATAGGGGTAATAATCACACCTACTTCAGAGTGCTGCTAACAGGTTTCAGGTAAATGAGTTAATATTAATGAAGCACTTAGAACAATGCTTGTCCTGTGGCAAGCACTATACAAGTGTCTGTAAAATAAACAAACAGGTAGTTTAAGTTCTACAAAAAAATGACCAATCCTGCAAAGGCACAATGAAATCCTGGTACCTCAAGCAATTTCTAAATGTGTACTCTTCAAAATCCACATGCATAACCACAAATTAAATTATCCATAACTAAAAAGTCAGTGAAATTGTACTGTAATGATGCATGCCCAGACAAAACACCTTCACTGATTTAATTACTAATAAAAATTTTAACAAAGATAAGAAAACATATTACTCAGAAATGTTTCTATTTAGTATTAAAAATTTATTGTTTGGTAGCTTCATATTTGTTTATATTCTTTTAATTAATGAATCCTAATTTCTGGTGAAGCAGAGAATAAGGAACAAGCTACATGATTGTCCAAAACACTGGCAAAGACATATAGAAGGGACAAAAGAAAGATCATAGGTAAATTTTCTAATGCTCAAATGCACTCCATTTAATTATACATGTTCAAAAGCATGTTGTTTCCTCAATGAATTTTGTGCAAAAGTTACATTTCTATTACACAAAATTCAATACAGGTCTCATTTTCTTCTACGGCAGTAATTTCCAAAGTACAACTGATTTAAAAAGCTCCTGAAGTGCCTACCTCTTAAAAAAAAAACAAAAAAAACTAAAGATTTTTTTTTTTGGAATGACACTAGTATTTGAAGTAAGTTTTTTATTACCTTAACGACTACAGAACTAAGTAATATACCTACTACTTCACATGAAACAATCACATACAGAAGTAGTTACTCAGCCCTGGTTGGTATGGCTCTCTGGATTGAGTGCTGGCCTGTGAACCGCAGGGTCGCCAGTTTAATTCCCAGTCAGGGCACATAAATCTTTTTTTTCTTTTTCTTTTTTTTTAAGTAATTATTCAACCCACCAAATTTTTCTAAATGATTTGTCTGTTTTAACAAAGTAATGACTTTTAAATTAAGTTCTTTGCAGTTTTAAAATTCAAAATATCTGGACTTTTAAAAATTAACCATATTAATGCTGTCAATGTTAGGATTTTGAAAATCAGTGTAATAATAGTAGGCAAAACAGAACAAAAAACCCTCAAACAGCCCCCTGCGGCTTATAGAAAAATCGATGCTCTTCATAATTAGCTTTTGCAAGTCAGTCTTTAAGATTTACTTCTCAGAAAATTCAAAATAATTCTATATATTATTTCCTTTAAATTTTTTTGACCTTAAAATTCAATGTTATAACATTTATTTTATTATTTTTAATGAAGTATAGTTGACATACAATACTTACTTAGTTGCAGAGGTCCAACAGAGTGATTCAATATTTACGTACTTTACAGATATGACCACCAACTGAGTCTAGTAACCATCTATAGCCGTACAAAGTAATTATACCATATTGTTGACTGTTTTCCCTATGCTATTCATGACATTCCCATGGTTTGTTTATTTTTATAACTGGAAGCTTGTGCCTCTTAGTCCCTTCACCTTTTTCATACCATCCCCTCTGCTCCCCTCCCCCCTTTCCTAACTTGCAAAAATACTGCCTTGTGTTCTTCCTAATGCTTATACCAATTCAAATAAAATTACTTTCATGGTCAGACACTTTTATGCTTAATACTGCATTATCATTACTTTGGAGGAAACCCAAATAAATTAGCTTCTCTGATTTACATTTACAAATGTATTTTTCATTTGATCATTCTAATATTAAGCTAATGTGAATGCCACAGATTCTCATATGCTGAATTAATGCCAAGCTTCTAACATTCTGGAATGCATTAGATACTGCAGGTGTGCCAGAACACACATTCCAGTATTAATACAATATTATTTCATTCTATTTTTTTTTAAATACAGACTTCTCTGCAGTGCACAACTTACATAAACACACATACATACCACATAGTTAAAAATCTCTTCTGAAATATTTTTTAGCTAAGCAGCAAAATTTACTTTTGGTAGATTCCTTACATATTTGTTATTTAACACATACAAAATATAAGTAATGCCACTGAATAAAGTACATGAAGATAGTATTTCAGAAATAACAGTCTTTAAACCAATAACCATTAACTTATATTCTATTTCGCTACAGGCACTATGCAGAAAAAAATAAATATTTAATATCCTCCTATGGTCAATAAATTTGAATTACTTCAGCAGTCACTGCAAATACATTTAAATGTATTAAGGAAATGCCTATACTTATAATCCTATAGGTCAGTAAACAATTTTCAAGGGAGAAAAATCACTAGTAAAACTGAAGTTCATTCAATGTCTCAGGTCAATTATTTCTTTAAAATTTTTTTTTTTGCATAAGAAATCAGTGCAAAATTTCTATTTATGCCCTTACTGGTCCTTAAGTTTCATCCTGCCATACATAACATCCTTTCTAGAATGTCAAAAGTGACTAAAACAGTGGATGAATCTTTCCATACCAATACCATCTCAAAGGTGATATAAAAACTGAGGTGATCAGTGATGATTTACACTGGTGTTGTTAAATAGAGTGACCAGTGTAAACTTCTGAGGACAAAAGACCCCTATCTTCTCTTTCATTATGAATGAGTCACATTTGAACCTTTCATTCTAATTCAGGATTAAGAAAATGTGACAGAGAAGACATTCAATATGAGTTCCACATGACCAAACAATCTGCCTAGAAAAACATGCTCTAAAAATTCATTTTAGGTTGACTATTTAGGACCTGGAACACTCTCTCTTATGAACAGTGTTATAAATGGTTATTAGGTTGCCCCAGACCAGCAACAAATGCCTTTTAAATCCATATATTCTATTTGTATAGTACTAGAGCAGCAATTTTCAACCTTTTTCATCTCATGGCACACACAGGCTAATTACTAAAATTCCGTAGCACACAAAAAGTTATTTTTGGCTGATCTGACAAAATATTAGGTATAATTTTGATTGGTTTACAAAAAATAATAGTATTTACCTATCCTTTTTGCACCAAAGTGACTTTTTTAAAAAGGATTTTATGTATTTACTTTTAGAGAGAGGAGAAAGTAGAGAGAAAGGGAGGGAGAAAAATATAGATGTGAAAGAGAATCAATTGGTTGCCTCTTTCACGTGCCCTGACCAGGGACCAAACAAACTGCCAGGCAACCCAGGCATGTGCTCTGACCAGAAATCAAACTAGTGACCTTTCACTTTGTGGGGCAACGCTCAACCCAGTGAGCTACGCTGGTAGGGGCCCAAAGTGACTTTTTAAAAAATCAGGTGCCTATACTTGTATATAAGGATTGCTGGTACCAAGAATTAACCAGTCACACACAACCTTACTATGCAACATGACCAGTGAGGTGCAACTCTATTATATGACTTATATACTTAAGGTTCAAGACAGGGCATTCACACCATACAGCTATTGTTGTGTTGGCTGTTGTCATTTTTAAGTTGACAATGTAAGAGAAAAGAGGTCAGTGCCCCTGACTATATAGTCAGGTATTGCATGTTTTAAAAATTCTTGTGGCACACCAGTTGAAAATCACTATACTCTGGTACAGTATTTACAATTTTGTAAAAACTAACCACTATGAGTGAAAACGTTTCACAGAGAAAACTCAGATTCCCCACAATGGGTGTCAGGAACTCACCTCCCCTTCACCTTGCTACAGAGGGATAGGGAACATGCCCCCCACTCCCTTTCCCAGACAGTAACAGAACACTATTGTGTCTCCCCTGAATGGGGCAGGAGTTACCACAGGGCCAGTGGGGAGGCAGTTGGGGATATAGGAAATGTTTTAGGAAAGATGATGGGGGAAGAGAGGTGGGGAAGGTGTGAGCGTGAATGAAGACCAGGATGGGACTAAAGGTTTGAGGCCAGGTTCTGAGCTTGAGAGACGACAGCTATGGGTAAGGACCAGTGAGTGCCAGCAGAGATAACCAGTGGGTCATTCTCAACCAAGGGCTAGCCTGCAGTCTTTCAATTCACCTCACCTGCCACCTCTGGCCAGAATTTCACTCCTCCTCTGGCTGGCTACAAAACAGAACATCACCTCTCTTATGTTCTCATTAACAACAAACCCTCTACATGTCTAAGGAGTTTTACTGTTAATAACAACAGCAGAAAGTTAATGGGCCCTCTTGTATATTGATTAATGGTGACTCTTTTATGGAGGAAATGCAACTCCATTCCAGGAGCTGGGACAAGCTGTGGAGTGAAGGATAAACGATGGCTTCTTTCTGGCCCTGGGCAGGGATAAAGTGGGACTGAGGCGAGGAAAGGCTCCCATAGAGAAAGACAGAACAGTGGCAAGAACTCCCAAACTGCAGCAAGTCTTACAAAACAAATCAAGAATTATATAAATCAAATGGTGTGGAGATTGACTGTGGGAGCAGGGTGTGGCATGGGTGCAGGAGGGCAAAGGGGGAAAATTGAGACAACTGCAATAAAATTACAATAAAAAATGATTTTAAAAAAGAAAAAAAATTATATAAATCAAGGCCTTTCATTAAAAGTTCAACCATTCAAAAGACAAGACATGGTTCTAAATAGCATTGTAAACACTTTGTCTCAAAAAGACACCTAATTTATTTAATGTAAAATGTGTCTCAAGAGGAGGAGTTAATGTTAACACATGCTTTGCAACTGCTGATGACTAAGCTGTAGTTTTGTAGTAAATTATAGTGGCCATGATAATCTAAAAGTAATTTACTGTCCAAGTTCCCCAATCACACCTGGAAATATTTAAGCCTGTCATACCATGTATGTTAATAGTTAGGAAGCAAGGACTGTAGATTAACCACATCTGAAAAGTTAAATTATCATTTCATACAGCTCCAAAAGATCACGAATAATACAATATGGCTACTTACCCCCAGGGGTAAAAAGGCAATGTGTGACACATGGGAATGCAGGGATAAATAATCACTCCAAAGACCTTCACAGGCAGATTTTTCAAAGAATTTGTAAACATGCCATGCATAGTTTATAAATTTTTCCTCTGCTCAGGAGTTGTCTTCAAATTTAGAAATTAATTTTTCAGCCACATAAAATTTCAAAGCACTTTTTAAAGAATCACATTTAGAGTAATTTCCACCCCCCAAGAAGACAAATGGCATATGCACCAACTACTGCCCCTTGTGTACTATCTTCACTCTGGGGGGAAGAGGGGTGCTACAAAAGCCATTAAGCACAAAAACAATTAGCAGCAGTGTGATGGAAACTAAACCTTGAATACATATAATGTCAGGACCCTTTCCGCATTCCTTAGAAGATGCTACTAAAATGAATTCCTCATAATTTAGATTTCTGTCAGCTGTAAACTCTGAAATGCAGCACAAACATTAATTCTGTCTCACAAAGAATCTCAATGCCAACTTTCTTTAAGTAGTGTTTTCTCCAAGTCACATTTTTTTTTGTTTTACTATTATTAATCAAGACTTGAAAGAGACCTACTCCAACACTCACAAAAATTTTTAAGTAACTGAGGCAAGAAGAGTCCAGGTGACCTGCCTAAGGTGCCAATGGGTAGAGCAAAAGGTGACTTCGAGTTCACGTGGACAGCTGGTAGAGCTGACGACAGACAGCAGTCAGACCCAGGTGCCATGCTGACCATCTTCTCCCCACACAAGCTGCAACTCTACCATGCCCACGACTCACATCCAAACACAAAGAACTGCAGTGCTAGTTGTGCTATGAAATGACACTTGTTACCTGTACTGTGGGGAATCTGAATCTCGAGGATTATATATACGCTATTCTAATCAAGAAATAATCGACTTGCCTGTGTTCATAAACAAAATTTATGTGGTTTTCTTATGACATTCTGAAATGTATAAAAATCTGCACAAGAACTTCTGTGTTTAATAATAAAAAGTTTAATCAGGAATAGAACATTTTCACCTGCATCTCCTTCAAAGCTTCCAAAACCCTGTTTTTCTGGCCTTCGCTCTAGCCAGACTGCTGTACCTGCCATTTTGACTTGTTCAATCACTTTGAAATAACTGTGTACAGCCACTGGGTGTAAGTAGCCCAGTGCTTACTAAACATTATTTCTCCTAACATCCCTATTTACAGAGATAAGCAAACTGAGACTCAGATTAAGGTTTTGTGTCTGCGCTGAGCACAGTATTTTTATACTGCTAAAACTTAAAATTCTGATTATTGTTGAAATGACTATCCATCTGAACACAAGCTGCCTTTAAAAAAACTAAACAGAATCATAAGAAATATCTTTTTTACAAAATAAGAAACTTTATCACATACATCCATGTCCAAAAGGCCTACTGGACTAGAAGCTATAAGCAGGCAGCTTCTGGGTCTTCATCATTCACAGTGGTTGCCAGCCCAGTGCCCAGATCATGTTAAGAACACAACAAATACTGTGGAAGGCCGGGAAGTGGAAAGGAGTAAAACCTATATATAGAACCAGGACTGGGTGAGCAGGTCTGTCCGTCTCTGTACTCGAGTAGTGAGTGGGGTTAATATAATTCCCATGTACGCCTATCCACTATATTCCCAAATCTTTTATATTGATGGAATTTTGGAAGTTAAATTTGCTGACAGGTTAATGGACAGCTTAATTGTGATTTTTCAACTATAAAAGCAGGTGATCTTAACATCTGCCAATACCATCCCTATAAAATATACTGGCAGATTCCCATTACATGTGCCTAATTAAAATGGTTTTCCTTAATGTGAACAAAATTTAACCTCCTCTTTTAATCACCTTCATTCTACAGATTAAGGGACAAAGATAGCAGAATTTACTTCTGACATGTACAAATACATATTGAATTCACACGCATTAACTTTTATCTTAAAATTTACAAGATTATCTTGAGTTGTTGAAATCTTCTATTTAGAAGAAACTGGGGGAGGTGGTTAGGGAGAGAGAGAGAAAATCTACTGCTAAAGCAGGAGTCCACAGTGCCCACTGTGGACGCCTCTGGGCAGCCTTCAAGCAGAAGCTTTACTGCGCCATAAAGGCAGCACAAGTCGCTCCAGGATCACAACTCGACTCGTACACTTGCAGCCGCATCTCTGGAAAGGCTAAGTTTAGTGCTTCTACATGGTTGGTTCACAATGAAGTAGTACAACTTCTTAGAAAGAAAGTGTAAGAAGCTTCACTGAAGGAAACTATAAACAACTGAAACGATTTAATTATTTTCTTCCTTTTTCACTTACTTAAAGTCAGTGTTTCCTGGCTGTGCTAACTGCTGATAGAAAAAGCTAAGAAACAGTTCCTACCCACTAGGAGTTTATAATATATTTACTACTATGTACTGGGCAAATATACACAAGAGGCTATAATGCTAAATGAGATTATGTGCCCTGGAAGAACAAGAAAAGCATTCTGTGGGTTACTAAACCCAGCAAAGGCTGTAAGAAATTGCCCTTGAGAAGCTTCCTTTCACAGGCTTCCTTTCAGAGATGAGGGAAAGGGTATTTCTTAAAGAGCAAACAGCTGACCAAAAACTCAAGAAAGCACAGTAGGCTGAACACTTGAGCTAGAATGCAGTACGGTTATGGTGGTAAGGGAGAGGCAAACAGGACAGGTACATTTGGGCATTACTATGGAGGACTGAAAAAGCTAAGGAGTTTTCACCTGTTTGCAAAGGCTGTGGGAAGAACCAAGTGTTTGGAGGCCTTTAAAAAGTAGTCTGATTACAAGGCTTGAGCAAATCTAATCTTATTTCAGTGTGGAAGATAAGCTGGACTCCGTCAACAAGGCAGGGAACTGTTACAACAGTCCAGGCACAAAGAGCTGAGGGTCTGAGTACAGGTGGTGATAGAGGGAATGAGAAGGGCTGTCATGTGTACAGTGAGCCAACGTAGGCTGCACAGAGCCTAGCAGATGAGCACATATAGGAGGTAACAGAGAAGAGTCAAAATGGCTGATGTGTTGAGCCTGGGTGAGTGACAGTGCCAATTAACAGAAACCAGGAAATTGGAGGAAAAACTGGTTTGGGTGGAGGGAAGTGAGGAGTTTCACTTCAGTTGTGCTGGATGGAAGGTGTAAACAAGCTATCCGGAGAGGAATGTCAAGTAAGCAGTTTAGAGCTTAGAAGTAAGGTCAGGTTAGGGTCATAAATTTGGGACCTATCTAAATAAAGTTGATTGGCATTAGCTTGGATTGGATAAGATCACTAATCAAAAGAACATAGAAGAGAGAAAAAATATTTGAAAATGTCTACCTGCAGGGAATGGTGGTAAGAGGGTAGTAAAACTAGCAATGGACACACAGTATTGACCAAAGACAGAGAAGAATTAAACTCATGCTCAGTCCAACAGAAGTTAATTGGGAGTGCGTTACATGTGAGCATTAAATTGGAGGTAAAATGATGACTAAATGGTAAAGTCCATACTTTAAAAATATGATGTGAAAAAATCAAGCAAAAAACCAGTTGCAAAAAGAACTCAGGAGGGCATAATTATAGCTGCAGGTACTGCAGACTTTTAATAATAATAAAAGAATACTAACAACTTTATGACAATATTTGCAAGCAATGGGTAACATTCTAGAAAAATATACATTATCAAAATAGCCTCAAGAATAAACTAAAAGCCTGTAATCACCATTAAAATGGATTTTTACCTGAGATCCCCTAACAGACAGAATAAGCAAAACTGCATGCCCCATATCACCAGAGGCAAATTAGAAAATAGAGAAAACAATGATTACCAAATTAGGTACTGAAGGGGGAGTTTTTTAACCTGATAAAGGGCATCAAGGGGCCCAGTATACATTCTGGGTGGTCTCTTGTCATGACAACTCTGCTTCCCAAGTTTTAACATGAAAAGTGACTACATGTGCAGTCAGATCAGCATTCCATTAAACCCTGAATTCTGTCCAACTCTAAGGAACAACTTCATGGCACTTTCAAATGGAAAAAATATACTCTCAATATCTCAAAATTTTTAAATATTTTTCTGTTATGTCTATATCATCTGTGAATCTAATTTTTATGATTTTTTTCAATTTATATCCCATCTTGCAGTGCTAATTTCCACAAATTTACTCTCTATAAGAGAGCTTTTCAATTTATCCTAAAGCTGATTTCTATAAGTCTTCTTAACCCACCCTCAATTCTAGCATGATGGAATTTGAGGGATTTATCCAAGATATTATTTTAATAACCTAGACTATGTCCTCCTCCTCAGTATTAGTAGCTCTAAGGAACAAGTATTTATAGTACACTGCTATATGTCCAGACAATGCATTATTTTTAACAGAACATACAGCATTTATCTCTTGGATGTGTGTAAAGCATGGTGTCGTACAATGGCAAAACAACATGCTATTATTCCCTGGCCTTCCCAAAGAATGCCCAGAATATGAATGATCTTCTTAGCACAGTGTTTATAAAGAATCGTCTACAACAACTACTATGTTTAGTAGTATTATAATAAATAATTCAAACTACCCTATACTTTAATGTCTACTTTTGAGAGCTTCAAAGTTTCCTAATTTGAAGACAATAGGTTATTAGATCCAAAAAGTTAATGCAAACTAAAATTTTACTTAAAAAACCTTTAAAAAAAAATTAATATAGCAATTAGCCTAAAGTCTTATCACAGTAACAGTCTATCACCATTAAAGAAACATGTTTAGGAAAACCAACCAACTTGTGTTTGAAGAAACCTAAACCAACTCTTTTAGCATAATGAATACAAGAAACCTCAGGAACAAAAAAAAATGATGATACACACATTGCAAAAATGAAAAAAACTAAGGTTTAGACTTGAGAATTAAGTGATTTGACCAAAGTCATAAGTGTCCTTAATGGTACAACTTAGACTAGCACCTGGTTGCTTGGGTGTCTTTCCACTATGGTACATGTTGTCATACCTTATAAAAATCACCAACAGTAATCATGGCCAACCTTGATAACCTCCTTTATCTAAAACTCTAAGGTAATTATGGTCTGGCCTACACAATTGAAGTATGCTTGACTATGTATCCTTGTACATTGTCCTCTAATTGATTCCTGTGTATCTTCGATAAGAGCTTTAGGTATGCCTTATAAGTAAACTGACCCTCATAAACTATTAAACATGGTAAATAAAATTTAGCAATAGAACTACTTGAAAAACAGTTTCATTTTTAATCTCCTTAATTACACACAATGCCTGCCAAGACCTTAGCTCTGGATTCCATCGCGTTGCTGTAACCAGCAAAAGAAAACCATTCCTCCTCTAAAAAAAGGAATCACTCCCTTTATTTGCACAATCTACACTTTCCCAAGGGTATGACAAAGGTTTCAGTAGTAATTACAAATTCATTACAGAGCATCATAAGTAATATGAAAATGTGTCATTTTCATTTTGTCTTAGACTGTCAGGGCATTTTTTTTCTTAATGACTTTTTTTTTGTAAAAATCACCACTATATAGCCATGTGACCTTTTCAAATACCAAATCATAAACCTGATTTAATTAATAACTGTTTATTTTGATGTTTTGATATGGCTATAAGTTATCTCAAAGAATAGAAAGAAAAAATTCATATTCAACTACAAATTGGTTAGAAGCCTGGACCTTCTCATACGGATTCTCTCAAAGGCAGTTGTAAGAGGAAACTCAGAGATGACCTGTGCATTCTTCTCCTTTACAGGCAGTGGCACATACATTCCTCAAAAGATATGCTTTGTAAACATGTTGTCTAGCACAGAATAACTATTTTATAATAAAAGAATCTAAAATATATCTTAAAATGTGACACAGCCCTATTATAACAGTTCAGGGACTGAGGACATCTGGTCTCCTCCATCTTTGGTACAATTTAAAACAATGTGTTTCTAAACTCCAACTACAAAATTTCTTGACTATGGTATCTACTTTAGTCAAGAAAAATACTACAATCTCTTAGATAAAAACAATTAGAGTTTAATATTTTTTAAAAAAGCATCTACTTAATGCTAAGAGAGTCTACGAAAAACATGTTTGCCTAACAGCAATCTTAAAAAATAATTTAACTGTACCTAACCAAGAGTGCAAAAAGATCTTTATTCTCCATGCAGCACAGATTTTGAAAATAAAGTTGATAGTTTATTAATCTCAGATATTTCAACACTTCCAACATAACAAATTTATTTATGGGAAAAATTAGGGTGATTATAGCCTACTGTAATTAAAGGTGTTTTGGCACAGATGTTGGTCCTCAAGTATTTGCTCTGTCAGCTGTCTATTCCACATGGACATCACAGTAATTAGCACACTGTCCATAATATTTTAAACGCAAATTCAACAAAATTAAGCTATTATATATTGGGAAATGAACACTGATCAAGACTATCAAATGTACTTGTATCTCTATTACTATAAGATGTCAACCAAATGTGTGGCCCCTGTCCATGCTCAGTATGAAGAACATGCAAGAAAATTCAAAACCAAAGACAGACTGCGCTGACTTAAGCTAATAAAAACACACAAACACCCACCTACAGGGCAACAGATTCTGAGTTAAACAAACAGTTTTCCAGCCTGCCTTTCTCACACTAAGACAGATATTTGTCCCTTAAGTTATTTGTTTTGACATTTGAGTCTCTACTTTGTGGAAGACACTATTCTAGTCACTACAGACAGAGGGAAGATTAAAATGAAAAAGGAGAAAACTACCCTCATGAAACTTACATTCAATAAAAGACGCAAACAGGTTTTC
Source organism: Mormoops blainvillei (assembly GCA_004026545.1). Classification (NCBI taxonomy): domain Eukaryota; kingdom Metazoa; phylum Chordata; class Mammalia; order Chiroptera; family Mormoopidae; genus Mormoops; species Mormoops blainvillei. Next base: position 104,022 of record PVJD01000602.1, on the reverse strand, counting down.
TGTCATGTAGTAATTCTGAAATATGTACTGCCTGAAGCCACAGGCTGAGAAAGTGTCCAAGACCATGTCGAAAATTCCATGTAGAAAAGCTATTAGTAATTACAAATATCTGCTATGGACATTATGAACAATAAAAGACAGACTGTAAACTTAAATTTGCCAGCCCCATACCAAAGAATTTTTATCAAAGTGTGCTGACCTCTTCTGTGACTGAGTGGGACTGAATGATTATATCCACTTCAGTAGAAACAGAGGAACACTATTATTTAAATGCAACTATTTTTACACAAGAGCTCAGTGTTTGCACACTTCCCTGACTAAACATACAATTACAATAATCACTTTTACCTGCCTTCTTAGAATTTAGAAAAATTATGAAGGAGATTATTTTATAGCCTTTGTCTCTCTTTTTAAAAGTTTTAAAAGTTCTTTTTCTCTCAATAAATGTTCATGTAGCAAGCAAAAACAAAAACATTAAAATAATCCTTCTTACCATCAGCATAGGAACAGAAACACTGCCCTAATAGCTGTACTCCTAAAAAAACCAAAAAAAAAACAAAAATGTCATAGAAATTATGTTCCAACGACTGAAAATGTACAATGGGGAATAAAAAAAACTAGAGATTTTCATATATCACATATTTCAATACTAAAGGTGCATTAAATTATAATAGCTTTGTTCCTAAAAGCAAGTGGTTCACAATTTTCCGCTGATTAATTAACCACTTAAAACAAGTCAAAGTCACTAAAAGCAAAACGGTTTCCTGATTAGTTGCCTATGAGACAAAATGATGTAAAAACCAACAACATATCCTAAGAACAAAAGATACGCAGAGAACTAAAAGTAAAGGGATAAAAAAAAATTTCAAGCAAATAAAAATGGAAAAAAAAGCTGGGGTAGCAATACTTATATCTGACAAAAGAGACTTTAAAACAAAGGCTACAGGTTTTCTGGAAAGGCCTTCGGCTCATGTTGCATATTTCCAGGCAGGAGTCATATAGAAGCTGATATTGCCACTGTCCTCCCAGACCTGGGAGCTGTGATTTCGCCCAAGAAGGTACCTCCAAGATGGCAGCCTAGGTGAACATGGCTCACCTCCTCATACAACCACATCAAAATTACAACTAAACTATAGAACAACCATTACTCAGAACTGGTAGAAATTGGGTTGAATGGAGGTCCCGCAACCACAGAATTAAAGAAGAAACCACATCCACCCAGGCTGGTAGGAGGGACGGAGACACAGAATGGGCTGGTCTGACACCCACATGTGGCAGGTAAAATGTAGAAGGGATATCTCAGGAGTTATGGGTCTCAGCTCCATACCAAGCCTCCCAGCCCAGGGTTCCAGTGCTAGGAAAATAAGTCTCCCGTGGCTTCTGACTATAGAAACCAGCGGAGACTGAGTCAGTGGAAGAAACTGCTAGATTCCCAAACAGTTCCTCTTAAGAGTCCACACAAGGACTTATTCAGACTAACTCCCACTGAGCTCCAGCACTGGGGCAGTAGCTTGAAAGGTACCGGTGGCATACGGGGAAGAACTGAAGGGTCTGGCATCAGGGCAATAGCTGGGGGACAGCTTTCTTCAATACTGGCAGAGGCCACTGCTCCTCTTCCGAGCTCTCCCACCAGAGTCACAGAGCTCAACGGGCTCCATATCTGAGACTCCATCAATGTGGCTTACACTGTGTATGCATCCCCTGGTGATTCCCTGAGACTGCCCCACCCAACTTACAGCTGCCCAAGCAGTTAACTTGTCTTGGCACAGGTTTCTGATCTTCCAAAATCCTCGCAAACAAGCAGCAGCTGGCCACAGTGATCCCCTGTACCTTGCTAAGTGACCCTCAGGCCGGGCACAAGCAGCAGCGGGCCTTGGTTCACAATCTACTTTCACTAGAGCCCCCCCCAGCCCAGCGCAAGAAACAGCCAGCTGCAAATCACCTTATGGTTTATACCAAGTGGTCTCAGACAGAACACGAGCAGGTACCAGAGCCCTGCTAAAGTGAGCCCTGCTCTGTGGAGTGGGTCCCTGCACAGGTGATACTTCACAGAAGGCGCAGGTTGGTGGTCAGTGCTAACAGCCAGTCCTTGCCATTGACGGGCCTGGGTAAATCCCTCCCATTGACCTGCCAACAGCAATCGAGGCTCAACTACAAGAGGATGGTGTACTCAGTCCAAACAGAGGGCACACCTCGAGTACCTAACTTGGGTAATAGAGGAGGTTATGCCACTGGACCTCAGAGGACACCTACTATATTAGTCCACATTAAGACAGGGAGTCACAGTAGCTCGACCTAATACACAGAAACAAACACATGCTCCCAAAATGAAGAGACAAAAAAACATGGCTCAAATGAATGAACAGATCAAAACTCCAGAAAAAGAACTAAACAAAATGGAGATAAACAATCTTTCAGATGCACAGTTCAGAACACTGGTTATACGGATGCTCAAGGAACTCAGTGGGTACTTCAATAGCATTAAAATCATTCAATTAAAAATAGAGAAACTAATTGAAATAAAGAACAATTTCCAGGGAATCAACAGTAGAGTGGGTGAAGCTGAGAATCAAATCAATGATTTGGAACATAAAGAAGCAAAAAACAACCAACCAGAACAGCAAGAAGAAAAAAGAATTAAAAAAAAAAAAAAACAAAGACAGTTTAAGCAGCCTCTATGACAACTTCAAGCATTCCAACATTTGCATCATAGGGGTGCCAGGAGGAGAAGAGAAAGAGCAAGAAACTGGAAATCTATCTGAAATAATAATGAAACAAAACTTCCCTAATCTGGTGAAGGAAATAGGCATACAAGTCCAAGAAGCACAGAGAGTGCCAAACAAAATGGATGCAAAGAGGCCCACACCAAGACACATCATAATCAAAACACCAAGATTAAAGATAAAGACAGAATCTTAAAAGCAGCAAAAACGTACGTAGTTACCTACAAGGGAGATCCCATAAGACTGTCAGCTGCTTTCTCAAAAGAAATTTGCAGGCTAGAAGGGACTGGCAAGGATTATTCACAGTAATGAAAAGCAATGACCTACAACCATGATTACTCTATCCAGCAAAGCTATCACTTAGAATCACAGGGCAGATAAAGATCTTCCCAGACAAGAAAAAAACTAAAGTTCATCATCACCAAACCATTATTATATGAAATGTTAAAGGGACTTATTTCAGAAAAAGAAGATCAAAACTATGAACAATAAAACGGCAATAAATACATATACCTATCAACAATTAAATCTAAAAAACAAACAAAGTACACAAGCAGAATAGAATCAGAATTATAGATATGGAGAGTGGGTTGATGGCCTCCAGATGGGAGGGCGGATTGGGAGAATAGTGAGTAGATGAAGGGATAAAAAGCACAAATCGATAGTTACAGAAGAGTCATAGGGACGTAAAGTACAGTATAGGAAATGGAGAAGCCAAAGGACTTATATACATGACCCATGGACATGAACAAAGGTGTGGGGACTGCCCGAAGGAGTGGGGAGGTGCTGAGTGGAGGGGAGCAAATGGGGAAATATTGGGACAACTGTAATAGTAAATCAATAAAATGTAATTTTAAAATAACCAAAGGCTACATTAAGAGATAAGGACAACACCATGTAATGACTGATGGAGCAATCCAACAAGAGGAAATAACCCTTGTAAACATTTATGCACCAAACATAAGAGAAACTAAATATGTAAAGTACATGTTGATGGGCATAAAGACATTGACAGTAATACAGTCACACTAGGGGATTTAACATCCCACTGACATCAATGGATAGATCTTCCACACAGAAAATCAACAAGAAAACAGAAGCTTTGAATGACACACTAAATAAGATGAATTTGGCTGATATATTTACAATGTTTCATCCCAAAGCAGCATAATATACATTCTTTCTAAGTGCACATGGAACATTTTACAGGGTAGACTACATTGTAGAACAAAAAACACATCTCAATAAATTTAAGAAGATTGAAATCATATCAAGCATATTCTCTGACCATATTAGTATGAAACTAAAAAATCAATCACAAGAAAAAATTGAAAAACACACGAAGGGAGGCTACATAACATGTTACTAAACAATGAATGGGTTAACAATGAGATTGAAGAAGAAATCGAAACATACCTCGAAATAAATGAAAATAAGAACACAACAACACAAAATCTATGGGCCACAGCATAAGCAGTCCTAAGAGGGAAATTCACAGCATTACAGGCTTACCTCTGGAAACAAGAAAACACTCAAATAAATAACCTAACTTTATATTTAAAGGAACTAAGAAGAGAACAGCAAGCAAAGCCCAAAATGAGTAGAAGGAAGGACATAATGAAGATCAGAGTAGGAATAAACAAAATAAGAGTCTAAAAAAAAAATACAAAAGATCAATGAAACCAAGAGCTGGTTCTTTGAAAAGATAAACAAGATGACAAACCTTTAACCAGAATCATTAAGAAAAAAAGAGAGGACCCAGATAAAAATAAATCAGTAATGCAGAAAAAGAAGTAACAACTAACACCAAAGAAATACAAAGGATTCTAAGAAAATATTATAAACAACTATATGCCAACAAATTGGACAATCTGGGAGAAACAGATAAACTCCTAGATACATGCAATCTTCCAAAACTGAATCAGGAGAAATCAAGAGAATCTGAATAGACTGATAACAACTTGAGAAACTGAAGCAGTAATAAAAAAACTCCAAACAAAAAAAGTCCTGGACTAGATGGCTTCACTGGTGAATTTTACCAAATATTCAAAGAAGAACTAACACCTTCTCAAACCATTTCAAACAATTCAAGAGGAGGGAAGGTTCCTCAGTTCATTTTACGAGGCCAGCATTATCCTAATTCCGAAAGCAGAAAAAGATGCTACAAAGAAAGAAAATTATTGGCCTATATCCCTGATCAATAGAGACGCAAGAATTTTCAATAAAATATTAGCAAACCAGATCCAGCAATACATTAACAAGATCATACACTATGATCAAGTGGGATTTATTCTGGGGATGCAAGGTCGGTACAATATCCACAAATTAATAAACATGATATACCACATAAACAAAATGAATGATAAAAATCTCATGATCATATCAACAGATGAAAAAAGCATTTGATAAAATTTAGCATCCATTTATGATAAAAAAAAACTTTCAGCAAAGCAGAAAGAGAGGGAATATGCCTCAATGTAACAGAAGCCATACATCACAAACCCGCAACCAACATCATATTTCACAAGCAAAAACTACCAGTGCCTCCCTTAACAATGGGAACAAGAAAGGGATGTCAACCCCCACCATTCTTACAGAACACAGTACTGGAAGGCCTAGCCAGAGTAATCAGACAAAAAGAATAAATAAAAGGTATCCAAACTGGAAAGGAGGAAGCAAAACTGACATTATCTGCAGATGACATAATACTGTATATAGAGAACCCTAAAGATTCTACAAAAATACTGCCAGAACTGATCGATGAATTTAATAAAGTAGCAGGATACAAAATTAACATCCAGAAATCAGTTGTGTTCTTACATACCAATAATGAACTATCAGAAAGGGTACCTAAAAAAATAAAATCCCCAGGAATAAATGTAACTGAGGATATAAAATAGCCATACTCAGAAAATTATAAGACATTGAGGAAAGAAATTTAAGAAAGTACAAATAAGTGGAAGCATATACTGTTATCCATGGGTAGGAAGAATTATCATCATTAAAATGTCCATTCTACCCAAAGTAATCTATAGAGTCAATGCAATTCCAATCAATATACCAATGGAGTATCTCACAGAACTAGAACAAATATTCCAAAAGTTTATATGGAAACCAGAAAAGACCTAGAATAGACACAGCAATCTTGAGAAAAAAGGAACAAAACTAGAGTAATCATGCTGCCTGATATCAAACTATACCACAAGACCATAGTAATCAAAACAGCATGGTATTGGCATAAAAACAGACATACAGATCTAAAAACATACATACAGATCTAACAGAATAAAGAGGACAGAAATAAAATGACGACATTATGGTCAATTAACACTTGAAAAAGAGGGCATTAATATACAATGGGATAAAGACAGTTTATTCAATAAATAGTGTTGGAAAAACGAGACAGATACATACAAAAAAGAAAAAAAGAAACTAGACCACCTTCTTACACCATACACAGGAACAAACTTAAATGAATTGAAGAGTTAAATGTTAGAAGCAACAATAAAAATCCTAGAAGAAAACATAGGCAATAAAATCTTGGACATTGCTCATAGCAATATTTTGTCTGATATATCTCCTTGGGCAAGGAAAACAAAACAACAAAAAAAATGGAACTACATGAAACTAAAAAGTTTTTGCACATCGGACAAAAACATCTATAAAATGGATAGACAACCCACTGAATGAAGGAACATATTTGCAGATGCATCTGATAAGGGGCTACTATACAAAATTTATAAAGAATATATAAAACTCAACACCAAAAAAATAAGTCATCCAATTAAAAATGGACTAAGGGCCTGAATAAACACTTCACCAAAGATATGCAAATTGTCAATAGACATTTGAAAAGATGCTCAACCTCACTAATCAAGAAATGCATATTAAAACCACAATGAGCTAACGCCTCACTTCTGTCAATGGTTGCCATCAGTAAATCAACAAAAATGCGAAGGCGAGGATGTGGGAGAAAAAGAGAACCCTCATGCAGCGTTGATGAGAATGTAGACTGTGCGGTACAGCCACTATAGAAAGCAGTATGGAGTTACCTCAAAAAATTAAAAATGGAACTGCCTTATAACCCAGTGATTCCACTTCTGGGAATATATTCAAAGAAACCCCAAACACGAATTCTAAAGAATATATGCACTCCAGCGTCCACTGCAGCATTACTTTCAATAGTCTACAATAGCCAAGATTTGGAAGCAGCCCAAGTGCCCATCAGTAGATGAATGGATAAAAAATGCTGTGGTACATTTACACAATGGAATACTACTTGGCCGTAAACAAAAGGGTATCTTACCTTTTGGGACAGCATGGATGGACCTAAAGAGTAATACGTTAAGTGAAATTAGCCAGTCAGAGAAAGACAAATACCATGTGATTTTACTTATACATGGAATCTCATGAACAAAACGAAATAATCAAAAGAGAAACAGACTCATAGATACAGAGTACATACTGACAACTGTCAAAGGGTAGGGGGGTTGGATGGGCTGGGCGATAATGGTGAAGGGATTAAGCAAAAAAAACAAACTTATGTACACAGACAACAGTATGATGATAACCAGAGGGAAAGGAGGGTGAAAGGGAGGTAAAAGAGGGTTAAGGAGGCATAAACGGTGATGGAAAGGGACTTGACTTCGGGTGTTGAACACAACAATGCAATATACAGATGATATATTATAGAATTATAATATATGAATATATGCACCCACGCAACCTATATAATTTTTTAACCAATGCCACCCCAATAAATTAAATTAAAAAAGAGATAGATAGATAAATAAATAAATAAATAAATACGTAAATACAAAGTCAAAGAGTCCTAGGGAATTCTTGGTCTCTTTGACACACATCTGACCTTGTCTGGCACACTGAGCTCCAGGAACAACGATGTGGTTTATTTACCTTTGTAAGTTGCAGTTTGGGGGACTTATTGTCAACAAAGCAATGTTGAAAGTGACTTAGGATAGCAAAAATGATGTTGTCATACAAAGACAGGTTCACAATTATTCTCATTTAGTCAGATAACCACAAGCTTCTCAATGAAATTTACATTTCAGTAGAAATAAAATTTTTACATCTTTTATTCATTTGCAAAATTGGGATTTTGACTAAGGAAGTAGTCATGTTTTGCAGGGGGAAAAAAAGAGAGAAGTAATTCTTTGTTAAACTTGTTTTTATCACCTATCTCTAAGAAGGAAATCAAATTCCCATGCAATAAAATATCAATAAATCACAAGCAAAATTTTTGTTTATATTGCCATGTATATCAGGAATGGTAGCTTTCATCAGATGATCAAAACTAAAAAAGGATTAAAAATAACTGTCATAAGGAAAGAGTAGGGAAGAGTATAGTAGATAGAGAACATGTTAAGGAGTCAGGTATTTTTTTTCTTTTTGCCACTTACTAGCATGATTTAGGGAAACTAAAAAGTCTGAGTTTCATTAGTAAGAATGTGACTAATAATTTTTATCAAATATGGGAGTTGTAAAGATTTGATGAGATCAGGGATATGCCTCACATACAGTAAGCACTCACTAAATTTATCCTTTCTGCACTCTAATTATGCCCTTTGCATTAATATGCAAAATGATTCACAACCTGGGCCTGACTCAGATTCACAAGTTTTATCTACCATCACACTCCATACATTTTTCCTTATATCCCAGCAGCCCTGGCCTAATATATAGTTTCTGGCAAGTTCTTTAACTTTCTTACCTATAAAAGAGGTATCTGTACCATGGAATCATCATGAGGATTAAGAAAGATTGTGTATTTAAAGTAGTTGGAATCACACCCTATGTATAATAAGCACTCAATAAATATTAACTACATATAATTAAAGAAAACCGACAGCATAGGAGAAATAATTTCATCTTACATTTCTACAATGCCTTGCCAGCTTTTGAGGAATTTTCACATTCATTACTTCATTTAACCATCAAGTATTTGATGGCATGGCTACAAGGGCTTGTTCTTTTCACAAAACAGGAAATATCATTAAATCTGGATTAGAGTCATTTTTGTCTTTGCTCTCTTCCTATACACTTCACTGTTTTGTAATGTTTTCTTCTGGAGTTATATATGCTTTCTTCCCCTAATATAGTTCTTCTTTGTTTGTCCTATTACCCACACATGAGGCAGTTTAATAAGTGCTTGCTCAGTGAGTTCCCTGTGCTTAAAATATACTTCTCCCACATTAATGTGGATATTAAATTATATCCTTCAAATTTTATTTTAAACGTCCCTTCTGCGAGGATCCAACATAAACACACAAAAAACAGTTGTGTTTCTTTATACCAGCAATGAGCAATCCAAAAAGGAAAAATTAAAATAATCCCATTACAATAGTATTCAAAATAAAATATCTAAGAAGAATTTTAACCAACAAGGTGAAAGACTTGTACACTGAAAACTACAAAAACACTGCTTAATGAAATAGAAGAAAACCTTAACAAATGGAAAGACATCCCATGTTCATGGTTGAAGACTTCATATTGTTAAAATGGCAATACTAAACAAAGCGATCTAATGATTCCATGGAATTCCCATAAAAATTTCAATAGCCTTTTCTGCCATTAGAGAACCAATCCTCAAATTCATATGAAATTCCAAATAGCCAAACAACGTTGAAGAATAAAGCTAAAGAACTCACACTTCCCCATTTCAAAAGAAAGAATGGTCTGTTCAACAAATAGTGCTAAGACAATAGGATATCCATGTGCAAAAAAATAAAGAGCTACTTCACACCATACAAAAATGAACTCAAAATGGGTTAACAACTTAAATATAAGAACTAAAACCATAAAACTTTGAGAAAAACACAGTGATAAATCTCCATGATCTTGAATTTGGCACCAAAAACAAAAGTAACAACAACAAACTGGACATCGGTAAAATTTAAAACATTTGTGCATCAAAGGACATTATCAAGAAAATGAAAAGACAATCTACAGAACTGAAGAAAAATGTTTGAAGATCATATATTTGATAAGTCTACAACAAAAAGACAAACAACCTAATTTTAAAAATGAGTAAAGGACTTGAACAGACATTTCTTCAAAGAAGTTAACAAATGGCCAAGAAGCACAAGAAAAGACGTTCAATATCACTGGTCATTAAGGAAATTCAAATTAAAAAAACAAAACAAAACACGATGAGGTACTACACCACAAGATGGCTATAACTTTAAAAAAAACCACACAAATAATAACAAGTATTGGCGAGGAATGTAGAGAAACAGAAAATCTCATACATTGTTATTGAGAACATTAAATGGTGCGGCTGCTTCAAAAACAGTGTAGCAGTTCCTCAAAAAGTTAAACGCAGAATTACCACAGGGTCTAGCAATACAACTCCTAGGTCTATACCCAAAAGAAGTAAAAATATACACTCAAACCACATGTGAATGTTCATAAGAGCACTATTCTAAATAGACAAAAGGTGGAAGTTGCCCAAATGTCCATCAATGAAAGAATGAGTAAGCAAACTGGAATAAAGTACTGAAACATGATACAACATGGAAGAACCCTGAAAACATTGTGCTAAGTAAAGAAATTAGACACAAAAGGTCACATATTATATGTATTATATTGAAATACCCAGAATAGGTAAGTTTATAGAGACAGTACATAGATTGCTGTTTGCAGGGGCTATGGGGATAGAGATATGGGAAGAGACTGTTTAATGAGTACAGGGTTTCCTTTTAGGGTGACAAAAATTTTTTAGAACTAGACAGAGGTGATGGCTGTACAACATTGTTAATGTAAATAGTACCTTTTCTTTTAATTAACATTGTGCTTATCATTCTGAACTTATTTCAAACACACATACCTTGCCCTAGAACTTCATTTTATGTGTGAATCATTTCATCTTGCCTTATTCTATATTCCCCTTTTCTCCCAGTTCCGTCCTTGCTATGCCTGCTTCTCTTCCTGAACTAAACTGTATTTTATTGGAATATATTTTGCTGGAATCCTTTAGGATAGAGAAATGGATACAAAAACTTTATGTTACATATGTTGAAGTTATTCCTACTCTGAATTAACTGTAATAAATGCAGTTAATTTATTTTTTATTTATAGTATATCAGCATCCTACACTAAATAAACCAATCTACCTGATATGATCAAGCAAATACCAGCGCTTTTTAACATCTGCAAAATCAAATCAGTGTCAGTGGTTCAATCATACAGCCTAAAGTAAAACACTAGTAAACAGCTAGGGAAATAAACAATTTTGAGTTGTCTCTTTCAGTTATATGTTTAGTTTTTAGATAAGTTAGTTATTTGAGAATTTAGCACATATTTTTCTAGTACATTTTCATGAAAATTCCCTATTTATACTTTCATATCACCTTTCAAATTATTGAAGTCCCCAGACAAAACAACACATAAATTAAATGCTGTCCTACAAGTCTTAACTACGAATGTAATTAGCAGTACAAACAGAACACTTATATTTAAAGGGGAGTTAATTACAGAACATGAGACTTTAAAAGAGGTCACTGGGAGATTTTATGTGCATGGTTATTTCATCCCCCCCCAAAAGGGTTCCTTGGCAATACACCTGTTTAAAAGGCAATGTTAACACAGAATCATTCATTTTCACATGCTCAGATGTATGAAATATCTCTACTATTAAAAATGTTATTTTAAAAATACTGATTCTGATATGGCATTTAGCCAAACATATCACTTAAACAGCAAAAGGTACCTTTTTAAATTAGGGTCAAATTTTTTAAAAAATTAAGACATAATTAAAACTCTATGCCCAAAAGCCACCCTTGCTAGTAGCTGCATTGTTAAATAATGATCCTAATCTCTTATCAGCTTTTAACAATAGCTTCTTCATAACAAAACTATGTCTCTACAGAGAATGCATTTATAATGAAAACCTTAGCTATCTCAAAATGGCTGAATAGAAAATTAAATTATGTTTATGAAATTCTAATTCATTTCAAATGCTTGTATCAATTCTAGCTCTTCCATGAGGAAAAATGAGAACCTTTTTGTATACTATCTCCTATCACTGATTCAAAAACAAAGACAATATGCTGTTGTCTTCAGCCTTCCCTGAAAATCTATTTTAACAGACCTTAACAACCAGTCTATTCCATTAATACAGAAATCTGAAATCATCCGATTACATGTATATACATTTCTAAATGTCCACCATTTGCAAATGAAATGTCAGTACTTATGAAGTTCAATAATTTATCTAAATGGACAAAATATTTTTAGTCTGCTCAGAGGAATCTTAACAGTGAAGCAGGGGTTAACAGTAATCAGAAACCAAGCCTTCCTTAGGAAGGATCAAGAGGAAATGGTAAGTTTCGGAAAATCCCAAATATTTTAAACACGGGAACATATCCAGTTTTGACAGGCTATATGGCCATGGCATAAATGCTTCCATCTTCAGTAGCTGTTAAAACAAGCAATTCTTTACAAGTTTGACAGAGGACAGAATTCATTTCCCCTATACAGCTGCACTGTTTCAAAGTCCCTTAAACATAAGTGTGACAAGATTGATATTTTGGAGCCCAGATATTTACTGTATTGTCCTGAAGGACCTAATTTAAAAATAAATAAGTGTGTGTGGAGTTGGGGCACGGGGCGGAGGGTGGGGGGTGGAAACGGAAGGGCAAAGTCAAAAAGAAAAACAAGAAAATAGGATAATGAAAACCATGCCTGTACACTAACGCGCATGGCATTTTTAGATGCTATTCTTTTAAAACTTTTTCCCTTTTAATGTAGTATGAAATCAAAATTAATGCTCAGAACAATCCATCAAAGAAAAATTGATAAATGAAGAGACAAACCTCACCATGCAAGTATTTACAAGTCAACATATCGGATAAAAGAGTTCTGACCAGAATATGCAATATAATATAAAGAACTCTAAAAACTCAACACTTAAGAAAACAAACCAATTTTTTAAAACAGGTAAAAAATTTTAATAGGCTCTTCACCAAAGAACATATACAAATGGTAAATAAGTGCACAAAAGCAGGCTCAATGTCACTAGTCATCAGGAAAAAGCAAACTCAGACCACAACTAGATAAACCACAACCCACCCATTAGAAGGGTAGAAGAAGAAAGAAAACTGACAATACCAAGTGCTGCCAAGGATACAGAGACAACTAAAATTCTCATACATTGCTGCTGGAGATGCAAAATGATACGGTCATTTTGGAAAATTATTTGGTTTCTTATAGTGTAACAAGTTACATTTAAAAGTAAACAAGCTTAAACTTACCTCCCAATCTAGCAAGCCCATTCCTGGATATTTATCTGTGAGAAATGGAAATTTATGATCATACAATCTGCAGCCACAAGTTTATAGCAGCTTTATTCAAAACTGCCAGAACCTGGAAACTACCCGAACACTCTTTAACTGGTGAATGATTAAATAAACTGTGGTACAACCACACTATGAGATACTATCGGCAATGAAAAGAATGGAATACTGATACACGCAACACCTGATTCACAAAGCCATGTGATTATTCTATTTACATGACAGTCTAGAAAAGGTAAAACTATAGAAACAGACCAGGGCTTAGGAGGAGTTAAGAGTAACAGCTGGGACTGACTGAAATGAAACAGTAAAATGTGGGGGGCAGGTAACAGAACTGTTCTATACACAGTGGTTACATAACTATTATTTGTCTGTATACATTTGATTGTATACATTTGTCAAAACACACAACCCTACATTTTAAAAATAGGTTGTAGTGCATGTTAATTAAGGTCAAGAAAAGGCTGGCCATCATCCGAAGTCTACTGGAAAAAAAAACACTCTTTACCTTATTATAAAACTGTTTTTTTCCCATCACTTGAATATAAGCAGTACTGTTGGGCACAACAGTGGAAACACATAAATAAAAAGACTCAAAGAATGGCACAAAAATGGTAAAGGCAAAGGTGCTGCTACATGGGACTCATTCCAGACAGAAAGACAAAAACTGAAAGTAGATATCACTAAAGTCTATTACCAGAAAAAAATAAAGATGGAGAGAACATTATCTTAGTCGCCAATTCCAGAGCACTAGAAAAAAAAGGTCATCAATTATCACTTAAAACTTTTGAGTTTTACATTTAGGATAAACTGAGAGCAAACTTACAAAACTCATTCTTCAAACAGTACGTAGAAAGGGGAGGGGAAGAAGAAGCAGTATAAGCGAAAACCATAGAAAACATGAGAAAAATGTTTTTAATCAACTTTAATTTGAAGATAACAGCATTGCTAACTTTTTAAGAAAAACTGTGATTTTTTTTGGAGAGAAAATATGGTAGACTAGAAACAGCAAAAAACTTAGGAGTCCAGGGACCTTGGAAAACTAAATCAAATGATACATACTTAAGTCCATAAATGGTGAAGTGTAAAAATGCTAATGCTAATAATAGTTGTTTTTATACACACTTTGTGAGCTAGAAACAATGAACATGACAATTTTCAAGCCAGTATGCTAATCCCACAGATGATTACTGTCACAGTACCATAAATGGAAGAGCTAAGACTTGACACCCAATTTGTCTGATACCACAGCTTAAGCTCTTTTGACCCCTATATTATTCCATTTCCCAACAATACTTAAACAATTTTATACCAATGAACTAGAGGAACAAAGTATTATTCAATACACTGCCAGAAGGTTCTATGAAGTAAATGGAGTTGTTGACTGCAGTCTGTGCATCAGCGTATGGGATGATCACTCTGTTTGTGTACTCCCATGTGGTGGCAATTACGTGTGTTGCACTTCTAGGCTGGTTTCAGTTACAAAGGCTAAGTGACATGTTCATTTAGCAATATCTATGCTGGCCTAACACTTTCTAGGTTTTTTTTCCATTTTAATGTGTATTATCTCCTTTGAGGCAAATGGTCGCCCAGTAGGGTTATATAATACTAATTGGAACAGACAAGTAAATTCACTTCAATCCAATGAATGCTTTCAGAGCACCAACTTACATCACAGGTGGGTTTATAAAACAGGCCTGACACACTCAGGAACAAGTCCAAAATATGAAGTCCTGTTGTGCTGAAAACAAGAAATCTCTACATATAGCCAATTTTATTTTTTTCCTGTCTCTGACCATTCTGGGGTATCCAACCTTTTGGCATCTCTGGGCCATACTGGAAGAGTTGTCTTGGGCCACACATTAAATATACAAACACTAACAAAAACTGATGAGCAAAAAAAAAGGTTTTAAATAAATTTATGGTTTTGTATTAGGCCGCATTTCAAAGCCATCCTGGGATACATGTGGCCCACGGGTCTTGAGTTGGACACCCTCTAATTCAGAACCAGGTTATATAGCATATTATTCTTTTTTCAACCCATATGGTATTCTTTCACAGGAAAACACCCTCATCTTATGGACTTCTAGAATGTTAACAATGAAAGTTCACGTTTTCCCATAGTGCTCTTTTTCAAATACAGACATAAATGTTTTTTAAATGCCTTTCAAGAATTCTACATTATGAACCACCATCTACAGTGGAATCTCTGCCAAGATGCAGAGTTTCATGAAAAACCTTACAGGGAAGACCATCACTTTCAAGGGTGAACCCTCAGATACAACAGGAAATGTAAAGGCCAAGATCCGGTCTTAGGAAGGGATTCCTCCTGATCAGCAAAGACCGATCTTTGCTGGAAGATGGACATACTTTGTCTAACTACAATATTCAAAAGGAGCCCACTCTTCATCTTGTGCTGAGACTTTGTGGTGGTGCTAAGAAAAGGAAGAAGTCTTACACTACTCCCAAGGAGAATAAGCACAAGGGAAAGAAGGTTAAGCTGGCTGTCCTGAAATACTACA
The DNA here is from genome assembly GCA_004026545.1 of Mormoops blainvillei. Lineage (NCBI taxonomy): Eukaryota > Metazoa > Chordata > Mammalia > Chiroptera > Mormoopidae > Mormoops > Mormoops blainvillei. Next base: position 88,467 of record PVJD01000602.1, on the reverse strand, counting down.
AAGTGGATGAGAATGGTAAAATCACTGGGAGTGCCCTTCGGATGAATGTGGTGCTGGAGCTTTTATGGCAGCCACTTTGACAGATGCCATTGTGGCAAATGGTGTCTGACCTATTGCTTCAACAAGCCAGAAGACGAGTAATTGTATATAGGTTAATAAAAGACATGAACTAACATTAAAAAAAAAAAAAAGAGTTCCATACTAGAGACAACAATGATCTTTCACCCTTCAGAAACTACTACTAGTGGCAGTGAACAGAAAACAGATTTTTTGACACAGACAACCATGTGGTGATGGCCAGAGAGGGGACAGGGACTGGGTGGAGGTGGGCAAAGCGGGGGGAAATGGGGACATCTGTAATAGTGTCAACAATAAAGTTTTTTTTAAAGTTTTTTCTTTCGAAATGGAAAGGGAGAAAAAAATGAGTAAATATAACAATGAAAGGGGATAAATAAAAAGACGTGGAAAGATATTATCCAGTAAAATGATTAGGTGGAAGGGACCTAGTGATCATCATTCACTTTAATGAAAGATGGAGGGGGAGGGTCGGGGGAAATAGGTAAAGGAGCGAACACTTAGTGAATTACCCCAGTCTGCCCCTAGTAAGGAAAAAGGGCTTGAACAACAGCTAAGAAAGCCAGGAGCCATGTGCCTCTCTCTCTACCAGCATCTACACTCTGCTCCCTGCCAGCCTCAAAAGCCACAACATGGATTTCACACCCCAGCTGTACCTAGGCACATTCCAGACATTCTATGTGAGCCCTCAAACCACCACAGTGCTCGTCTCCTCACCAAATTCTAGTGGGAAAGTGGTATCTAAACACTGAGGTCTGAGCCCTGGTTGGTGTGGCTCTGTTGGCTGGAGCATCACCCCATAACCTAAGGGTTGCACTTAGGTTCGATTCCTGGTCAGGGCACATAGCTAGGTTGTGGATTTGATCCCCAGTCAGGGAGCGTAGCGAAGGCAACCAATCCATGCCTCTCTCTCACAATGCTGTTTCTCTCTCTCCTTTCTTATCTCTCTAAAAGCAATGAAAATATGTCTTCAGGTGAGGATTTTTAAAAAAATTATTTTTTTAAGTGAGGTCTGAGGATTTGAGGGACCTAGGTTGCTCTACGATGGTAAAAGAGCCCTGGCTGGTGTGGCTCAGGGGACTGAGTGCTGGCCTACAAACCAGAAAGTTGTCGTTTCGATTCCCAGTCAGGGCACATGCCTGGGTTGTAGGCCAGGTCTCTAGTTGAGGGTGTGTGACAGGCAACGAATGAATGTATCTCTCACACATCGGTTTCTTTCCTTCTCTTTCTCCTTTCCTTCCCTTCTCTCTAAAAATCAATACATAAAATCTTTAAAGTGGTAAAAGAGTTGTGGGGGGGAGCATTTAGAGTATGGGTTCACAGACTTCCTATAGCAAGGTCTGCATAATTTCTAACAAACTGTATCTCTAAGAAATAATAATATAAAGGACGTTAAATGTTTCCATGTGAACTGGCTCAAATATGGCCTTACTCACAACTTAGTAAGAAAGAGCTCAAGACTAAAATATTTAGTCCAATACTCAAGGGCTTTTATGAGGGGGAAGAATGTGTGTATGTGTTTAAAAATGATAGTTGTCAACCTAAAATTTTCTAATGAGTTTTTTTCTATCATGAAGTTCTAATTCTTTATTATGTTGGCTTTTTTCCTATGCACTCAATTCAGAATTATATTTCCATTGCCTGCATGGGTACATGTCTGTAAATAACATTCAAAAAACAAGAAAAACACTCTACAAAAGCAAGCAGCCATTTTTCCCCCCTCTAATTACTTGGAAGCTTGGAGTGCTTATTAAATGCTTGCTGTTCTTTCCTAGAATTCTGATTTTAGCAAAGATGGGGTCCCAGGAGAACTCTGGTGGCTACAATTCACACACTTTGACAGAATACTGGTCAAAGCTTGGACCTTGTAGCTCTGAGATAAGGACACCCTTAAGCCCTAAATGTGTTAAAGGTTCATAAAGGCAAAAGGCTCATGCAGAATAATAGTGCTCAGTACACTCTCCATCTATACACAACTACCTGTAACTGATTCGGCCCAGCAGAAACCTGTAGTTCTCCTAACAGAAAAGAAGAGCTACTCAATCATGTCTGACTTGGCACATGACCTTCAAAACATCACACCAACTCCTTGGGCGATGAGGAAGATTCTTTTTTAGAAATAAAAGCAAGTTACTAGGAGCCCAGATTTTCCCTCACCATTGCTATTCCTTTAAATAACAAAACTGCTAAAACCAGTTTCATCTCTCTTCTGTAACGCTGACCTTGTTTCAGCTTCCGCGCTTCATTAAAAGGTACTGAATACTGTTTTGAAATGAAATAAATTCAAAATAACAGCATTTGTGATGTTAACATGAAAACTTTTGTGCCGATTTCTGAAGCTTTGTGGGAATAATGGTATTAAGTGCTGCTATTTTTTTCCCTTGTTCCCCAGGGGGTGGACTACATTTCCAGATACAATGAAAAGACTACCAACAGAGTAATGGTTACACCAATAACATATATAAATAGGGCTGCTGAGAGTATAACATAGATTTTGGAGTTACTGCACAGAAGGACCAATAATCACAGTACTCGAGCTTTTAGTATAAACCAGTTCACAGGTACAAACAGTCTCAATTTAAATGCTTGAGAATCAGTTTCCATGTATTAAGTTGTACTATTCAAAATGTTTGAAAATTCTCTCTGTAAAATGATCACAAATCTAAATGTTAAGGATTTTTAAAGCTATTTTTTTAAAAAGGAACTGAAGCAAAAAACTATTATAAATACCCCACTGAAATGATAGATACCAATAAAACACATCTAAGCCATACCATGATTTCAACATATTATTCCCCGAATTCAGTATTTATGACTCAATATCCTCAACTATAAATGACATTTAACCAGTATTTCTAGCTCTAAAAATCTATGACTTTATGAATTCTATGTGTTTTTTAATAGTTTCATTACATACAAAATGCTGTTAAACAGAAGTAGGTGCTATAGAAATAAACTCAGAATAGATTTAGCAGCAGAAGACACAGGCCTCTGTTCTCAGGAAGATTTCAAATGCAGGCCAGGACGTGACACAATTAAGAATTTAATACTAATGTTATAACTGCAAAGTATGACAGCTTATATGCCAAATGGGAGGTTGAGAGAACAGTAGCAACAATTTCATCAAATGTGAAATAAAGGCTTTTGGCTTGGTCTGAAAAGTTAAATGAGGCTTAACCTTCTAAGCTGAAACGCATGCATAGGATTTGCTTAGGCAGGAAGGCTAAGAGTGCCACCAGCAAGGATCAGTCAATACCGGCTAAAGAAGTTTGGCTAAAATAAGAGGCTTATGTTTGTGGCAATGAAGTTATAAAATACACTCATTGGGCCACGGCTTCAACCAATGGGCAATTACAAGATGTTGAAAAGTTAAGGGAGGCATGAAGCATAGTGTTCTAGAAGCTTAATCTCAAAGGGGAGTGAGGGACATACTAGGTGAAAGGCTAAAGAAGTAAAATGGTACATAATCAAATAAGGTAGGGAAATACAGGCATTATTTAGATTTTCAAGTCCAAGAAAATCTACTACTGAGGCTAAAATAACCTGCTTATCTATATCAATGAAAGTTATCAACTCTTTATTTTCTTATAAAACAGATTAAGTATGCATTAAAACCTTTTCCTGTATTTCTGAAGTATCACATAATGAACTATGTTTGTGTAAGATTCTCCTTTAAAATGGCAAAATCAGGACAGTTGTTACTATTGGTCTTAAACCACTGTCAAACGGAGATAAATAATGATCTACAGTTTGGACACTGGAATCATTTACTGGTCAATGTAACTAACTCCTCCCAAATTTGAACAATTTGCTTTGTCACTCCCTGAGGGAAGCCTAGTTTATGTACCCAATAAATATGCCATACAAAAATAAAATTAGCATCTGTAATATAATGGTTACTAAACTAAGCATGTAAAAATCATGAAACATTTTCCAAAACAACATCAAAGTTCAAAAGAAAGGAAAAGTTTGTGATATTCTTCACTTTCCATTTCTGTCCCATTATATTTAACCTCCTCATATTTAATAATATGCCTAAAATAAATCTCACTATTTTAAATGCTTTGTAATTTTTATTATCAAAACACAGATTTCACTTGAAACTCACAGTTCATTTGGAAACTGATTTATTCTGAAAAAATTCCACAAATTCAACTTTTGTAATTCAAATAGTTTAAACAACTTTGAAAGATGTCCATTTAAGGAAGCCAGTACTACAACTGATTCTTTTCTAAAATTGAGATACACCGATATAAAGTGATCAGTCCAGATTAATCTGCTTTCCTAAATTGGAATTTTGTATTTTCTTAAAGTTTGCTCTTTTTGATGGTGCTATAAAAACTGGCTTAAGCATGGTATTGAAATTACTCCCATGATAACAGATCAGAGAAATGTGCTATGTCGGAGTTTAGTTTTCAGAATAGTGAATACATGATGCTGAGCAGCATGGACCCAATCAATTGACAGTGAGTCTCACTGCTTGCTCCCTGGCAGCAGGAGGCCCCAGTTCACAGCAGAAGGCAAAGCATTTTTATCATAATCCTTCAGCTTGAACCGTGCTTCTGTCAGTGATTAGTTTGAGATATTGCCCACCATTCCAAATAGTGGACATATGTGTACTGGGGATAAACAGGGGCTGCTAGTACCTACCTGCTAGGAATATTGTGAGGTTTAAACAAGACAACTTGTGTGAAGTTCTGGACACACAGTAGGTACTTTCTGTCCCAGGCACAGTATACTTCTGTGCTTGCCTAAGAAATAACAGAAGCAGCTATAGAGCATTCAACGCAAAACAGTGCCTCATTCATCTTTTTTTCAGGATTATAAACTGAATATTTTAAAACACACAGAAAAGGTGAGAGCTATGAAAAGAAAACAAACAAATGCAGAATATTATGTCAAAATGTCAGGCTTCCTTTCATGAAGCTCTCTAGAAATTATTTCCCACTTACGTGAGGCAATTATGTCTTAAAGAGTAACAACTACGTAATAAAACCTTCTTCTACTTCCTTAAGTACCTATGCTACTTCCAAAAGAACCTTACTTCTTCTTGATCTACGTTTGTTCCTATCATTTCCACAGTGGATTTGTGGCAGCTAAAAGAACAACATAGGAAGTGGGAGAAATGGCACATTGAGTCTTACTTAACCCATCTTCTTCCAAATGCCACCATTAAATTAGGACTGTGGTTCCCAGCCACAAATGCTTCACCTGGATGCACCCTAAGAGAATGTGTTTCACATGCAAAAAGATCAAATCCTCTGCGAAAAACAAACTAAACTTCTACAGGGAAAATATGGATTTAAGGTGAATATATCTGCTTCTTCCCTTTGTACTGCTTATTCTTTGTTTCTAAGAAACACTATTGTAAAGAGGGGGAAAATGAAAATGACAAAGGAGGGAAAAGTTCCCTAAAAGAACAGAAGCTACAATGAGAAGCTCAAAATAAGAGAAAATGCAGAATAATAGTCAAACAACTGAAGAAAATTTACCAAGAGTAAATGGTGTGGGGATCAACTTTTTGAAACTCTAGTCTAGTAATATAAAAATCTTTTTAAACTCTAAATAAACTCACGTGACCCTTATTGTCCCAGGTAATGACACATGTGTATTTAAATTACTACCTTAAAAAATAAAAGTACAACCATGTAAATATACTTGCAACTACTAAACTGTACATTTAAAATGGATAAGATGATACATTTTATGATTTTTTTTACCACATTTAATAAAAAAATAAAGTCCAAGATTGCACAGAACAATCTAGGATTCTTATACACTTAAATTGGAGGCATCAAATGTTTAGGAGTTCTCTTTTAAAACATATAGTTTGATTTTGTAGGGAAAAAAACCCCCAAGGAATTTCATTTATAAAGATACTAAAAAAGTACTAAGTGATTTATAGAAATTCTTGATACAGTAAGTCCTCACCACTGTCAATAGGTTCTGCAACTTTAAGCCAAAGGATGTATAACCAAACTAATTTTCCCACAGGCTAATTGACATAAACAAGAGTTAAGTTCCTAGGACATCTGATCTACATGAGGCTGGACAAATGATGTTATTCTAAGACCTGCTGCATTCTGATAAAAGGATAAATATTTTAATATCTTGGCTATCAATGAAAATATTAATCCTGTAAGTACTAATTTGTAGAGTTGGGGTTTTTTGTGTGTATGTTTTTTAACCACATAAAGGCAAATATACCGCACTTGGGGAAACACATCAGTCCCAAGAGGACATAAAAATTACTGCAGCTTTTAAAATATATTCATTAGATTGGTTTCCTCAAAACCCTTAAAAGGAAATTCCCTATCACTTGCTGGCCTACATCACAGGACTTCTTTAGAGAAATATTCTAAAAACTGAAACTTTTTTCAACTTCATTAATTAGATAATATAATTGATTCCTTTAGTGCTAAATTTAACAAGTAAACCCATTAGATTAAAAAATAATCAATTTTCACAAATGTATATGTATATACATGTAATTTTTTTAACCCTAAGTTTTCAGGAAAAAAAATGTTTATTAGGCTAAAAATTATATTAAGAATTCCATTAGAAAAAGGGGAAATATTAGAGAGCTAGATTATCAAGTCAATGGAGAAGGAAAACAAAACAAGGGGAAAAAAAAACAGACATAAGGGTCCATTCATTTTGAAACCCTACAGATTTACAAAAAAAATTCCAAGTAAAATATGAAACAGTATTTCTGGAAACCAGGTCCTGTTCTAAAACATTACAAAAGCTCAAAGGTCATCTACCCCAACAAAAATCACCACTGAAGTTCCCTCAGTTCCTGGAAAAGAATACTATATTTAACATAGAAATTAGAATTTAGAGTTTTAACTTGTGTTCAGAAGTGCCTCGACTGGTTAGAGGTTACGCAGAACTGAGAACACACAGCAGTTCCAGAGGAGCATCTCACAAGAAGAAACCACCCCTCAATCCTCCTCTTTTCAGAAGTGCCACAAATGCTCTTTCATGATTTGGCCTACACCACACGTGCAGTACAAAGGGGGAAGGGAACAGAATTCACTCTTCTTGTGGGTACTACCACCTTCATCATTCAAAAAGCATCCAAAAGCCTGGCTATAGCCCTGGTCACGTATGTCAGTTGGTTGGAGCATCCTCCTGATATGCCAAGGTTGGGAGTTCAAATCCCTGGTCAGGGCACATGCAAGGGTCAACCAGGGAATGCATATAGTGAGTGGGGTAGCACATTGATGTTTCTCTCCCCCTTCTTGTCTCTCTCTAAAATCAATAAATAAAAATGTTATAAAAAAAAACAAAAGCTCAGCTATACAAAGCTTATATTTAATGAAATATACAATATGTACAATTCTGTACACAACAAATGTGTAATTTGAAAAGTTTTAACAAACAAGTGACAAAGGTGCATTACTACAGCAATTAATATATAGAACATTTCCATCCCTCCAGAAAGTTCCTTCATGACCCTTTCCAGTCAATTTCCCACCTCACATCAACCACTTATCTGATTTCTATCACCATATATATATATATATATATATATATATATATATATATATATTTCCTGTCCTAAAGCTTCATATAAATGGCAACACATATAGTATGCGTCTGGCTTCTTTTGTTCAGCATAGCATTTTTGAGATCCACCCATGTAGTTGTTATGTTTACCCCTAGAGTTTGTCCTTTTTTATTGTTGAATAGTATCCCATTACATGAATATTACAATCTCTTCAACCACTTACTCTTGATGGACATTTGCATTTTTCCTAGTTTGGGATTGTTTGAATAAAGACATTATGAACATTCACATTGTCTTTTTGTGGACATGTGCTTACATTCCTCTTAGATAAATGATGAGTAATATGGTAAATATGTTAAACTTTACAAGAACTTTCTAAGAAACTGCCAATTTGTTTTCCAAAGTGGTAGTACAGCTGACACTCCTACCAGCAGATCTGAGATCCAGTTTGCTTCACATTCTCCCCTATACTTTGTATTGTCAGTTCTTTTTTAATTTAGCTATTCTATTTCATTGTGGTTTTAATTTGCATTTCTCTAGTGGTTTATGATATTGAGAATCTTTTCATGTGCTGATTGGCCATTTGCATACTTATTTTTTGTGAATTATCTAGTCTTTTGAACATTTGAAAAATAGGGTTCATTTCTATAACACTTTTGTTAAGTTATAACTCAAGTTAAGTTACAACTCAAGAGTTCTTTACATATTCTCAACACAAGTCTTTTGTATTGTGAATATTTTCTTCCAGTCTGTGGCTTGCCCTTTCATTTTCTTAACAGTTTCTTTAGACGAGCAGATGGTTTTGGTTTTGATGAAGTCCAATTTATCAATGTTTTTTCTTTTACAAGATAGTGCTTTTTGTGTTCTAAGAAATAACTTGCCTATCCCAAGCTGGTATGATTTTGTTCCATTTTCTTCTAAAGCCTTCATACTTTTTTAGTTTTTATATTTAAGTCCATGAGAGATTTCAAATGAAATTTTATGCATTTATGAGGAAAAAGTCAAGAGAATGAGGTTCATTTTTTTCCCCATACCAATATACAATTGTTTCATGCCATTTGTTGATCAAAAAGCAACTGACCATATACGTATGGGTATTATCTGCCAGTTCTATTCTGTTCCATTGATCTATATGTCTGTCATTATGACAAAAACACACTATCTTAATTTTTGGAGCTTTATAATAAACCTTAAAATCAGATAGTATGAGATCTGCAAGTTCGTGTTCCATTTTCAAAATAAATTCTGGCTCTCCTAAGTCTGCATTTCCACATGAATTTTAGCACCAGCTTATCAATTTATATAATTTTTTCTCTCAGTGCTGAGTCAAAAAAAAGGGAACTTGGCAAACAATATTAAAAATATAAACCCATTTTAGTTCAATCAAATCTAAATAAAGGTATGTGCAAAAAAGAAACTGAACGCATATACAGCAATATGTAAAAGAAATCTCTCTAAAGGGTGGGATTATAAAAGATTATTTTTCTTTTTGCTGATTTCTATTTTCCAAAATTGACAATTTCATAAGGAAAAAGTTATATATAACTGATAAATGAAGCCTTTATAAAGTAGAAAAAAAACTGAAGCTCAGTCATCCTGTTTCTTCATCCTTAATCTCACATATTATCTGTAAATGCAAAAAAAAAGTATGAAATAATAAACTACAAACTATTAATTCTACTCAGGAGTCAGGATAGTTGCAAGAATGAAGGAAAGACTTTCAATTTTTATTTTCTATACTTCTCTAATGTCTGATTGTTTTGTTACACTGACCATATTTTATATATTTAAGAAATATTAAAATAGTCATCAATAAAAATAAAATATAGGTACATAGGTATGATATTAGCTGAACTGAAGCACTGATGAAAAGATCATCCTAGAGGAAGGCTACCCAGCTCTGTTTCCCATTTCAATTTTAAGTTAAAGAAAAGCCTTTGCTTGGCTAAGAATTTGCCTATGGTACCAGGTGAGAACAGTTGCTTCAGAAAATCCAAAACAGATTCTTCATGTATCCTTGGGAATCAGAAGCAGGCAGAATATGCTATTTCAATAACCCCCCCGCCCCCCCCCCAAAAAAAGCTAGAAATTAAAACTGTAGGCAAAAATAAGATTCAGAAGATAAAGGGCTATAATTCAATGTGAGTGATATAAATATTTCTGCTAAATATAAACATCCCAGGCAACTGTGCCATGGCTTACTGGTATTCAGCCTAAATGTGGTGATACTGACACAGAATTACGGACTTTATTACATCAAGGTGGACCTGTTAGAGACTCTGATACACCCAGGGCAGTCAACTTTCTCAGGTGTCAAACTACCTGGAAGTCATAGTACTTTCTTAGGAACTCTGCCCTTACAGAACATCACGAAATGTCAATAGATCTAATTCCACCCTATGAACTAGAAGACCTTTATTAGCAGAAAATAAGACCACACATTACATGACATGAAACATAGAACCTTGAATGTTTATGAAAGAGCAAACACTGGTAAATTCAGTATGAGATTTCCTACTAACATCCGTTTGCTCTTTTCACTTCCATTTTATCATTGAACAAGTAATAAGAGTCACCAAAAACTTAAGGAAAAATTATGGGAGAATAAGCTTAAGGTAAGAAAATTTTATCCATTAGTTTATTTGGAAAAATACCCTTCCACTCAATTTGAGCAATGAAATGCTACACTTGATGGCACATTGTCTGAGAGCCATTCTTCCATAACATGCAGTAGTGAAAAGGGCGTGAAAGCAGAAACAGGTCAGGAGTAGAGTGTTTCCGAGTACAGTCTACAGTGGCTATTTTACAATGCTCACTAGAAGGCACGCTACCACTTCCTGTTTTGGGAAGAAACATCCTCAAATTTAAATAGGCCATTAGTTGGTCTCCTTTAGTGAGGGTAACTGATATTATTTCTTTCTAACTTTTCTGAGAAGAACCTACAGTAAAAATATATTTTACACAGTGTCCCAGGACATACATAACACACAGGAACACGTGCACACTGCCTACACTTTTCTATATGTTGTGTTGCGCACTGTAATTGTTTTTATTATATTCTCTAATTCTGTTTTAAGCTGGTTATAACCTATTGAAGTGATAACCCATTAATGGGGCCTGACCTACAGTTTGAAAATCCTGTAAGAGAAGCAAGAGAGAAGGACATGAATAGATGTAACATCTTTGAATTCATAACTTAGATTATGAAACAAGTACAAACGCAATATTATTTTAAAGGTTACATTTGTACTTGTTGGATGATTCACTTTATACTTAACTGCCATAAAAATGAAAGTATATGATAAAGTGTATAACCACTATGCTAAACACCTGAAACTAATACATAATAATACTGAATGTAAGCTATAATTGAAAAATAAAATTTCAACAAATAGACCAATGAAACTCAATTTTCATAGATGGAAACAAAATTTACTAGCCTTAGCCCAAGGCAGCAGTGTTATAGATAAACACAACACTTATTTAACACTACTTCCTGTCAAAATCTTATTCAGGTCCATCTTTAATCTTCAGTCAGGGGCTTGGGGCCCAAGCCGGGAAAGAGTTGCTGGATGAAGTCAATCTCTTAGTCACTGGTGATGCAAACGCTCAGCTGGCCTGCTCTTGACCCCGGGAGCATCCCCAAGCTTCAGCTAACGCTGGTGACACACACACAGTCATCAATCTAAATTTTGAAAAACATATATTGATTTTCCACAAATGATGATGATGGCTTTTTCTGCAGTAAATGTGCTTATACAATGGTTTTTTTTTTCTATACACCAAGACTACAATCAACACCAAGAATAAAAAAGTGCTTTGTATTTATTTTTAAGACCTATTAATCAATCAAGCTCCCTAATGAGATAAAATCCATACCAAAACCTAACCAAAAATGATGAAGTACCTCTTATAATTCTTACACTGTGGATACCATGTATTTCTAAAGTCCTAATTATATGGAAACTCTTTTTTTTAAATACCAGCATATCTTCTTAAGGAAAATCTTATTTTCCATGTATTAGAAATCTACAATTTTAACACGTTAATATTTCCTGAAATAACAATTTTTTAAAAGGAATGCCACCACATAGTGGATTTAATAAGGCATAAGCAAGTAAAAATTTAATATTTATTGTTACATTTATTAGTAATATCCACTATAAAGGATTAAATCTCTTAACATTTCCCATATCTTTAATCAGTATGGCAATTTTGAGCTATCTTTCTAAGCAAGAGTTTGAACAGCTTCTTGTTTAAAAAAAAAAAATCCTCACCACATATTTTCAAATAAAACTGTCTTTTGTGCTACTGCCTGATGAACTGGAATTTCTGGTGTAGAATTCCAGGCACTGAGTTGAAAAGAATGCTTCCCATTTCCATAGCATTTCAAGTGGAAATATGTAAATTAGTTCATGGGCAGAATCATTAGTTTAGATAAAAAGTAAAAACATATTAATTGAGCACAAAAACGTGACAGTTCGTGCACAAAATCTTAAAACAAGACAGTTTCTACCACTGGAGCTTATAAATCTAAATTAAATGGCCAAATACCAGAGAATTTTAATTCTTGTTTTCCAAGGAAATGGCAAGTCTGATAGGGCAACAACCTTTAAACTAAGAATGGTAAATGTGACTCTGATTTCCAAAGGCCAATACTGGCCTAATTATCAGTGCCAAAATCATTGTTTAGGTTTAAGAGGAAGCAAAAATATTGACCCAAGTTGGAACCACAAGAGATTAAATAATTGAAGATCTGGGTCAGTAACACAAACTTCTTAACAGATACTACTTACACCCTCTATCAACAGCCTTAAATAAAATAGCCACGAACAGTTCTAAATAAGACCCAAATAATTATTTAGCAATAATTAAGTATGCAGACCTACAAACAGGTCTTCGTTACTGTAAAACATTTGAAGTATTATTTTATATATTATACAATAAAGTACTTTTAAATGTTGAAAATTTGACAGGAAAATTTAGCTCTAGGTGAGGGAAACAGAATCACGTGTAGAAATGAGGAGGCACATCAATGTTTTTGAACACCCTCCCAATGCCATTATAATGTGGGAGGATCCACAGACATCACTACATAGATGGCTGAAGTGGGGTAGAATCCAAAATGAAATGGGGGTGGGGGGAAACTGTAGGGTGGAGGAAGTCCACCTTTTTCAAGGGTAGACAGTTCATGGCTTTCGGTAGAATATCAAAGGGATCTGGCAACTCAAAAAATTTCACTGGTATCTTACCATAATCCTGAGTATTATTATTTCAAAAATGAGAAAATTAATGCTCAATGAATTTAAAAGCTTTCCTAAGACCACCAATTAGTAAAATAACAACAAACGAGACTGTAATTTATTTTGGTTCCAAAGTCCCAGCTCTTTCAGCTGCTATGCTAAAAATAAAAAAGACAATATAAAATGAAAAAACTGTTATTCAATCAACTTTACTAAAAACGGCCAGACAGTGATGACTGCTGTAATAATAGTGAACATTTATACAACTCCACGTAGCAGGTTCTGTGGTCAGTGCCTCTTTTAATCTTCACAATAGAACGAAACAGCAGACACCACTATCACGATCCCCATATAGCAAATGAGGGGCAAAGCTGAGCTTCAGTCTATGCCCTTAACCACTGTGAGAGCTACCTTCATCACATAAGGACCAGTAGTTAAAGGAGATGGGTACAAAATGTAAGAAGTCTTTCCCCAAATAAATTTCTTGATAATGTAATTATTATATGGTTAGTCCTCCTTTAGCTAAAATGTAATAAACACCATGTAGTCCTAAATTACCAAAAACAGGCTGAGAAAGAATTTTCTGGTTCCTAGAAAATTAGCATAAACTCAAAGCATTATCCCCACCTCCTATCTAGGAAATCTATCATCTTCCACTACGACACTTATCTTGATGAGTACAAGAGAAATCCTATATTTTAAATACATTTATTAAACAGGTATAGCACATGACCAGAAAGAGAGAATCAAAGTTCTCAAAATTCCTTTAAAAAGATTTACCAAGTAGTTTCACACCACCTTTTCAGTTCCCTAGCAGAAGTATACCTTTTCTATGAATGGGTCTAGCATTATTGCTTGACAGAGTTAGCAGACCGCCTATCTTCCACGTAACAACAGTTCATGTTATCACTGTCATTTTATCTGTTTCCAGCACAATTTTAGTTTATTGAGGACAGTCACTGGGAAAAATGAACTGCATTTACTGGTCATACATAGAACACCCCAAGAAAAAAAGTCTTCTTTGCGCCAACTAAAAAATCTTAGTATTACATATTAAAATAAGCAAGAAAACAGTAATTTGTCTTTATCTTCTACACAAATCTTTGAGCAACTAAACTTTTTATTCTATCTATTGTTTCCTTATGATGATTTAGTTATTAGCTTGCACAGCAGCTAAAACTCTGAAGTGACCAACAGCTGATTACCAATAGAAATGCTCGTTTCTCACACTACACTTCCCATCAAAGGACATAAAAGTGTCGATGATTATGACATTTATAAATAACTCACCAAGGTTTTAAAAAAGGCAGTCAGATTAGTTCTAATGTTTTGAATATGCAAACGTGAGTACTTAGCACACAGTTTATGCCTTCTATAAATAAGATAGGAAACAAGTGTCAAGCAGGTTCTTAAAGCAAGAAAAAAAATGAACATTATCAGTAATGCCTCAAGTCAACTGCATTTTAATAACAACTGATTATATGTACAAGCTCTAAAATTACCTTTTATTCTGCTTTATTTAGCAGAGTCACATGAGTCACCACTTACCTCATATACTTCATATAGTTTTTTAATTACATTTACTGGGGATGGCATTGGTTAATAACATTATATGTTTCAAGTGTATAATTCTATAATATGTCATCTGTATATTTCACTGGGTGCTCACCACCCAAAGTCTAGTCTCCCTCCATCACCATATATTGACTCCCTTTTACCACCTTCATGTCCCCCCCATACCCCTTCCACTCTGCTGTCTGTGCCTAGGAGTCTGTTGTGTTTGTTCACTTTTTGATTTCTTAAAATGAGATCCTGTGACAAGGTGGGTGTGGCTCAGTAGGTTGGAGCATCATCCAGTAACCAAAAAGTTGCAATGCCAATCCCCCTGCACCCACCTGAGGTTGCAGATTCAATCCCCACCACAACCCAGGGTCAGGTGCATGAGTCCTGATGTGTACAATCCCTGGTCCAATGAATGCTTCTCTCTAGTATGGATGTTTCTCTCTCCCTTCCTCTCTAAAAGGAATGAAAAAAATGTCCTTAGGTGAGGATATAAAAATTTTAAATGAGATCCTACTAGGTTTAAGGAACCAGGTTTTAGGACAAATTTACTTCTCTCTCTCCCTCTCAAGGTAAATTCTGATTCATTATCTGTCTTCCCTCTTCCCCTCTCCCTACTTCATAGTCCAATAACAATGAACACAAATAAGACTCATTTTCACAAGAATTCATTTTCAGGCTAATTTTTTTCATTCATTCAACAAATTAAGTAGCATCTACAATGTTCCAGGCACAGTATTAGGCAAAAAAGATAAGATCCCTGCTTTTAGAGCTTAGACTCTAGCGTAGTAGTTTCATATCTATCTCCCCCAGATGTAAGCCTATTATTAGCATCCTATTATTCCACAGCCCAAGACTTTGTTTCTTCAGTTAGCATTTGTTAATTCATATATAACACATGAAATTCTTTTTATAAAACTGCTTAATAGGAAATGACGTTTCTGGGATTTGCTTCAAAAAATTTTTTTAAGTTGCCATATCTTTTTTTAAAAAGGTTTTATTTACATATTTTTTACAGAGATGGGAAGGGAGAGAGAAGGAGAGAGAAACATTAATGTGTGGTTGCCTCTCATGCACCCCCACTGGGGACCTGGCCTGCAACCCAGACATGTGCCCTGACTGGGAATCGAACCAGGGACCCTTTGGTTTGCAGGCCGGCACTCAATCCACTGAGCCACACTGAG
Organism: Mormoops blainvillei; assembly: GCA_004026545.1. NCBI lineage: Eukaryota > Metazoa > Chordata > Mammalia > Chiroptera > Mormoopidae > Mormoops > Mormoops blainvillei. The sequence goes on along the minus strand of PVJD01000602.1, from coordinate 72,892 downwards.
CCAAATCAAAACATCTGATGAGGGGTAGTCGGTAAAGGTACAAAGGGGTTTATTCATAGAAGTTCACTATATTTTTCTATCTACTTTTACATAGTTTTAAACTTTTCCATAATTTTTTTAAAACTATAAAAAACTTTTAGCCTATACCAGAAAATTAACTTCAGGAATTTCAGGAAAGACAGCAAAGGATATTTCAAGGCACTTTATTTAATCTACCATGGGATCCTGAATCCTAATCTTAACTCAATTATAAATAACAAGTATCGATTACTTCAAACTTCTCGTTTGTTAAACTGTAGTAGTACTAATCTATATCACTGACAATATTTTAGGACTCTGTAACACTTATTATAGAGAACCCTACAAATGGACACTGCTAACATATATAAACACTAACACCAATCATGGAAAAGTACTCTCAAATTTTCTTTTCTAGCATAATAGGTGAAATAGGGTTGTTACTTCAACACCATGCAATTAGCAAATGTAAGGTAATAATATTTCTTATGTTATTCACACTTATGGAGGTGATGACAGAAATGTAAAACTGAAAGTGAGATAATAAAATACATGGAATAGGGATCAAAACTAGATGATTTTTACAACATAATACATTTTTTACTTGACATTTCCCAAGAACCTCTGAAGTCACTCATTTAGAGTCAACAGCTGTCGAGACAACATACAATTCAGAATCACATGGCCATATTTAAATGCACCCATAACCACAACAAATAATATCTGCAACAGCATTTTAAAAATATAACAAAAAGGTTATAAAGCATTTAATCTACATTTTCTCATTTATTCTTCACAAAATCATGTGAGTTAGGTGAGTTAATGAGATTATTAAAAGCTAAGATTCTGCCTACGCCTCCAACTCTGATAGGTAGAGAAGCCAGGACTAACCCTGAAACATCTCCATTCAAATTCCTTTCACTGTCCATTATCCAAGCGGAGGCTACTGAAGGAGTTTATAATTAAATATAAAAAACCTAAATACACAAGGGAAAAAATTAGAACATGCAATAAGTTATGGCGAAGATCAGGAAGGGAGAAGATGTAAATGGGCCAAGGCTACTGAAAAAGGTCTCTAAGAAGCATGAATGTCATATAAGCCAGGAGGTAGCCACCCGGCAGAAGAAGTACAGGTGCAGCTGTCTCTGGAGAACATTTTCACAATCGAGAAAAATCATCAAATTTTTAACTGGACTATAATAATAGATTAATTAGCTAGAATAAATGGTTGTAAAAGCATACAGTGAGGTTTACATCAACAAAATGAAAAGGCAACCTATAGAATGGAAGAAAACATTTACAAATCATATACCTGATAAGGGATTAATATCTAAAATATATAAAGAACTCACACAACTCAATACCAAAAAAAAAATTCCAATTAAAAAATGGGCAGAGCTAACATTTTTCCAAAGATGACCAATAAATAGTTACTAGGTACATGAAAAGGTTCTCAACATTACTAGTCATCAAGGAAATGCAAGTCAAAAGATTAGAAAAGATATTTTTCCAAAGAGAACAGACAGTGGCCAATAGGCACATGCAAAGATGTTCAACATTATCAATCATTAGGGAAATGAAAATAAAAACCACAAGGAGTCACCACTTCACACTCATCAAAAAGATAAGAGATAACAAGTGCTGACCAGGGTGTGGAGAAAAGGGAACCCTCCTGTGCTGCTGGTAGGACTGTAAACTGGTGCAGCCACTATGAAAAATAGTATGGAGACTCCCCCGCAAAAATAAAAATAGAACTACCTGATCAAGCAATTTCCCTTCTGGGTATATACAAAGAACACGAAATCACTATGCTGAAGAGATACTGCCCTCCCCCATATTTACTGCAGCACTATTCACAATACCAAGACAGGGAAACAACAGAAAGACCCATGGACAGATGAATGGATAAAGAAAATGTAATGTGTATATATATAATACAATGGAATATTATTCAGCCTTAAAAAGGAGGAAATCCTGTTATTTGTAATGGTTGGAGCTTGAGGGCATTATGTTAAGTGAAATAAGTCAGACAGAGAAGGACAAATATGATATGATCTCACGTATATGCAGAATCTTAAAAAAAAAAAACTCACTGAAAAAGAGAATAGATTGGTGGTTGGAAGGTAGGAATGGACAAAGATGGTCAAAAGGTACAAACTTCAGTTATAACATAAATAAATCTGGGGATGTAACATAACTCTACAGGAGTTATGATAAGTCTAGTTAATAATATTGTATTGTACATTTGTAAAATGCCAAGAGAATAAATCTTAAAAGGTTCTCACCACCAGAAAAAATAAATTCTAACTATGTGATGATAGATGTTAAGTACACTTATTATGGTAATTCAGCAGTTTATACATATATCAAATCATTATGTTGTATATGTAATTTATATCACAATAAAGCTGGAAAAACTTTTAGTACATATTTTGTTTTCTTTCAACAATAAAACATAAGAAAAGGAACACAGGTGTCCTAGCCCCAGTGTTAAGAAATCACAGAAGACCAAGAGGCACTACAAGCATATGCATAATATTTGTTGCTCCAAGCCTATCAACAATATCTACAACACAAAATGCAGTTATTAGATATTGTTGCTCAGGAATTCCAGAAGATGAACCAGGGAGGAAAGTCAATACACACATTTCCTATTCTAAATGAAAACTGAAGCTTATTTGTAAAAATTAGTTAAGGTCCAAGTCAGAGCATGGATGTATTTCTTATTCAATATACCAAGACAGCAAATTGGTGTGTACCAATTGGTAAATTACTAAATGATATCATGTGCTCCAGAAAGGTTATTACAGCTGATACAGAAAAGAAGTTTTTGTTGCCCAGCGATTCATCTTCTCACCTTAATTCCCTGTAGGATCAGCTGTGTTAATAATGCTTTGCAATTTTATAGCACTTTCCCTGCTAAAAGCTCAAATATGAGTTGATATAGCACATTGCAAACTATACAGATGGCACTCCACAGTTTCCACAGCTCTGACTGCATAGCTCATTTGACTTACTAATAAATGTTCCTCTTTCGAGATTAAAAGCAAATATGAAAAACTAAGGAAAATGATAGAGAGACAATAAATTTTCGTGCCCAATTCAGCGACATCTATCTGAAAGGGCAAAGACGAGCAGAGAGAACCCAGAACATAACAGTTCCTTCCGCTGCTGTGCACACAGGTGTGCGCCTCCAGAAACATCATGCCAAGCCACCAGGCTGCAAGGCAGTGCGTGAGGTTGATGAAGTTTATTCGTATACGGTGATCCACAAAATGGAGGCTGCCCTGGGGCCGGCCCACATCAAACATCTAAACCTAAGTCAGCTTGCACTTGTAGGGAACACCTGTCAAGGAAACCTAATATACACTAATCACAATCCTCCAACTCAGCTTTAGCCAGCTTACCTTACTCGAGAAAATAAGGCCTGCTGGCCATACAAGGAAACCCCACACCTCCTAGCCAATCATGCCTGTTTCCAAGTTGCCTCTTCTAACCATAAAACTCTCTGTTGCCCAAAATCACCTGAGAAGAGTGCTCCACTGCTTGTGAGGCACTGGGCTTCCCGGACCCATGGACTATTTTCTCTTGAATAAAGAACATCAAACTCAGTACTAAACTGTTTTAGTTTAGTCATTTGACAAGGTAATGCTATCTGCTATGTGAATGTGCAACAATCAGGCCTAAAGGAAAAATTCTCACCAAGAAAGAGCTAGACCTGGAATTATCATCATCTTCTGTTTTAGTCCTATGACCTATAATTACTCATCGAAGGTAAGACAAATGGTCAGAAGTCTGACTAGCACTGAAGAAAAAATATCAGTGTTACTGAGATTTATAAATCCTACTTAAATTAAACCACTTTAAAAACCAAACGGTTTTAAACAAGTTATATTCTATATGTAGAGGTGGACTACAATCACCCTAGGAATTTCCTTTATACATATATCAATACTTTGCTCATTAGTAGTAAGAGAAGACATTTATTTATTTCTTTATTTTTTGGTATTTATTTCGTCGAACTTCATGAACAGACCTTCTAAGTGTTCTACACTGGTAACTATAACTATCTCATCTATCCCTGTGGATCAGAAAATTCCCCATTAGGCAATTTAGCTATATAAAGTTTTTCATCATCTCTGGGTAAATTAGTATACACTGCATTTGTGTAGTAACTGTGGGCAAACAAAGCTGAATACAGACATCCTCCATTACGATTTGTGAAATGTGAATTTATGGAACAGACCAGATCTTTAAAATTCAGAGAATCAACCTATTCCTATGAAAAACAGAACTCTTACTGATGATCACATTTAGTTAAACTATACAATAAAGGTCACTGAGGTGGAAGACAGCTATAGAGACTTGCTATCCTTGGTGATTCAAGTGGTTTTGTAGCATCTACTTAAAAGATTATATTCAAGCTCCAGGAAAAACAAACACATGATTTTGGTGAATTATGTCCAACCATTCTTAGCAAGAGTTTCGTGTTTTTTTTTCTGAGATAATTATTGTATATTAAACCACATTCTGAACTAGTTAAAAATAACATTCAAATCTTATGCAGCAATTTTCTCAAAAGAAAAGGGGTTTTAAATTATAATAATCAAAACCAATCAAATGGTTCTAACACAGAGGTCCCATTAGATATTTCTCTGAAAAATCTAAGTATAATCTCTGTAGTGAATACCGTTGTCCATTTCTAAGGCCAACACTTAAATATGTCAAACGAGCAATCTCCCAGGTTAACAAAATGTGAATGTCACATACGTTATTTTTCTAATATTTTCAAAATGGTAATTAAAACTCTGCCACCTTTCAGTAGTTTTTAAAATAATCCCAAAGGTTTCTAAAATGTAAGAGGCTTTAACTTTATTGATTTAAATCACTCTCCTCTCAATCTTCTTCATAAAACAACACTACCAGCTTTGACTTCAACTTCTATGGAACCATGTAGACATAAAAGGCAAAACAAACGATACACTCAATAATATTTGTCCTCCCTCCCACCCACACCCATTGCGAACCACGGAATTAGGCCAGTAGGTGCTAAAATGTTACGTGATTAGAATAATATTCATTCTGCAATCAGAGCAATAGTACATTTACTCTAAAGCAGTGATTCTCAAACTTTTTCACCTTACGGCACACATAAATTTATTACTAAAATTCTGAGGCACACCAAAAAATAAACTTTTTGCTGATCCAACAAAAAACAAAGGCATAATTTTGATTCATTCACACTGGACAGCTATTGTTGTGTTGGCTGTTGTCATTTTTTAAAATCTGAGAATCTAAGGGAAAAGAGGTCAGTGCCCCTGACTAAATAGTCAGGTATACTGTATGTTTTAAAAATTTCTGTGGCACACCAGTGTGCCTCTTACAGGACCAACTGAAAATCACTGCTCTAAAGAGCTGATAATTACAAAACAGTTTATGTTTCCTTACAGACTCACAGATAGCGTGCATGACCCTTTGCATTTTTGGAACATTTAAGGAAACTGGGGTACAAGGTCACATTTGTTCAAGGGATGAAGGTAGACCACAATCCAGGAGGTGTGGCTCTCAAACTCACTTCACAGAATTAAAAAACAAACAAAAAAACTCCTGCATTCAAGGAACTCAAGAGTTTGCTGGTACATGCTATTAAAATCTTCCAACAGAACATTCCACAAATTGTTAGTAGGTTCTCTAAGATTTTACAACCTTTCTGTCCTTCAGTGACATCATCTTATAAGACTAGAAAGAAAAACCAATGACAAGATCTTGAAAGACTTTATACTTTCATTCTAGGCTTAAAATTAAAAAGCCTTTTCCATAAACAAGCCTGAGACTGGCAGTACAATAGATAATATACCATTAATTACTTAAGTAAGGAGTTTTCTTGTCTTTCTGCTATTGAGAGATTTCTTAATATGGAAGAGTGAGCTCAAACAGTACACACAGAACAACGGATTGTCTTGCCTGTTGATCTCCACAGTGACCCTCTACTTCTCAGATTACTGGCATTCCTGAAGAGGAGGGTTCCACACACAGCAACTACTCAGGACCTAGACCAGCGGACCTACAAACCTAGCCCCCAACCCTATCTATCAGAGTCACTTGAAGAGTTTTCAAAAAAGCAGAGACCTACCGATACTTTCCTAAATCTCAAAGAGACCATGGAATTTCCATTTTGATAAACAAGGTAAACAATTTATGCACTCTGAAATTTAGACTAGACTTAGAATTTTAGAAAAGAATCATTCATGCTCCCAGCACATGAAAAGCAGCATCTTTTTAACAAAAAGCTGTCTTATCTATAAAATGTTCTGCTGAGGCAGCACCATTCTGGTGCATTCAGACAGGGCTATGTTAATTATTACTCATATCATGAGTGGCTTTCAGAGTTAACCCCCCCAGATACGTTTCTGGTAAAATAAGCAGCCCAAAAATATATGATGTTATAATTTAATCAAGAGTTCTACACAGTTCTACAAAGAAAACACATGAATAGTAAAGGAAAATAACAGAAAGGGGCTACATCTTCCTCTATTGGGGGGGAAGAATATTCTAGAATTTAAAGAAAAATTTTAGAAAGATTAACTAATGCCATGCAATTCTCCTTAGTGATAAATAGATCCTTTACCAGAAGATTTCTTTAGAATCATCTAATTCATTCGGGATTCATTAATAATAAAGCCTATTTGAGCCCCCCCCCCCCCACTGTGAAGCAAACAATTATTATCCCCATTCAGCAAAAATGGAGATTGGAACTCAAACAATAAATCACTTGCTCAAAGCAACAGGTCCATACATAGGTAATATATACTTAACCATTATTAAATTTACATTTAAATCATACCAATCTTCCCTGGATAAAAAGAAAGTCTATAAATTTTTATCAGAAAGTCCTTCTAAATGTCTAACTAAACTCCATTAGCTATAGTTTAAGAACCACTGGATCACTTCTAGTCAAGGTGGCAACATAGGCAGGCATGGCTCGCCTCCTCCCACACATCAAAATTTCAACTAAACTACAGGACATCCATCACTCAGAACCATCAGAAATCTAGTTGAATAGAAGTCTGACAACTAAAGAATTAAAGAAACCACAACCATCCAGACTGTTGGAGGGGTGGAGACACAGAACAGGCTGGTCCCACATCCTTGTGTGGTAGATACAAATTTGGGAGGGATATACTGGGAGTGAAAGTCCCAGCCCCATACCAGGCTCCCCCAACCCAGGATGCCAGTGCCAGGAAGATTAAGTCCCCATAACTTCTGGCTGCAAAAACTAGTGAGAATTGAGTCGGTGGAAGAAACTTCTAGGGTCCTAAGCAGTTCCATTTAAAGAATCCACAAAGACTTAGTCAGATTTACTCCCTCTGAGCTCCGGCACCAGGGCAGCAGTTTGAAAGCCACCAATTCATAGGAGGAGGAACTGAAGTGTCTGGCATTAAGGTGGGAGCGAAACGACAGCTTTCTCTCAGACAGAAAGGCAGGCAGAGGCCATTGTTCCTTCTCTGAACCCTCCCAGAACAGAGCCACAGAGAAGGGAGGCGGATGCCATATCTGAGACTCCATACATGTGGCTAACACTGTTTGCCCTGGGGTCCTGGAGGTCCCGAGACTTGTGGGCTCATCCACGTCATTAAGAGTGAGTTACTTTTCCATATGAATGGTTGTTCTTGGCTCATACTTCACAACTTCCTAAATCCTCTCAAACAAGCAATAACCAGCCTAACTGAGCCCCCCACACCCTCTCCACCCAGAACCCCTTGCTAAGTAGCCCCAGACCCGGCACTAGCAGCAGCCAGCCTAAATTCACAGCTTGTTTTCTCCTGGGAATCTCCAAGCCCAACACAAGCAGCAGCCATCCCGGGCTGCTTTATATCCCAGGCAGGGTGGCCCTAGGCACAACACAGATGGGTGCTGACCTTGCCCTGCACCACACAGTAAACCCCAAAGCCTGCGCACCCACTGGGCAGCTACAGACCATGTCAGAGTACCACCACTCAGCCCCTGCACAATTGATCCTCCGCAGAAGGTAGAGGTTGGTCGTCAGTGGTCACAGCCAGCCCTTGCAGCTACTGGCCTGGGTAAATCCCTCTCAATGACCTGCCAACAGCAATCAAGACTCAACTACAAGAAGAGGGTCTACTCAGCCCACACAAATGGCACACTTCAAGTACGCAGCTTGGGTGATAGGAGAGGCTATGCCACTGGACCCTACAGGACACCTACTATATTATACTAGGCCATGCTACCAATATAGGGATCAAAGCAGCTGGACCCAATATATAGGAACAAACACAGGGAACCTAACAAAATGAGAAGACAACGAAACATGGCCCAAATGAAAGAACAGATCAAAACTGCAGGGGGGTGGGGTGGGAAACTAAACTAAATGGAGACAGGCAATCTATCAGACGCCAAGTTCAAAACACTGGTTACAAAGATGCTCAAGGAACTTAGTGAGGACCTCTACAGCATAAAAAAGATCCAGTTAGAAAAGAAGAATACACTAATTGAAAAAAAGAACAATTTAAAGGGAAACAACAGTAGAGTAAATGAAGCAAAGAATCAAATCAATGATTTGGAACATAAAGAAGCAAAAAACAACCAATCAGAAAAACAAGAAGAAAAAAAGAATCCAAAAGAATGAGGATACTGTGAGCACCCTCTAGGACAACTTCAAGTGCTCCAACATTTGCATCATAGGGGTGCCAGGAGGACAGAAATAGCAAAAAATTGGAAATCTATTTGAAAAAATAATGAAAGAAAACTTCCCTAACTTGGTGAAAGAAATAGTCATGTGAGTCCAGGAAGCACAAAGAATAAAGATGGATGCAAAGAGGCCCACTCCAAGACACATTATAATTAAAATGCCAAAGGATAAAGATAAAGAGGGAATCTTAAAGGCAGCAAGAGAAGTTACGTTACCTACAGGGCAGTTCCTGTAAGACCGTCAGCTGGTTTCGCAAAAGAAACTTTGCAGGCTAGAAGGGATTGGCAAGAAATATTCAAAGTCAGGAAAAGCAGGGACCTACAGCCAAGATTGCTCTACCCTGCAAAGCTATCATTTAAAATCAAAGGACAGATAAAGAGTTTCCTAGACAAGAAAAAACTAAAGGACTTCATCATCACCAAACCATTAGTATATGAAATGTTAAAGGGACTTTTTAAGGAAAAGAAGATCAAAACCATGAACAATAAAATGGCAATAAATACATATTAATCAACAATTGAATCTAAAACTCAAACTAAGCAAATAAGAAGAGAAGAGACAGAATCATGGATATGGGGAGCATTTTGATGGTTGCCAGGTGGTAGAGGTGTGTTTGGGAATGGGTGAAGAGGTAAGGGGATTAAGAAGAACAAACAGGTAGTTACAGAGTAGCCATGGGGATGTAAAGTACAGTATAGGAAATGGAGCAGCCAAAGAACTTATACGCATGACCCATGGACGTGAACAATGGTGTAGGAACTACTGCCTGACAGAGTGGAGGGTGTTGTGTGTGTGTGTGGGGGGGGGGGAATTGGGACAACTGTAATAGCATAATCAATAAAATATAATTTAAAAAATAAAAAATAAAAGAACTGCTGCTCATTATGTCTCATAGTAAATCACTTCATGTATCTCAGAAATAAAATATCCTCCTTCCTCTCTTCTCTTGTTTCAAAGGAAGGGACAGTAGTAACACTTCAAATTTGTATAACTTAGCCTGTGACAGACAATGGTTCCCAAAGATGACCTACCACAACCTCCTAGCTCACATGCTCATCTTCTAATTTAACATTTAACATTCCTCCCAAAGAGAGCTGGGATCCATGTTCCTAGATCTGTGCTCTGAATCTAGACATGTAGAGGTTGTAACTAAGGTATGTGACCCTATGTGACTTCCGAAGTTAAGTCATCAAAGGAGATAACCACTTCCTTGGAATTCTCACTCTTTAAATCCCAGCTGCCATGCTGTGAGGAGGCCCAAGAAGGTACACAGAGAGGTGTGTGTAGGTATTCTAGGCTATAACTCAGCTGAGGTCCTAGCCAACAGCCACATCAAATGCCAGGCATCTAAGTGAGCGAGACTTCAGGTGATTCGAGGGCTGAGCCATTGACTCAGCACTGGCTTTGAATCTTCCTAGCTGAGATGTCAGACACCATGGAGCAGGATAAGCTGTGTCCATAATTCAGAACACATTCAAGAAATGAAAAGCAGACAAGAAATAAGGTTTCCTTCTGAACATTCAAAACAAATATCCCAAATTTCATGCCCTAAAGATCATTAACTTTACTGATAACAGTATCACAGATTCTCATGTAAATCTTATTAAAAGTTCATGTAAAATAAGAGAAAATAGGAATATACTATAATATTTTCTATCTCCATCCAGTGCACATGTACCTAGAATGCTTTTTATCTTCTCAGAAAAAATCTCAATCAGGCTTTGAGCCTCAAATCAAATACTAGAGCCTCTATGAAGTCTTTCCTCAGCTCACAAAATGAACTGATTGCTCCTATAAAATATCTGCCTAGCCCTCTGAATATAATTTTCTATTCTATTTCATATTTTGTATTATAATCCCTTGTCCACATGTCTCTTTCTATCCCTAAACTGTGAGATCTTCATAGATAGGGGGCATTTCATTTTTAATCTTTGTATTCTTGCTGTCTGGTAGATAGAAAGCATTCATTAAAATTTTGCTGAATAAACAATAACCAAACCTGTTATCTGTTTTCCAAATGCACCACAGATAAAGTGCAGAAAATCAGAAAAGAAAAAAGAGACTCATTAATATTTTTAAAAAATTTTTAAAATAAGTGCACATATATGCAAAAAGTAACACTCAGTGAACAGACAGAAAGTTAGCTAGAGATCCCGTAGTTAGCTAGAGATCCCTAGTGAGGGGTCTACAATTTACAGTTACTTAGCGGAGTGACAAACAGATAAATACCTTAGATCTCATGGACTTCAAAGAATTTTAGCACATTTCAAGTCAGTTTAGAAAACACAGAAATACTATGCATTTTATTTTCTCCTAAATGACTATTTTTTAAATTCGAGGTGCTGAAAAAAAACAACAAAAAACCAGAATGGGAAAACCTAGATACATGAGGCCTCATTTTTCCAAGGGTTTTATATAGTCACTGTTTCTCACACTAATATCACTTTTCTTATATTATTTTTGTTGCCCCCCACGTCAAAGCCTACCACTTGTACTTAATGTCCCTGCCTTAAGTACATTTCAGAAGCCTAAAGTACTTTCCTCCCAGCTGACCCAAACTGTTACCATATCTGTTTTGAGATGTAGCACAGAAGCACTCAGAAATGCAACCACCATGCTTTTGTCCACCCATTACCAATATGCCAACATTATTTAAAAAGAAGTACAATATATACAGAAAGGCGAGAACAAGGAGGTATCACCTACTATGCCCATACGACATTTCAGGAAAGTTTTGCAAAAAACAAAAATCAGAAAGTAACATTTATTTTATTTTATTTTAAATTTGAATTACCTTAAAATTACTTATATTTGTTATATTAAAAGTCCTATTTTTCTTTCCATTCTTGATGCCTCTGAACTATTTTCTGAGTATATGATTTCCTACTTTAAATATTAAAAACAGCCCTGGCCAGTGTGGCTCAGTGGGTTGGGCCTCATCTGGCAAACCAAACATCGCCGGTTAGATTCCATTCAGGCACATGCCTGGGCTGTGGGCCAGGTCCTCAGTTATGGGCATGACAGAGGCAACCAATAGGTGTTTCTCATTATCTATGTTTCTCACCCTCTCTCCATCCCTTTCCCTCTCTCTAAAAACAAAATAAAAAATTTTTAATCTTTTAATAAACAAACATCAAATAATGAAAATACTAAAAATCTTATTCACATTTTGTTTTGTTGATTTATTGTGGGGGATGTCTACATCCCTGTTACATCCAGGAAGGTTCAGATAATGGCTCATGGCCATTAGCCTAACAATGTTCCACCTCAAGAATATTACTTTGAGTAAGAGAAGTTTTTTTGTTTGTTTTTTTTTCCTGAAGCCTAAAAGTTTCAAGCTGAGAGCTTTCTGGAGTAATTAAAATTCTTGTGTTATTTCTTGTTTTCTTTGCAAGCTGGTGTTTTTTCCCACCCTCAACTCTGACACTGAGATATCTACATCTATGTTAAGAATCTAATTACTACTCTTCCACTGGATTAAGTAGGTGAGACTAACCTCTCTGGTGAACACTACACACCCATTAATGACATTTACCTTTATACTCCATTTGTCAAAGTGAGAATGAACTCCAGATACCCACTGTGATTCATGAGGGAAGAGAGGGCCCTACTATATTTTAATAAGGTCCTAAAGTAAGAAAGAGGGGGTAGGGGGTGAAGAAGAAGCTAAAGAAGCTGGAAATCATTTGGGCGTAGGAAAATCAATAGGGAAAATAAATGAAGGCATTGCAAAGAAGAAATCAAATTCAAATTAAGGTGTAGTTAAGCATTCGAAAAACTCAGCTGCCATACTAGAAAAGACCCAGAAAAATTTTTTCTCTATAATGTTATTTAAAAGGAATGCTTAAATAAAAGTTTTCTATTTAACCAAGTGGGCTACAAAAAGAATGTCTCAATCTCAACTCTCCTCCTATGCCTAAAATAGAAATCTATTACTCTGTAGAAGGAAAAAACTCCAACAAGTTCTCTGGCAGTACAGGTTTTCATAGGCAGGTGTTGATTCTCTATTCACATCCTTCACAGCATTAGGTAAACCTCCTTACGATGTACTGTAGAAAGTATCTCTAGGTACAGTCCTAAAGAGACTTCAGAAAGGGCATGCCACGAACGTGTCCTAAAATGACACTATTTCAAGCACAAGCCTCTCAAAAGTTATGCTTTTCTTCAGCCCTGATCAAATTCATTGCTATATTGAGTTGGCCAAAAAGTCCCTATGATTTTTTCCATAAAATAAAAGACACATTTTTCATTTTCGCCAATAACTTTATTGATTTGGATATTCTGAGTATGTCAGTTATCTCCCGGCATGGTATAACGCTGATTATTCTCAATTAATGTCTCGATTTGATCGCTATCAAATTCAACTGGTCTACCCAACTATGGAGCAACCTCTGGAGAGAAATCTCCAGCATGAAACTTCATAAACCACTTTTGACACATTTGATCAGTCACAGCACCTTCTCCATACACTGCACAAATCTTTTTTTGTGTTTCAGTTGTTTTTATTTTTCTTGAAATAAAGCATAATATGCCTAAAATGTCTCTTATTTTCTTCCATCTTCAATATTAAAATAGCTACACAAAAATTCACCAATTTTGGTAAGTTTTTTTTTAATGCACAATGATATGGCAGCTATCACAATACAATCTAATAAAATTGTTTCAAATGAAATTAAAGACAACTAAGAGCTACTAGAATTACCTTACAGAAAAAAACAAACAAATTTTTTGGCCAACCCAATATTTAACAATTTAATTCCCTAACACTTCTGAAGAAATTTGAAGTCTGAACATTAAAAAGACTGCTTGCACAACAATATGAATGCACTTAACACTACTGAACTGCACACTTAAAAACAGTTTAGACTGTAAATTTTATATGGATTTGACAACTAAAATTTTTTTAATTAAACAACAGACATGCCATGGCCAGGTAGCTAAATTGGTTGGAGTGTCATCCCCATATGCCAAGGTTGCGGGCTCGATCCCGGTGAGGGCACATACAAGCGGCAACCAATGAATGCACAAGTGGATGGAACAACAACTAGATGTTTCTTGCTCTGTCTCTCTCTAAAAATCCATTAAAATTTTTTTTTAAATAGACATTTTAAAAAGTCAATGTCTAAAAAAAACAAAAAGCAAAGAAAAACCAAAAACTAATTGTTTCATATTAAAAAAGACTATGGCACCCTGACTGGTGTGGCTCAGTAAGCTGGGCATCTTCCCACAAACCTAAGGGTCTGTAGTGTGATTCTAGTCAGGACATATGCATGGGTTACAGGCCTCGGTTGGGGACATGAGAGAAGCAACTGACTGATGTTTCTCTTGGACATCGATGTCTCCCTCCTCCTGTCTCCCTTCCCCTCTCTCTAAAAATAAATAAATAAAATTTAAAATAAAATAAAAATTTAAAATACAGAGAGAGACTATAAAAGCAAATGCAATGATTGAGCTTGATTAGATTCTGGTTTGAAAACCAAAGCTCTAACAGACATTTGGGGAACAACTGAGAAAACTGAAATAGAGGTTTGATATTTGATATTAGTTTTCTTAGGTTTAATAGTGGTATCGTGTGTAGCTATATATAAGACAATTACTTTGTTTTAACACAATATGCTTTATGGAAAAAAAAGGTCATCTATAATGTACTTTCAAATAGTCCGTCCAATACACACACATACATACGCACATGGGCAGACAGAAAGACAAAGCACATACAGCTCTGAAATGTTATTTAACCACATTACTGATGCATCACAGCAGCTGAAAAAAAAAAAGAGAGATGACACTGCATAACACAAAGCACCACCCCGCTTTTCCACCTGAGTTGTATACTGTTTCTGCTACTTGATGTATAATTGGTTGGTGACAGAAAATGGATAGACAAATAGTCTTCCGACTTATTCTGCAAATAAAGTGATCCCACAGTAAGGAATTATTGTTTTGAGTAGAAATTTGGGGAGATAGTTCAGAATATTTTTATAGGTGTTGTCACAAATATATATTAACATGTGGACTATAATAAAGCCTTTGCTCTTCAGATAGCTGCAGAATTTCATTATTGTATCTATTGAGATATCAGCCCTTCAAGTGATAGTTTCGTTCTCTTTTTTATCACTTCTTCAAAGGACGTATTTAAGTGCCAAACCAGGTATACCTTCTTTGTATTTGGTTTTGTTTTATTACCTTTCCTGAACTCCTGAATTTCCCCAAGGTTTTCTTTTCTTTTATCTCCTTTCCACTATAAACTGAGATTATTAATCCCTCTTCTTACCAGTGTCAAAATATTCTGCAGGGGAAAATTTAATAAGTGTGGGTATGAAAAATGTTCAGTTTACAAAAGCAACAAAGCCAAAAATTTAAGTCTTTATTGTTCTGATTTGAAGGTAAGTGGACTTTCTTCTTTGCCTATCAAATACTTTTTTTGGTAAAATTTGTAATCAATACAAGCAATTTACCAATAACCTTGAATATTGTTGGACTTCATCTCTCTTTTTGTTTTGATCAATTATAGACTTTGCTATTAACTGAAATCAATAATATAAATTCCCAGATAACTGAGTTTTGTTTTAAAAGATTGCTTCCCAAATTTTAGAATGACTCATTAGTTTTCTCTAGGCAAATCAAAGAGCATGTAAACCAACACATGTTCACAGGAGGCCAGTGTGGTCCCACTGGTTGGAGCATAAGCCCATAACTGAAAGGTCGTGGGTTCAATTCCTGGTCAGGGCACATACCTAGATTATCTAGGTTGTGGGTTCAATCCCTGGTAGGGGAGCAAACGGGAGACAACCAAAAGATGTTTCTCTCTCCCCCTTTCTCTCTCCCTTCCTCTCTCTTTTCTCTAAAAACAATGAAAAAACAATGTCCTTGGGGAGGATAAAAAAAAAACCAGACTAACAGGTACAAAGACTGAGGGAAAGTAGAAACAGAGTATAATGGGTCTGTGACAGACCTAATTAGTAATTGTTTGGGAATGTCATTCTGTAATGCGTGGGGAATTTATTATAAAAGGGTTATGTTGAGAAGATCAGTCCCTTAATGACTTACAGAAGGAGAATTTGTTCAATTAGTCCAAAATATAGTTTAAAAATGAAAGCCTTTAGCTGTTCTGGTATACTATTTGAGAGAAAGGGGAAGAACGAGTGAATACATAAATATATATTCCATCATTGCTTTTTGCTCCAATTTTAGCAAATCAATGAGAAAACAGGTACAATTTCCTATTCTGCTCATTTTAATCATACAATACACCAATGCACATAATCATTTTAGGTATATTTATAGAACACAATAGACAGATAAATTTGAATGCCATATTAATCTACGCATTTTAATTCATGGTTTTCCTCCTTAACAGTAAACTCCAAAGAACAGATATCAAAATTATAATTTGCCCCTGCAATGGAAAAAAATTCTAATTTGCTTTACTGACATATTATAAACTAATCCTCTGCATATTTATCTAAACCTTCAAAATAAAATCTGTGTAAGTAGCCTATTCCACTTAAAGTAACAAGTACTGTGAGTTGACTACTCAGTTTGTTAAGTTGATGAACTAGTAGCACATCCTTAAAAATCTTTCAAGCTACAAGGACATGTACCTGCTGCTCTGGATTTATTCTATATATCCTTCACTAATTTATAGATTTCAGTCAAGGCTATTCTTGTGCATCGATATTTTCCATCTGCACTGGACTAACCTCTTTAGCCTAGATTCAACACACAACTCCTTCGGAGGCTACCTCCAATTTCTTTCTGATGCCATTACCCCTTTTGCCCCATTATACACTCAATCTCTTTCTCAAAGAGAATAAACATCTACGAAAAAATCAGGCAGGCCCTGGCCAAGTAGTTCAGTTGGTTAGAGTGTCATCCCAACATGCCAAAGTTGTAGGTTCGATCCCCGGTCAGGCCACATACAGGAATCAACCAATGAATATATAAGTAAGTGGAATCATAAATCAATGTCTCTTCTCTTCTCTTCTCTTCTCTTCTCTTCTCTTCTCTTCTCTTCTCTTCTCTTCTCTTCTCTCTCCTTTCCTCTCTCTCTAAAATCACTAATCTTCTTTTCAAATTTAAGAAAAAATGAGGCAGGCCCAGAAAAATTGGACTGAGGCTGCCAGAGACACCTGAATGTCACTGGGAACTATCTCAAGAAGTGAATGGAAAAGGGCTTGCATAGCCAGTAAAATACTCTTTGTCCCTCAGTGAGAAAGCTCACCCCTTACTCCTCTCAGAGCCAAGCCGGGTGAAGGCAAGGAGCTGAGTCTCTGAAAATCACAAGCCCCTGAAGACCCACCCTTGCTCTACCTGGTCTTTATCTGTTCTCGGGTACAGTAGTCCCTTCACTCCTCACTGAAAAAGGGAAAAGAATCCCCCAGTGCTCAGTCTAGTCACACAGGGCATGGGGTAGAAGACCTGTGGGGCTCAGTGGTGCCTGAAGGGAGCAGGCCAGTAGCACTGTCATTTTGTTCCAGAATTGCATATCAGAAGACTACACAGGAGAGCTGTGGCAGGCAATTCTGATGCAGAGAACTGGTATTCAGGTGAGCACCTGGGAGCTCCACCTCCTGGGACTCACCTCATGTGCATCTACCTACCACAGGCTCTCTCCGGCCTCCTCTCCTCTTCCTCCCCCACCAGAGGGTCACTGGCTGCCTCTGGTGACAGTGATGGTGAGAAAAGGCAGGGAGCAGATGAGGGCCTCTTCTAGTGTGCATCATGACCCTTCCAGGAATCCCCACTCGCCCTGTGCCCTGCATGCAGGGCCAGGCCAGATGTGTCCAGGCCCAGTGCCTTCCTGCCCAAGCCTCTGCTTGCCTAGAGCCAAAGACCTTCGTCACCTGACTCTGTTTTCTCCTGAATGCCTTTTCTCAAAGTGAGAATACTTATTATTACAATGAGGTCGTCAATGATTGTCAGAATGTCATTGTTATGATGTGTGTCCTTTAACCAGAAGTATAGTGCTCTGGTTTTGATTTCTAATGTCCTTCAGTGTCCACGCATTTTGTTAACTTTTGTTACTATTGTGGTCACTATCAACATGTGAAGTTCACAACAAATATCATGTCATTTTCTTGTGTTATACTAATAACTTAAAGGCTTTCATTTATTAGTATGATTCTAAATTATACACATATCTTGCTTAAAATAAAAAGCAGTACAGCAAAAATAAAAGATCTTTATGTGACTTCCATTTCCTTCACTAGGCTCCATTATTTATACTTGCTATTTGTTTATTTAGAAAAGACTGCTGGTTCTAGAATACAATAAAATAACATTTTTAATGAAATAAATATTTTTATATCACACTTTTACAGAATAACCTTAAGGAAGCAAAATATTACTTAAAATAGCAACAGGAACACTACATATGAAATAATGCTCAAAACAGAATTACGGAAATTGAAAGTACAATAATACACTACCAGAAACTCCAAAGAGGCAGGCATTCCTAAGGCTTTAGGAATTTGGTTACAATTTTCACCAATCTTACATCATCTTAATATTTCCAACTTACATCATTTTGACTACTTGAATCAAATCAATACTTTCAAGACACCTAACACTATAGAATCTCTAACAATATCCTTAAACAGCTGATAAATACATAAAAGCTAGGGAATGCAGAGGCTCAGCACCCCAGTCTGCAGGACCACAATGTTGTCCAGCAGCCGACTAACTTCCAACATGTCAGCCAATTACAGTACTGTGTCTGTGTTAAGTGATCTGTTTTCAACT
Source organism: Mormoops blainvillei (assembly GCA_004026545.1). Lineage (NCBI taxonomy): Eukaryota > Metazoa > Chordata > Mammalia > Chiroptera > Mormoopidae > Mormoops > Mormoops blainvillei. The sequence goes on along the minus strand of PVJD01000602.1, from coordinate 54,420 downwards.
TAATGGTTTCCTTAGCAAATAGCTGGCTTCTTCACTAAGGGCTGTTAGCAGAGCAAAGCTGTTTGGTTAAAGGGGGAAACCATAGCTCATGATCACATACGGCAACAGACTTTCCCATAGCTTTGACTGTGTTCCCTTCACTATCGCCCATCTTTCATCTCCAACTTGGAGAAAAAAGATTGAGAAAGTCAAGGAAGATGAAGGGTAAAGGAGGCAGAAGAGAAAAGTCTACAAAGATTTATACCCAAATTGAAGCAGTGTGAAGTTGTGCCATTTTTAATCATTCCACCCCTACTTCAAAGTCCTGGGCCATGCTGATCTGGCTTAGTTTCAGTGCACAGCCCGCCCAACACAGTATCCACATCAGGCTGTAGGCACACATTACCTGCGCAGGCTCTGGGCACACAGTGCAGGTAATGCACAGCAGAATCTCGTCAACACCCACACAGATCTCCTGTCACCCACGCCCCACCTGTCTCCATAACTCTCACAGCCTGCTTATGGAATTTCAAGAAAGCTATTATGCTAAATTAATAGAAATTCATACACTCCCAACACTCAGATTTTTAGTAAGGAATTTCCGTATTCCTTATTTAGGAATCTAAAAATATATGTGAAAGAATTTGCCACCTATGTTCCAACAATACCAGAGGTGATTACCTAATAAACATATTTATAAATTATTCTATTTTTAAAATACAGGGCAGAGCAAAAGCAGATTTACTTGTGAGTATGCAAAACAGTTTATTACTGCATTATTATTTATTAATTATTGTATGAGTTTCTATATGAAGAACTATAAACCTACTTTTGCCCCACCCTGTATATACACAAGCACATTAAAAAATCTGTTATCCATGTAACTAAATTTTCCACTTAGTTTGACTCTAGAGGTGCCTAGAAATGACTCAAATAAAGATAGTTTCCTCTAAGATATGTCATTCAGTTTTTTAAGTGACATATGGCAATAACTGAAAGCTTTTCATTATTAAACATATTAACAATAGAATTAGAAATCTTAAAGTAGTATTAAATATTCTTACAAATGCCACTGTAACACCCAAGACAAAGGAAGTTATTTCATGTTTGACTCATTAGCTGATTATATAAGCAGGAGTCATCTCTAGAAAAGACAATCCTCACTTACGGGTACTTCAATGGGCAGAGATCTGTAAGCAATAACAGGGACTTCCAGAACTCACGCACACTCTGCAAATTAAGCCTTGGAGATGGGGGATCACATTTCATATGGACACATTAAATGACTAACAGAAAATACCATGCATTATGTGTTCATCTGTGACAACAGGTCTTCGGCCTCAGCAGGTGGAACACTAAAAGCAGTGCATGCTGATCCCCACACGTGCCAAGGTGAAAGAGTTCCCTGAAATCTCGCCTCTCTCCTTGCAAACAATTGAACAGAGAGAATTCCACAAATAGCAGAGCAGAAGTCAGATGACTGAATATATTGTCAGCCTTCTTTCGGGACTACAATATCTCAACACTACCTCACCCATGCTACATGGATTGCAAAAAAATCTGCAAAACATGCATCACCCTACTACCACCTAATAAACATACCATAATTAAACATATTTTAAAGAAATAGGAAGCCAAATATCTCTACCAGTGTTTCAGCCTTTCTAAACCTATATCCCCTAGAATGCTCTCCAACCTATTTTCTACCTGTCCCCCACAATCAAATCTTCTTGAGTTTATTTTCTGAGTTTTTTATTGTGAGAAACAATAGGCCATCTGAATAGACTTTTTCAAATATTACCCAGTTTCCCTTTCCTAGTGGAGAATCACTGTGTTATCTCAACAAAGCTCTAGATAAGACACATCCACACTACACTGAAAGGAAGTGTAGCTTACCAGCTAACAAGAACAGAAGTAAAGGGGGCAGGGCTAAGGGGCAATGTTTGCTTCGGTTCAAATTCCTCTTCAATAGTCTGGCTATGTGACCTTTGGAAAATTATCTGACAGCTCTGTGCCTCCACCTCCTAAACTGTAAAATAGAAATGATATTGTTATTATATCACTATGTTACAGTGAGAAACATACAATACTATTCAATCGGGGCACCTTAACTCTGCATCAGGTTTTTAGTAAGCATACAATAAATGTTACCTGTTTTTGCTTCATCCATTACAGTTCTTACTTTGTAAAAATTAAAAGACAAAAAAGAATCCTATATTGTAAGAATTGTTCAACATTAGGCTGGTGACTAAAAAGGCTACAGACTATCTGTAGATCTTAAGTAACATCTGTCCAGGTATAGGTCTATGTTGAGGCAAGGATTTGGGAGATACCAGGGGACAAAATTTGCAGGGCTGGAACTATGCAAGTCTATTCATCCTTTTTATGGATTAAATAATCAGATAGACTGACAGCCTTATGAAGACCTGCGAATATCAGCTTATCAGGTTTGTAAAAGTAAGACATTCTTAGACTCACCATTCCCTCTAATATTTAAATGACCTCTTTCCCTGCTCACTGGTCAAGGTTAATTTTTCTCCCCAAACTTTTACCCATAGGCACAATGATTTAATACCCTTTAAGCTTCACCTTCTTCTGGAAAATGGGGGTGACCTCTATTTTATAGAGCTGTGGCAAGAAGGAAAGAATCAAAAAGCCTATACAGTAGTATCCCCATATTCACAGGGGATACATCCCAAGACCCCCAGTGGATAGATACCTCAAACCACAGATAATACTGAACCCTATATATACTTTTTCCCCCTTTATATTAAAAGACAAACTCTAAAAAGCCCAAAGTGAGATTTAAGTTGGCCATCAGGAACCTATCATAAAGTTAAACCTATGATAAAGTTAAATTTAAAAATTAGTCAATTTCATGGATAGAAGATTCGTTCCTAACCATAAATCTTAGGAACCTCAGTATACAATCTTTTTTCTTTCTTAAGTAGGAAACTTTTACCTTTTCACTTGAAGGAAGTACTTAAAGGCTTCTTTTTGGTATGTCAGACTTGCCAGCATCTCCACTTTTGCTATTTGGGGCCATTACTAAGTAAAATAAGGGTTACTTGAACACAAGTCCTACAATACTACAACAGTCAATCTGATAACCTAGATGGCTTCTAAGTGACTGACCAGCATGGAGACACTGGGCGAGAGGATGAGCATATCCAGGGTATGATGGAACAGTACGGCATGGGATGTCATGAGATTTCCTCACACTACTCAGAAAGGTACACAATTTAAAACCCATAAATTGTTTATCTCTGGAATTTTCCATATAATATTTTTCAGACAGCAACTGACAGCAAGTAACTTAAACTATGGAAAGTGAAACCATGGGTATGGGGGAACTACTGTAACCAGTTGTTGGCACTCAGTAATTGCTATTATCATTTATGTTGTTATTGCTGTTACTCTCCCAGTACAGGCATTTTAGTCAAGAGGAAGAATGAGTTACAGCTAGAAAAACTGACAACCGAAACAGAACATATGTGAAAGGCTGTACAAGGGAGTTTTCCATTCTTTACAAACCTAAGGTGGTGAGGCCGTGAATATATTAGTCTTAAAGCAGCAGCAATGCTGATAAGTCACAGAAATGGGAAGTCTCTGACGTGTTTCACTGTCACCTTCAACGAACTAAAGATCGCCATCCTGACCACACACGATTTCAGAGGACACAAACATTATAATCCTATTTTCAGAGGAAAAAACTCAAACCTAATTCAAAGCAGAGTTTTCTGACATTATGTAATTAAAATCACACCAACCTCGCCCCCCACCCCAATCTTTAGTATCAAAGCAAATTGAAAATTAAGGTGAACATGTCCCTTTCCACCTTCTCCCCCACCAAAGAAAAAACAAACAAAAACAACCTCTCCCACTCTATGTTTCTCATTTAATCAGCAGACCTGTAATGACTTCTGGTGGCTACCTAGGCTCAAATTAAAAACACATACACACACACACAGAGCCTGGCAGCCACTTCTAAACAGGGGCCTCTCACCCAAGCCACGCTTGGGGGAGAAACCTGCACTGAACTGCCTGTCTGTAGTGGGTTCCTGCCATATAAACCAGCCTTATAAAGAATTTCCTGGAGCTGTATTTCAACCAATAGGACTGAGGCTTTCCCCTGACCTATCAGAGCTACACAGCTGTATCCCCATCAGCATCTTCACCAACCAGCCACAACAGCTCCATTCTGACCAATCAAGACAGTGGTTTTTGGACCAATTAAATTTTGAGAATTTGGAGTCCTCATTTGTATAAGGATGGACCAATCAGGGACCAGGGGCAATGAAGTTTACTTCTTCAACACACCAGAAATTAGGGATTCCTAGTGGTGGTAAATTGGCACCAACGACTATCTTGACATACCAAAGTAAACTGCGAATGCTGAGATACTCAAATACTCATCAAATAAATAACTGAACAAATGAATAAAACAATGGATAAATGAGGCAAGAACTAGAAGGTAAGATCTAAAAAGCCAAAAGTGAGATTTAAGTCGGCCATCAGGAGCTCTTAACTGTACCTGACTGGTGTTCTATAAGGGATAAATTCTGCTAGAATTAACCTGTTAACTTCAATTCTCCATGTGTCTGTCAACTGATACACAAAGCAAAAACTGTTTCGTTCATAACCTTGAACTATTACTAATAACTTATACCTATAAGCAGCTCTCCTCTCTGACTTAAATTAAGGTTCTATGTCTAAAAGCCTCAAAAGTGGCTTAAGTAAAATACCGCCATAGGCCCTCGGCTTATTTAATTAATCTCTAGAAATTTCTAACTACGAACCAACTGAAAATTGTCCTAAAATCAATGTTTCCACAATTTCATTACGTCATCACAGCCATCGGAAGCCAGAAATGTGGTCACTGATGAACATTTTATAGGGAAAACAGATAAAATCTTTACCCTAAAAGCCATAAGTATTATGATCTAACTGCAGACCACAGAGTTCCCTAATTTCAGGTACCTTCACAATACAAAAGTTTACCTTTATAAGTTCTACTCCTTTTCATAATCAGTTTTGCCTCAGTTTTTACAACAGCTGGAAAAATATCCACAAAAGTCAGCCCTACATGGTGTGGCTCCCTGGATTGAGAACTGGCCTGTGAACCTAAAGGTCACTGGTTTGATTCCCGGTCAGGGCACACACCCGGGGTGCAGACGAGGTCCCCAGTTCCAAGCATTCAAGAGGCAACAACCAAGAGATGTGTATCATGGTTTCTCTCCCTCTCTTTCTATACCTCTTGCACATAGAGATTTTTCTCCCTTCTTTCCCGTCTCTCTAAAAATAGAGAAAGAAAATCTTTAAAACATCCACGAAAGTCATATTCTCATTTGTGTTTAGAAATTTTAGTATCCAGAATCCTTAAAGTATATTTTCATTATGTTGTCTGATTTGAGGGTCTGTAATCTATAATTGCATTTTGTAGCTTTTCCAGACATTACTTTTAATACCCTTTAAAGAGTAATAAATAGGACATAATATTCTTTCTACACTTTGCAATTCATAAACCCTTCCATAAGCCTTTAAAACAGAAAAAAAATAAACATAAATGCTAAGAACATCTTTTGTTTAGTAAACAAAACAGAAGTAAAATTACCTTGAGATATGAAATAATATAAAAAACAGAGTTTTGTTCTGTTTTCTCTTCAATGGCTTTCGTTACTCGTTATGTAAATGTAGTCTGATTATTTCATTAAGGGATAAGATCCTGATTTGCTGCCGTTTTATGATTTACTACAATAAAAGACCAAAGATCTTAAAGCAGTGGCTTATTTTCTCCCTCATATTCTCTTAATTTAAAATTGATAGAGCATGTAATAACATAATTACCAAACAAAACTATAAACACAAAATATTGAAAAGCTAGTAATTTCTTAAATAGCAGTTTTGCCATAAAAAATAGCTAAGCATTAATTATGTTTTTAAATATAATTTCAACCATGACATAATGTGAAAATATCAAATAAGGACACACTGTGTATTTTGGAAAACTAATCTCTAGAAAAATTGTTTAAAGAGACCCGCCCTCCCCCTTATATTTTTGCTACACAACATCCTAAGGACTACTTATTAAAAGAGTCATTTTTAAACTCAATGCAACACAGTTTTTTTTCCCCCTAAGAAATCCAAGCTGTCAACTTATGGGTCACATTTCAACCTGATGTGATTTGAAACGGCCAAGGTATTGAATCCTTAAATATAGGGTATGCAATGGAAGCACTGCTCACAGGTCCTTGATTCTGAGGGCTGGAAAGCTTTAATATGGTATAACTACAGACAAAGCCAACCCAAGCAGCATTAATTACCCCTTTATGCACTCTCATACCACAGCCCTAGTCCCCCTCCAAGGCTTACAATTTACATTTCCAATAAAATGCTTCTCTAACACTAAGCAAAACTCATGTAAATTTTACTGAACCAATGAAGGGTTAAAATCAGAGCCAAACTATCTAAAAAATATTAAATTCATAATTGGTGAGCTCTTTTGTACCCTCTGCTTCAGTATCTTGACATCTAAAAGTCAAAGAACTCCTCTGGTAAGACTGAAATTCCCAGGAGGAAGAAGGCTCAGATCCAGTCTGAAAGCACACAATGGAATCACAGCTGACGATGCACATCTTTTTCTAGATGTCTCCATATGCTTGAGAGATTTTTTTCCCCCTAGCCAGGCATTAGGGGACTTGCTACACTCTGCCACCAAAAATAGGAGAACATTTCAAAGACTGTTGGAGAGAATGAAGTAAAATAATGTGTTGCTCTCGAGCATACAAAAGAGAGAGGAGGGTGCACGTCAGAGTGGCCATCAGTAACTAAATTAACTAATGGGGGGGGGAGAATAGATGTTGTCAAAATTTGAATGTTGTTTAATTTATAATACTCCCCACTTCTAGCAGCTGTTCAATTTATCTCCAGTTTTTACCATTCTATCACTAAGATAACACCTCAAGGGCTACAGCAAAATGCAATTAATTTTTATCTAAATGAATACTCAAAATTATGCTGGATTGGAAGCTCACATTATAAATTTGAAACAATATATTACAACAGAACACATCAGCAGGGTATGTTACTGTCCACAAAAACTACAGTCCCCTAAATTCTTTCTTAGTAATCCAATATTAATAAAAGCTAGAAAAACTGATATAGATTAATACCATGCAGATAAAATACCTCAAAAAAAAAAAAAAAAGCCCTGGCAAGATTAGTTAAATTCATGGGATATTTATTACAAAATGAATGGACTCACTCTCATTTTAGTATTACTCATTCTTTTAACTCCTAAAGATTCTGCAAATTCCAGTTGGAAAAAGCAGCTTTGCTGCTGTCAGTGTGCACTAACCTCACCAACAAAGAACAGGAGCACACATACACACACAAAAAGCAGTGCAACAGCTGCTGTCTTTTTAAAAGACAGCTATTCCTGTGGAGCAACCTGTGATCATTACAGAGAACCAAAGACCTACCCTCTCTATTCTTGAAAGTCAAGAGTTGATAGTCACTAGACTGAACGCAACCAACAGCTTCAAATCACCAAAGATGTCTCCTAACCTTGCCTAAACCAGAAAAGTACCCACACACCCTACAATTCAGCAGTGTTTCAGGAAAAAAAAACACAACCAACTGTATTTTTAAGAACCCTTTGTGCTGGAGTAATTTGGCAAACATTTTACCCCGATTTCATTTCTGCAGACAAATATTCTTTGATTAGCTTTGCTCCTTAAATACCAACGCTTTATGTTTCAAATAGTGATGATTTGGTTCCTAAATTCATTTTGTTTACTCAAGAAAGAGCAAAAAAAAAAAAAACCCCAAATAGAAAGCATACCATAAAACCACAACTTTTTTTTTAAATGTCCTCCCAAATGCCGAACTTTCAAGCGCACTTTGGGAATTGGCGGTCTAATTAAACAGGGAACCAGTGAAGCCATTACAAACAATGATACTTTACACTCCCAATAATCAATTAACATAAGGCTACTCATTTTCAAAGTACCCTTTCAAATTTCATTGTCCCCACGCTAGAGTAACTGAAGGAAACTGCGGTAGAGGTAAAGAGATAACTCCTGCGACCCTCAGCACGTAAACCAGGTGCTCGGGTCCAGAACATGATCACTACAATATTTGCCATTTTAGAAACGGGCCTCGGAGAGTTACTGCCACATCGTGAGTGGCTTTAGACTTCGTCGTGTCTAAAACAACGTCTCTTGTGGTTCCAGGGAAATACAGTATCTCTTGTACCTATACGCGTCTCCTTGGGTCAGCGCCCCTGTAAGTGACACTATCCTGCAGATGACGGACCCGGTGACTAGCAATGGACAAGAGTGGGAAGCTCTTGGCGTCTCCATGACTCCCCCGCCCGCGTGCAACTCCGCTCCAACTGGTCCGGGATAACCCCGCCCCCTTCCTTCCTCCGGTCCTCACGATTGGCTTACCCACACCTTCGATTGGCTCCTTGCCCCATCAGTCACACGCAGTGAGATTCGGGTCGGTGGGAGGGGAAGGCGTTGGAGGAGGTGGAGTAGGAGTGGGATTAGAGGACGAGGTGGCAGAAGAGGGTGTTCAAGCTCAGTCCCGGGTTTGGGAAAGTTTCCCCTACCAGTGACAGACCCTGAGACGTTAGGCCCAAGTCCAGCTCCCAGCCGGTGCAAGGCGCCTGGGTCCCCGATTCCCGCCCCTCAGTCCCGCAGGCCCCGGAAACCACTAGGGGGAGGGGGAGGGGGAGGGACCATCTAAGCGAGGACCGACCCACCCCCGATCTCGGAAGAGACGCCTCTGGGACTCCCTGGAGGGGCCAGAGGCAGGGAGCCCCAGCACGCAGAGACCACCCTGGTCCCCTCCCCCGGCAGTCCCATGGGCCCAAGAGAGAAGTGTCCCCGGGGCGTGACCGTCGCGAGCCGGCCGCGAGGACGCCTCCCGCTTCCCCCCTGGGGCCCTGAGGGCCTGTCCCTTCAGGGGCGGGGAGAAGGGGAAGAGAAAAGGGGGCGCTGGAGAGCCAACCCGGAACCTCCTGGACCGCCTCCCGCCCCCAGCCCCGGCCCCAACGCGCCTCCGGCACACATGCCCGCACCCAGAAAGTTAAGTCAGGGGCGAGCCCGGCTCGGCGCCGCCGCGGTCCGGCCCCCGGCTCCCCGCCCCCACCGCGGCCCGGCCTGCTCGGCCCGAGCGCCCCGCCCGCCGCAGCTCCTTCCCGTCCGCCCGCGGCGCCCCTCGCCCCCCGCCCCCGGCTCTGACACGGGCCCGGCCCGCCCGCCGGGCCGCGGCGCCCCTCCGCCCAGCATCTCACCCTGCCTGCCGCCCCTGACATCGCGCTTCACCTTCACACACACCCCCGGCACTTCCCGAGTCGTGCCTCCCCTCGCCCGCTCCTACCATCCGCTGCAGTCGCTCCGCGTTTCCATTAAAGAATGCACCTTCTCAGAATTCACCTTCCCGTCTCTGCCTCGGTCCCCCCGAGGGGGCAGGAGCCTCGATCCTCGCGACCCCGCACCCGGCTGAGCGGCTGGCGCCTCGCTCCTCCGGCGGGGGCCGCGCCCGCGCCCCTGGCCTCCCCGCCGTGCCTCGGCGCTCACCTCTCGCCGGTGCCTCAGGCTGCAGCCTCCGCCCGCCCCGGGCTCCAGGACTCGTCTCCCGAGCTCTCGCACAGCGCTGGAGCGCCTCCTTTCTCTCTCAGGGACTTCGCGTCTCCCCGCCGCTTCCCGCCCTCCCCACCCCACCCCCCCTCCAAGCCCCAACTCCCCAGCTTCTCGGCGCCTCCGGGATGCAACTCCCGTGCTCCGCGCACTCCGGCAGCGGTCCCCGCACACACAACAGCCCTCTCCCCGGCGCACGGCTCTGCCCGGCTCCGCGCAGGGAGGGCAGTCGCGGCCGAGGGTGGGGAGGCGGCGCCCCCCGCCCGCCGCCCGCCTCGCGCCCGCCCTCGCGGCCCCCAGGGAAGGCGCGGTTACCCGCTCGGTCGGTCACGCCGTCAGGTGCCGGCTGCCGTCGGCGCTGACCTTCGCCGCCGAAGCCGTAGCTGAGACTGCGGCCGCCATGTTCCCGTGTTAATAACTGCTGCCTGGTTGTTTATTTCAATGGAGATCCTCCCCCAACTCCCTCCTCCTCCTCCTCCTCCTCCTCCTCCTTCGCGTCTCCGCACTTGCGGAGAGAGACACAGACCGCGCGAGCTCCGGAGCAGGGGAGGGGGGCTCGACAGCCAGGCTGTCCCTCCCTCCGCCTCTCTGGCCGTGGCCGCGGCCAAATCTTGTCACTGGGGAAGGGACGAGGCGGTAACTTGCCTCCAGCGTCCCCGGTGAGGGGGCAGAGGTGCACCGAGGGCTCTCCGGGGAGCAGACCCTGGCCGCGGGGTCCGCAGCATCTCCGTGAGCAGAGTCCTCTGAGAAGGCGACCCGGGGAGAGGTGAAGAGTGAGGGGAGAGGGGACAAAATGGGTGACTGTGGTAAAAGGAGGGTGACCTAGGGGTAACTGGAAGTGAAGGGAGAGTAAACAGATGACTCCATGGGAGGGCAAAGGGCATCGCCAAAAAAGAATAAGAGCGGATGGGACATGCCGGGACTGCAGAGTGGAGGCGGTGGGATCTTGGGGCTGCAGACCGCGGGGCAGATGCCCCCCGACCAAGGTCGAGGCCAGACCAAAGCCAGGTTCGCCCGAGAAGCCTCCTGGTTCGGCCTCTGGGACAGTAGCTTGCACCCCTCAGGGCGCACCTCACGCGCCCCGCATCTGCTGCAGTGCCCTCGAGGCGCCCCTTGGTCCGTCGAATCTCCCTCGACTCCTACGAGGATAGGCGTCTCCTGTTGCAGCCCATTCTCAACAGGGGATAGAGGGGCGCGCCTGCGGGAGGCGAACTTAAAGAGGTGCCACCCACCAATTGCATGATGAAGGCAAAGTGCACACAGTGTAAAACGTAACCTAGTTTAACATTCTCGTTACGGCAAGAATCACAGAAGTTTTTTTAATGGAAAGTCCACTTTCTAGACATCAGAAAGTGATGGGGGGACACAAGACAGTACCGCAGAAACTCGAGGAGAACCCTCATTGAAATGTTACTAGGATCAATTTCATGCTTTGGAAAAGCAACTTCTTCCGAATTTAGATATAATACATGGCGGGGAGGGGAGGAGGGGGCGGTGATTAACATTTATCTAACAAATACAATCATTTTTAGTCCTATAATGAAAAAGGCACTTGCTATGCGTGGACAATAGTGTTTATTGAACAATTACTGTATGCTAAGTGATTTATGCACGCTAGATTTTGATCCTTAAGCGTTACAAAATAATTATCATTTTTATCCTTAATCAAAAAACAGCTTAAAGAAGTAATTTGCCTACGGCCATACAACCGGAAAACTGGAGAGGGCTTGAGCCCATCTCTGGTTCGCTCAAAAGGCCATGCTTTTCATGGTGTCTGCAACCTCAAATTTGTGGGAATACCACCAATTTTATTTGGGGAAAGAAAAAAAAATATGCGTATGTGTTGTGTGTTTGACTATGGATATATAATGTTTGGAGAGCTACAGGTTGTTAGCACTGGGGAGTATAAGTGAGTATGTAAAGTGATCGTTCCAGTTTTATTTTGTACACTTAACTATGTAGTGTTTGAAATGTTTTCACTGACTGTGTATTAACTGAGTAAATGTTGAAGATTAAGTACCTGGCATAACAGAACTATGTTCCTTAAAAACACAGAATTCTCCGAAAAACTGGGAGAAGAAACAGGAAGTGCGGTTTTTCTATGGCCTGTCTTCTTCCACTAATACTAGTCCATTGTATTCCTACAATGAGTTAATAATGACCTGAGTTCTGTCACATTGCTGGACTCCCTGATTTTCTTTCCTGTCCTCACCTCCAACTCTGAGCTGTGATCAAGACTCTCCTCGCTTTTTCTATCCCTCCCTTTTTTGGCAGAAGTCCACAATCCATCAGTCCTCCGAAACAGTAGATTTCATACTTTCAAAAGCCATCGTGATATCTGTGTAAAAAAATGACTCCCCATTGCATTTCCATATTACTCAATAAAACTTAACTACATGCTTAAGATACATGACTATTTCTACAAAAATAAAGCAAACAAAAACATCTGACAGCATAGCATAATGAGTTCCATGTCCAGCTGCTACTCCACTGTGTCAAACCTTGAAGAATCATATAATTCCTGCTCTCTAGTACAGTCTCTGGGCTCCCTCCACACTTCATGCCATTGTTATAACAATATTGTCTTGTACTGCAGTTGTTTATATATTTGTCTTTCTCTTTCACTAGATTGTAAACTACTCAGGGCCCAGACCATGCCTTGTTCTTCTTTGCACATGCTAGAGCTCCTAACGAGGTCTCACATAATGTTTGTTTTTTCACCGAATCTGTAAAATATAAAGAATAGTTTCTGACCCAGTCCCTTCCCCACCTCACCCTCCAATATCACGCTTATAAAACATGTTTATAAAAAATGTTTTCAGTATTTTGAAAAACCAGATTTCTGTGAGACCTCAGAATAATTCTTTATGAAAACTAGCCATAATTATTAGTGAATTACCACTGTGATAATATAAAATTGAAAGGATGAGAAGGCAGTAAATACATTGATTTGATGCACTCAAAGAAAAAAGAAAGTAAAGATACAGGAACTGGTATAGTGCCAACAGAAGACAACCCAATAAGAAAAAAATGTGGGTACAGATCATAAAGGGGAAAGAAATTATTGAAATTTAGTAGAAACAGAAACTTGACAGACCATGGATGGATGAGGCAAGGTGACAAACCAGAAAGAAACATAGCAGAATCATAAATGCAACAAAAAGTTGTAAAGAAAAATTGTAATTTATATATTTAACAATATACCTATGAAAAATCAGACCAATATGAATACTATAGGGCAAGAGATTCTATTTTGCCTGCCTTATCTTCCCCATTCAATTTCAAGCTTCCCACTTTCTTCATATTTTAACCACAGAAAAATTGAAGATTTAATACAACTTTATATTAATACTTCTAAGATGCACCATGATGTATAATGAGAGGTAACATAGTATGGTAAAAAAAAAAAAAATGCTGTAGAAGACAGGAAAATAAACATGAACTGGACTTTGCTACTTATTATGGGACCTTAGATAAATATCTCAATTTCCTCATCAGTATAATTGTTGTAAGATTCAAACAAAACGGTGTAAATAAATATACTTTGTTAACTATCAAGCTCTTTATACAAATGTAAAGGAATAGTATGTTGATTAGATCTGTACATACATAGTTATCTCCATTTTATACTCTCAAATTGCAAAAGCAAAAGCCTACAGTTTATTCTATTAAAAATCATTGGAGGGGGAATCAGTTAAAATATTTGTTTGACAATTTGATTATTGAACAAAACAACTATATGACTTTTATTCTTATTGTTTTCCCTCTCCAAGCCCCTTCACTCTTATAGCTACCATAAATGTGTCTAGTATAGGTCAGGTATATTACATATATTTTTATTTCTAATCAAAGTAGGCATTATATGTATTATTATTACCATTTGACATACGAGGAAACTTAAGTTGAGAAAAGTTAATTCATGCAAGATCACAGAGCTGCATTTGCAACATGGCTAACAAATTATGATGAGCCTTTTCTCCATCACTAAATATCTCTGTTGCTCTAAGCAACACATCTCATTTTTATTTCCTCAGTACCTATAACAATTCCAAGAACAAAATACATACTCAATAAATGATTGTGAAATGAAAGAATAAATGAATGAGGGGATCCCTTCACACCATACTGCAAACTCACATGATTTATATTTCCACTTTTACTCTATTACTTTCCCACTCAAAAACAGTTTTTATTGCCTACAAAGTATAATTCAAAATCCTTTATCTTATATTCAAGGCCCTCTTCAATATGACCCTAAATATTTTTTTTTCTAGACATGTCTTCTTAGGCAATAAAAACCGCTAAATACTTAAGACACCCTTACTCCTTCCAGGGTGTTCTGGAATCAGAGTGTCATGAATTTCAATCTCTTACTGTGTGAACTTAGGCAAGATATTTAGCCTCTCTGCAAAACCTATCCAGTTTAATATGGCAAGAAAATGCGAAGAAAGGAAATAAAACAATCTTTATTCATTGATGATGTGATTGTGTAGGTATAAATTCAAACACCTACAAAACTATTGCCCTGGCCAGTGTGGTTCAGTTGGTGAGAGCGTAGTCCCATACCAAAAGGTTATGGGTTTGATTCCCGGTCAGGACACATAAATATGACTAGGTTGCAGGTTCCACCCCCAGTCCAGACACATACTAGAGGCAACCAACGGATGCTCTTCTCTTACATCAGTGTTTCTCTCTATCCTTTCCTCTTTCCCTTCCTCTCTCTCTGAAAACAATGAAAAAAACTGTCCTCAGGTGAAGATAAAAAAACATCTGCAAACTATAAAATGAATATAAGATCATAGAACACAAGGTTTACACACAAATCAATCATATTTCTATATATAAGCAAGAAACAATTAGAAAGTAAATTTTTTTAAATACCACAAAAGCATAAAAATATCAAATGCTTAGGAATATATTTAATGAAAGATGTTTAAGATCTTGAAAACTAAAAACATTGCTGATAGAAACTCACAAAGACCTAATAAAAGGACAGTGGGGTAGACTGAATATTTTAAGATGTCAGCTCTTCCCAAATTGATTTATAGGTTTATTAAAATCTCAGTCAAAATCCCAGCAGGTCTTTTTATAAAAAAGTGAGATGCTAATTCAAAAATTTATATGGAAATACATTTAACAAAAACATGTGGGATAATTTACACTACTGATTTCAATATTCACTTGAATATTGAGTTACAATAATTATTAAGTTATAATAAGACAGTATGATATTGGTATAAGAATAGACAAATACATCAAAGGAACAAAATAGTCTAGAAATAGGCTCCCAAATTATAGTCAATTAATTTTTAACAAAGTTGTCAAAGAAATTCAATGGAAAAAGGAAAGTCTTGTCAATAAATAGTGCTAGAACAACTAGGTATCAGTATGGAGAAAATAAATATTGACTCCCACCTCACACCATGCTCAAGAATGAATTAGAGATGGTTCCTAGACTTAAATGTTAAAGCTAAAACTATAAACCTCCTAGAAGAAAACATGGGATAATCAATATTTTTACAATTTTGGGGTAGGCAAATATTTTTTTAAGATGATATGAAAGATATCAGAAAAGATCAATAAATGATAGATTGGACTTCATTAAAATTATACACTTCTTATCAAAAAGTTCTACTACAGAAGTGAAAAGGCAGTCCACAGATAAGTGGAACATGTTTGCAGCATATGTATCAGGGAAAGTACCTGTATCCAGAAAAAGTAAAAAACACCTCCAAATTATTGTAAGAAAAAGACAACCCCATAACAAATTGGACAAAAGACTTGTAAAGATACTTTACAAAAGCTTATGAATGTCCAGTAAACATGTGAAAAGATTCTCAAAGTCATTAGCTATCAGGGAACTAATGCAAATTAAAATTAAGAGATACCACCTACCCTCTAGAATGGCTAAAATTAAAAAGGCTGACAATACCTAATATTAGTAAGAATGTTCGACATTTGGAACTTTTATTCATCGCTGGCAGAATTATACACCCATTTTGAAAGCAGTGTGGCATTTCCTCATAAAGTTAAGTATAAACTTACCATGACCCAACAGCTCTACTCCAAGTATTTACCTAAGAGAATATTAATCTGGGTGATGGTTACATTTTGACAATGCTCCATCGAAATTATTTAATTATGCACTTCACATTTGTTTATGTTTCGTATCTATAAATTACACCTGAAGGAAGTAACATTGGGATTTTAAAAAATGGAATAGAAGTTCCCTAATATGATGATGTGAATATATGCCAGAAAGAGATGTCATACTCAGTGGTGAAACAGTTGCAGCTTCTCCCTGAAAATGAGAAAGAAAATTGGGAATAGCACGTCCACTATTACCATTTGTATTCACCATTGTACAGGAGGTTCTAGCTGATGCAATAAAGAAAAAAATGCTGTAAGTGTTGCTAAGGAAGAAATAAAGCTGTCATTATTTGCAGATTGCATGAACATTTATGTAGAAAGTCCCAAAGAATCCACTAACTGTTAGAATTAAATTTAAAATCTCTAGAATGAAAGGTCAATATACAAAATTCAATTGTTTTTCTATATATTAGAAACAATTAGAAAATGACAATTTGAAATGTAAATTGAAAGGCCGGTTGGCAATATCCATTAAAGCTGAGCATGTCTGCTTTATGACCCACTAATCTCACTCCTAAGTATATATCCAATAAAGTTCCTTCACGGAAGAATGAATAAATGATAGTGTTTTTGCTCAAAGGAATACTATATTGAGATGAAAATTTTTTAAAAAACTATAGCTACATGCAATAGCATGAATGAATTATATAAAAATAATCTTGAACAAAAGGAACCAGATGAACGAATACTACCATATGATATTATTTACATAAAGTTCAAAGACAGGCAAAACTAATCTGTGGTGAGAGATACCAGACAGTTGTTAACTTTTGGGGAGTAGCTGGTGCCTCGGAGGGCACATGAGGAAGATTTGGGAATGTTGAGAATTCTATTTCTAATCTGAATGGAGGTTCCATAGATATGTTCATTTCATAAACATTTAAGTACAACTCATGTACGGTATACATTTGACTTGTGTCCCTGTGCATATTATGCTTCAATTTTTAAAAGTTACTGTTTTATGCATTTACTGATGTCTCCCTCACTAGACTGTAGGGATCATACTTCTTTAGTATCCTGTACAGATTTTAGCACATCTTCCTAAAATATTACTTTACATGGCATAAGTATTAATAGATACAGATGCCAATATAGTTTGTTCATTTTTAGTATAAGTATTAATAATAGTAAAACAATATGTATATGTATGTATTTACAAATATAATCAATTTAAGAAAGATTGACATTTTTCCTACAATTCTCCTTTCTCTTATGTTCATCTCAAGTAACTCCAAAATAAAAATCTAGATGTCTATTAAAAATAGAATCTAACAAATTAAGTACAATATGAGAATCACATCTCAACTTGTAGTAAGAAAGAATTTGTATATGGATACCCTAGGTGTTGATCTCATTTCACTTACCATAAAAGTTCATGGCAGGTCAGCTGGGGGCGGTTCTTAGAAGAAAGAAGTAGGTTCTAGGCAGAATTTGAACCCATAGTCAATGTGACTTGGACATGTTTTTGGTTGGTTGGTTGGTTGGTTGGTTGGTTGCATCTTTTTATTGTGGTAAAATACACAGAACATAAAATCGACATTTTAACCATTTTTAAGTGTGCATTTCAGTGGTATTAAATACATTCACATTGCTGTGCAACTGTCACCACTATTTCTCTCTAGAGTTTTTTCATGGAAATATTCTGGACATGTTATTAAATGTATCTAGGACTAAGTTTCCTACCTGAATCCTTCATTTTTAAGATCCTCTGTAACTTGGAAACAATGTAGCAGGGAGCAAAAGCACACTCAATGGAAAAAAAGACTCCTTTTGTCAAATGGCAAAATTTTTATAAAATCCTGGGTTTGGAGGAGGACATTAGTGTTCAGTTAAAGCTATGACAGAAAAACATCTTCATGAAAAAGAGGTCATCTGAATAACAGGCTTTTTTCCTTACTAGAAGAATCATCTTGCTTCTTTTCAAATAGGCCTTTGCAAACATGGACCACTTGACAAATGGTCCTACGCACCACAGAGTACTCATTCTAGCAACATTTCTTGGGCTTTAAAATATAAAACTCTGTTTTTATTCAAAATGTTTACAGGGTCAATCACTATTGTGTTTTAATAAATCTATTTTGTATGCATGTCAGTTTTTGACATCCTTAGTTAAATGCCTAGGTTCCTGGATTGGTTGTTTTGTTTTGTTTTTAGCTTTTCCCCAAGATGATTATGAAGTTCCAGACACACAACTACCTGAAAGTTTGCAACTGTTCTCTTGACCCATTCAAATCCTTTTAAATGATTAATGTTCGATTTCTTAAACTGAGCATAGGTATATGGATATTTATTATTCTTTATATTGGTCACACATGTTAGTTATATTGTTTCATGTATAGTCAGTATTTAATTAAAAAGTTTCAAAAATTCTATGGTATATATTTTACTTCAGCACATTCTTTTGTTATAAAACAACAAAAGCTAATCATTAGATCTTAGTTTTTTTTTAGACACAGTTTTAAAAAGATTTACTTTTGGGGACTTTATAATACACTCAGTCCCTGATTTACACATGGCTAATCAACCGCCTAAGATTAGTAAGATTCTGACTTGACTGGAGCTCCTTTCTCTTTTTGGCCTCTGCCTCGAATTGTTCCCACTCCTGGCTCCCCTTACCCCTTCATGTCATAGGTTACACAGCCATTTCTTTCCCTTTCTTAATAGTAGTGCCATTTATAATGTCACTATTTCCTCTCATTTGAGTCCTACCCCTCTCAAGGGTGTACTGTTTTCCTCATTTGGAACCCCTGCTGCCATCCCTCAGACAGATACAATACCAAGCACTGTTGACTTGAGCACACTTCTCCGTGTACCCACAATACCCCAAGACCCACTGTTCTAACAATCCCTCCCTGAGTGCAGCAGGTCAAGTTCTAGTTTTCCACAGAAACACACACATGATGGTGATGTTCTATTACTATTACAGGGCTATTTAGGATGTCGTAGGTTCTCGGAGGGCAGCTCTGAGAATCTAAACCCCTTGCAAAACCTGTTTCCATTAAAAAAAAAAAAAAAGTTCTGCCTCACAACAAAGCAATGAAAAAGTAAATTTTAAAATAAATCCATGACAGTTGCCTATACTTTTTATATGAGACTTCAAAGCCCTTCACAAAAACATCATTTTTAAAAGCCTTTTTGCCATAGCTAACAGTTATTAAAGGACTTGTTACATTTACAACTAAGCAATCTTTGGACACGGCTAGTGCACAAATTATTACTAGTGATATTGGATATGCTTCTTTCCATTCATTAATTCAGCATGAATTTATTGAGTTCCTATTCTATACAAGGCATTATTCTCAGCACTGGAGACCCAGTACTGAACAAAACAGGTAACACCCTGTCTTAATGGAATTTACAGAGGATATAGCTCATTCTAGGCACTTAATAAATATTTGTTGAATGAATGATTGAATGTGGCTAGCAAAACCATTAGAATATAGTAAATATTTATGTTTTATAAAATTTAGTGAAATCAGTGAGCAAAGGTGTTGCAGAACATAAATTAGGGGAATTTGTTGCAGCAGTCGAGGTTAAAATATTTTCTTATAATGAAGTAGTGCTGGTAGGAGTGTTGGGTGATCACAACCAGAAGGCAAGCACCTCTACAATCCACAGGGCCCTTTGCAAAGGACTGGTTTGGAGACAAATGCCATCCCACAGCTACCTCCATGCCTTTTTACAAATTATTGCTTTGATACCTAAGTTTATTTTATTTATAAATAATTTTGATTTATCATCCTAACTCCAGGGACTCAGTATCAGTTTTCGGTGGCATTATAGCAAAGGACAAAACTTTACCAAATGTAACAGAGGCTTTAGCCTATAATAATGGGGTTGCATTTTAAATCCCATCTTCATAGATATTTGTAATATATTTCTGTTTTACGATATTACCCATGATTTCAATTCCCAAATAGGATACATACTCACACACACACACATACACAAAACACAGGAAGTGAGAGAGATTTATTTTAAGGAATTATATATGCAATTATGGGAGCTGGATAATACAAAATTTACAAGGTGGAGCAGCAGGCGGTATCTCCAGAAGTTGATGTTTCAGTGTTGAGTCTGAAGGTGGTCTGGAGACAGAATTTCTCCCTTCTTTGAGAAACTCTTTGTGCCTTCTACTGATTGGATGTGGGCTACCCACACTACAGAGGGTAATCTGCTTTACTCAGAATCTACTGATTTAAATGTTAATCCCATCTAAAAAAGACTTTCATGGCAACATCTAGGCTGGTGTTTGACCAAACAACTGGGCACTGTAGCCTAGACAAGTTGACACATAAAATTAACCATCATAGTCCCCTGTTTATCAACTTGACATTCATACGTATCTCCTTAAACCATCCTTAATTTCCAAATAAATAACAAAGTCACACTTCCACCTAAAATGATACAACTATCCTGCATACAACTGAAAAGCACACCAACTCTTTCCCTAAAGAGGACACAAAGTCCTTGGGTGATAGTCACTCTTTTTGATATCCCGTAACTTAAATACTAAAATTAAAGTTAACAATACTTAAATACTATGATGTAAAGTTGATACCTCTTATGTTATATGACAAGGGAATAAGGGAAGGAAGAAAACAAAGATAGATAGGATAGATAATATCAGGTAGATACATAAATACATGCATACATACACACATAAACATATTCATAACAAACTAAGAAATACTTATAATAATCATCGTCCTCATCTCTGTAACTGGTCACATAGTCATAGTTCATTTTATTGGAGAAGGGTACATGTAGTTAACAATGTGAAGATAGTTGGGACCTGAGGTTGGGAAGAACACCCTTCTCTCCCCATACATGCCCACTGTTCCAAATAAAAAATAACTATTGGAGAGTAGCTGAGACAGTGACTGAGGACAGAGCACGGCAGACAAAGACATGGAACTCGATGGCAGTAGAAGAGATCTTGTGTGTGCTGGGAGGTCCCAGAGGCAGTAGCTGTAGGGGAATGTGGGCAAAAGTCTCTGTATCTTCCACACAGGTCTGTATAAATATATGGAGATAATCTGTTTGCTTTTTCCCCTTCTTTCCCTTCTGTTCCATGCTGCTTGCTGTGATCCCAGCTTCTCTTTCCACACAAGGGTGAAAGGAAGGAGGATGATGAGCAAAGTCATCACTGAATTGCAATCAGACCCACAGCCATCAGCTTCTGGATCTTCTGCACTATTACAGGATTCTTTAAGTGTCTGCTGAGTACTGGTGAATCCTTCTGTATCGGTTCCAGGATGAGCCTCATGGCTGGGTCACTCATGATCTGTTGCACCTCAAGGTAGGCCGTGGCGTGTCACTTCGCACCTTCAGGGCATAGTGCTGGTTGTACAGGGGCATCATACAGCATTGGTAACCATCTGCTGCCTCCTCACAGTTGGAGTCCAGCTCTAGCACCTTTTAGTAGACATCCATTGCTTTAGTGTAGTCGTTCATCTGCTTCTAGGGCAGCTGCTTTCTGTGTATAACCCTTGATGGTTGGCTCTGGCTTGGATACATTCTTCACAGTCCTTGAGCACCAGCTGAAACCCCAGCAGTTTGGTGTAGCAGGCAATTTGCTATACAATTTGGTAGCTCTTGGGTTTAATTTGATGGCTCCTGGTTCAATGCTTCATGGCTTGGGGGTAGTCCCCTTTCTGGAAATAGTCACTGACTTTGTTCTTCTCCTCCAAAGCCAGGCCAGGGTTTATGTAAGCCAGTCACCCTTACTCCTTCAAGATTTTTTCTGCCTGTTGGCATTTCTTGAGCACATCTGGTGTTCGGTGCCCTGCCAGAGGCTTGTTGTAGACATGGACGGCATACTTGTGTTTTTCTTCTTTGAAGTAGGAATTGCCAATTTGTGCATAAGCTCTGGCAATTTGTCAATAATCCTCCCCGCTTTCTCCACCCATTTCAAGGGCCTTCTCACAAAGCTCTCAGTATTTGCTGTAGTGGCCCTTCTCAAAGTACACAGCTGCTTGATTGGCCCTGTAAGTCATGTTGGTGGTGTCCAGATCCTTGGCTCTGTCCTGGTGCTTCAAGGCTGTGTCAAAGACTTTCTTCCTGTAGGCATCATTCCCCAACTCCTTTCTTTCAATGCCTGCTTCTTATTCTTTGGAAGATCCTCTTGCATTGGTTCTGGGACTTAGACTCATTTTTGGGAGGAGGTGGTGGTGGAGGTGTTGCAACCTCCTCCTCCTCGTCCATGTGCCCAGATCAAATCCCAGGAGGACACTGTGAGGAGTCATGATCTGGGGATCTTGCAGTTTCATGCCCAGGTCAGCCGACTTGTTTCCTAGTTGCTCTATCAGTACGTGGTAGGAAGGATCACCAAGCAGCGCCCTTGTCCTGGGCTCACTCTCCAACTTCTGGGACAGATTGGGCATGCTGAAAGGGTTCATGAATTTCCTCTCTGCCAACCAGGTCTCCATGTTCTGTAAACCCTCTTTGAGCTGAGGATCATTTGCTTCATATTTTAAACCTTCCTCATAGATTCGCTTGGCTCCTTTAAATTGGTTCAAGAACTCGAGCGCTGCTGCTTTTCAGGAATAGCTCTTGCCCCAGTCAGGCTTTAAGTCAACAGTTTGGCAACCATTCTCATAGGCCTTTTGGTATTCTTTCTTAGCTAGGCCGCTGAGCGATTGTTGTAGAGAACGTCGTTCAAGGGATCTACCTTAATTGCTTCAGAATAGCACTATGACGCATTGTAAATGTTGCCAGCACTCAGAGCCTTATTGCCCTTCTCTTTGAGCTCATTTACCTGTTCCATAGCCCAGCTCAGAGCCCAGTTAATGGACTCCATCCGCGCTGCATTACCAACCGCATGCGCCCCGTGGCTAGTGGTTACAACTGGCTTCTTCCACTACTCATTCCCCTCAGCAGGCACCTTGACTGGTTGTGTTTCTCTTCCCAGGAGGGTGATCCAAACGTTCACTTATGAAGTATCTGGGCCGTTAATAGACCTGCCTGAATTAGATCGCTGTAGTTTTCCATGGACTTAATCCAGGGTATGGGATAAAAGAAGCTCTAAGGTGTCTCCTGAATTCCAGGCATTCTCCTTCCATTGTGTAGCCAGTAATCAGGATCAATTACTCTAGCCAGTGCTCCCTTCTTTGTCTGTCAAGAGGCATGAGAAGACATCTAGACCAGCCAAACATAATGTTACAGGGATAGGAAGCAAAGATTTTGTTAGGGAATCACTGGGGGTAGTAGTGAATGGCTCCATTCCCATTTCCACCCCTTGATTCTTGAATCAATGAATCCTAGGTAAGGGAAAACATTGCAGTATGTTTTATGCCAATTTTGAGCATATACAGCCTCCTGAAGAACTTTGCCCCAGCCCTGCAGGATTAGTGCCACCTACCCAGTTTTATAACTGAGTTTTCCAAAGACCATTCCACTATTCTATCAGGCCAGCTGCTTCAGCATGATGGGCAGCATGGTGAGACCAGTGAATTCTATGAGCCTGGACCCATTGCTCCACTTCATTTGCAGTGAAGTGAATTTCTTGATCAGAAGCAATGCTCTATGGAACACCAAAATGGTGAATAGGATGACCTGCTTTGTTGCTACCAACCCATCTCTTTCCCCAGTCATTTGTCATTACCCAATAGGCTCGTGAATGATGTTGCCACAGTGGCAACATAGACTTCCATTATCAAGGTCAGCCTGGCTATGGCCACTGCAAAGTGCCCAACTGCCAGCCACAGAGAACAATATGGCACCATTCTTCAGGGTGATCAGTCAGCTACCTGTTAGCAGGTTGATTACATTGGACCACTTCTATCATGGAAGGGGAAGTGTTTCGTTCTTCCTAGAAGTGGATGTGCCTTCACTGCATGCTACGGTTACACTAAAACTACCATCATGGACTACTTTGCTAAGGAGCACTATCTCTCTGCAACATTTTGTGAAGGAATATACAAGCACTGAAAAGTGGTTATAACAGCTTAAATCAACATTTTTTGTGACCAAAAATATAGCATTCTCTTAGCAATATAGTAGTTTGAGCAAACTTGCTCTGAGTGCAAAAAAGTATGATTCATAAGTTACTATTGGTTATAAACATACTATCAGCAGTTTGTTATATCTGTAGTACTAAAGTGAATGCTATATTCAGTCTGCATTTCATCAGTGTATATATGTGTTGTCAGTGACAAGCTGAGAAGTTTTGGATCCCTATAGGCATAATTTCAAGATTTCTTAATAGTGTAGTAGAATTTTGCACAATTTTATAAAGAACAAGATACCTAGATTTCTTACCGAGCAAATTTTCCCAGGGCATTTGGCTTGATTAGATTTTACTTGATTTGATTTCATCTTGGCTTTCTAAAAAATTTTTATTAGATTTTTCATATTTTAAATTTTTAATGAGGGCATTTTTACAATTCTTTATTAAGTTTTTATTTGCAGTCTGCTTATTCTTAAATTAATGTTTTTTTAAATGAACCAAAATGATATATTTTGTATAGCATACTTTCAATAAATGGTAAATGTATTTTTGTAATAGTGTCTATTTTTAAGTACTGTGCTATTATTACACATAATTTTTTTAAATTTGACATTTTTTCTTCCCTTTAGTATATCATTAACTTGTGATATTCTTAATTACATTTTAATGGTTGTCCTTTCTTCATGACACACTCTTTTACTTTCTTTTTCTTGCTCTTTTTCCTTTCCCTATAAATTGTTTCTATTTTATTCTTGGTCTATCTTATTTGTCCTTTCTTGAATGATTGAAGTATCATCTATCAAAATGAATTTTTTCTATGTTTTACACTGATGTTTAACCAGTTTTTATTTGCCATTTCAAGGTATCCTCATATTTGACCTCAATTTCAAACAACTTCCGATTTGCTATTGATGCAACTGTGCTGTTCACCTGTTCCTCACTTTCTTATAACTTCCAATTAAACATGAATTATTATATTTTTAAGCTTCATTTAGAGATTATGAAATAAAATATAGTCTATTAATATGCTTGAAGTTAGATTTTAACATTCTCCTTATTCAGAGGAGCCCACATGTGCCTCTCTCATAGCACGTGTGACATTACACCACATTCACTTAAGTACTTTTCCTCCTACTAGACGGTAAACCCCTTGAAAGCAGGGAGTATATATAAATCTCTAGGGTCTGACACAGTGTAGGTTTTCAATGATTGAGTAATAAATGAATTATTAATAAATGAATAAATGAATGAACGAATGAGAACAGTTAGTTGTATAATGTCAGTGGGCTTGTCCAAAAAAGCCACTTTCGCGGCTGGTTCTAAGTGACAGCAAGTGAAATTTCTTTTGCAAAGGTCAAACCTTTTAACTTCCCAACTGGACTTATTTTACAACAAAAATATCCTTAGAAAAATACGTTTCTTTTAACCTATTCATCCAAGGCAGAAGTTGTCAACCTTTGTTGAAGATGCAAATCATATCCCCATCTCAATGAAAATAAATTAGGAACCCCCCAGTTGATTCTGAAGAGCAGCTAAGGTTGCGAGCTGTGGGGCTAAGACAGAAGTAACTGGTGGCAAGTGCTGAGGAGCAAGGAAAAAAGAAAAATTAGACCCTTAATGACTTGGCGCAGAATTCTTTGTTGGGGGGAGAGGTGTGAGGCATATGAGAGGCCCAGCTCTTCCTTCAGGAGGCTGGGGTGGTTACAGAAGGAAGTATTTTAAAAAGTATCTATTGTCTTGAAATATTAAGAGGAAAAATTATAAGTACTTTCTAAAGAGGCAAACTTTGCAAAGAATTTTAAATTCAAATTTTAAAATGAGGTCAGAGATTCCAACAAGTGCTAATAAAGGGCCCTTTGAAATTCTTGAACTTTTTACAAAAATACTCCACAGGCTCACAAATACAGCAAATGTATTGGTCATACAGATTAAGAGAAAGGCATAAAAAGGACAAAAGTTAACATAGCAGAGCTTCAGAGAAGAAAAAGTATTTTAAAAAGTTAGTAGTCCCCAAATTTGTGTCTCTACTATAACAAAATAAAAACTCTGTCTGAATATGGATGAGAATAGAATGAGATGTTAACCAATTTGCATGTTTAAGTATACTGAACTTGAAATCTGACCTTCTAGCTCCTACTTTGCTACTACAGTAGTCTCCCTTATCCATGGCTTCACTTTTTCTGGTTTCATTTACCCGCGGTTAACTGTGATCCAAAAATATTACAGAAAAACATCCAGAAATAAACAATTCAGAAACTTTAAATTGTTGGATGCTCTGAGTAGCGTGATGAAATATCCTTCCATGTCCAGCTCCATCTGGGGTCAGACGTGAATCATCCCTTTGTCCCACATATACATGCTTATATGTACATTACAGTAAGGTATTATGAAAGAGAAAGACCATTTACATAACTTTCATAGAGCATAGTGTTATAATCGTTCTATTTTAGTATTAGTTATTGTTATTAATCTCTTACTGCGCCTAATTTATAAATTGAACTTGATCATTCATGTTATGTAAGTATAGTGAAAACAGTTTATATGGGGAGGATTCAGTACTCTCTGTGGTTTCAGGCATCCACTAGAGGTCTTGAAGTGGAGTCCCTGCAGGTAACAGGGACTGCTGTAATAAACTGCCCTTTCATAGGCAGTTCTCGATTTCCTTAACAGCAAAGAAAGGGAGTTGAAAGCTTGAACTAAATTAGTGCTTCTTGCAAGGTTTCTCTAAAAGAATAAATATGTGCACTTCCAGACTCAGTGTGGGTGCCCTGCAGCACCCATTGCCAGTCCGGATCTTTTTGAAATCTCCTGTTGCGTCTTAAAAGTTCATGTCCTGGTATATAAATTATACCTCAACAAAACTGTGTTTTCAAAAAGTTCATGTACTTTTTATACCTTACTGTTCTTTCTGTGTTTTTCTTTTAAACACAGTTGAGCTTGTATGTAAAATTTTATATTAGTTTTTCCCCACTAAGTATTATATCTTTCACATTTTATATATGCCATTAAAAAACTGTTACTTTTCTTTTAATAACTGTAAACTATTCATCATGTGGCCGTACTGTGATGTACTAACCATCTTCTAATTTGGGATAGTCATGTTACAGCGCAGTGTGTTTTCACCACCACATTGCCTTCATTTCTTCAGCTTGGCGCTACGTAAAAACTCAGATTTCTTTATAGGTTCTGAGTCCTCTGAAGTGCCAAGATTATAAGATGAAAAATTTTTTTCTCTTATTGCTGCAGTGTGTTAAATGGTCTCTGGGTGACGTAAATTGTAATTCATTCTTTCTTGAAATTTCACTGCTAAAGAGGGGGAAAGAAACTAAAGGTAACCACATGTCATCAGCCCAGTGGAGGAATGACTCTGTTCCACTTCGTATCATAATAAGCTGAGACTCAGAGGAACTGGGTAACTGGCCAATGACGTGTAGTACCGAAGTTTAAATTGGGTGTGATCGCCCCCAGATCTGTCCCGGGCAGTCCTGTTCCAGACGCTCTGGTCCTTCAGAAGCAGCGAGGGGAGCACACAGACACCCCTGCACCTCCCTCAGTGTGAATCCCAATTACCAATGTTTTCTTAGCAGTGCAATGGTTTCTCCTGAGATTCACATCTTATTTTTGGATGAGGGTTTTACACGCATTGTGGATAATTTCTTTTTCGAAGAATAACTAAATGAAGGATTATTTTAATGCCTAGAGTACGCGTCAGCAAAGTTTTTCTGTAAAGGGCCAGAGAATGAATAATCTAGCCCAACTCGTCGACTCTGCCCTTGCAGTGGGAAAGCAGCCGCCTGAAGTAGGGAACAAATGGGCATGCCTATGGTCCCATAAAACTTTATTTAGAGATGCAGAAATCCAAACTTCATGTAATGTTCATTTCTCACAAAGTATCATTCTTGTTTTGACTTTTTTTCCATTCATTTGAGTATGTACAAACCATTCCTACCTCGTGGGCAGCACGCTACAGGCCTGTTGGGCCATGATTTGCTGACTTTTCTCCCACCCTATGGGCCATGAGTTCAAGTGCCAGGCTTACTGTGGTCTGCCACTCAGGGCGAGGAGGGGTTAGGGTAGAGGTGGCTCATGCTACACTTCCTCCATTAGGACAATTCTAAAGGATTTAGAGGAAAGAGAGATCTCAGCCAATAATTATAAGTTCATATATGTTGAGAGTAGGTAGTGATGTTAGAAATGTATCTTCTATAGACCAAGCTAAAACAGATGCCCTCCAATTGCAGTGATTCAGCTAACATTCCCATTTCCTGGGAGGCATCTTTGCACTAAAGATGGTATGTCTTACTATTTCCACCTAAATTTTAACCATACCTTTAAGACTCTCGCACCCCGGCCTCCTGCCACCTTGTGGTTCTCCCCTTTGAAGACAGCCCATTGTGCTGTTTCAGCTACTCCTTCCAGAGGCCATGTTTTCGACTTTAAGCTATAACTGGTTCCCCTCAAACCCTTACACTCACCCCATTCTTCCATCTTCTTACTTTCTTCCAATAATCCCCCCACCCCATTGGAACCTATAATCAATTGCTTCTAGTACCTGTCACTGTCTGTCACCATAGTCAAATCCTCCCCTTCCTCCACATCCAACCCAAACTTCAAGATCCATCCTGATGCTGTCTTCCTTGTGTCCACCCTCCAGGTCTGGTTTTTAGCACCTGAGTAGAGTCTTTAACTCAGACTGGAAACCATGGATAAGATGTGGGGGGTAGAAAAGATGATGAGTTAAACCCTATATCCTCCTCCAGGGTTGCCCTGTCCCTTAGGGTAGCCCCTCCCACGGAAGCCAGTCTGGCCTGGCGGTGCCTTCAACACTAGGGGTCCTGTGTGCCGATTTGCCCGAGCTTCTTTTTCTCCGAAGACCGCCTGCTTCCTAGCCTAAGCTGGGGCCTTAATTCATTTACTCTTCCACGCGTCAGGCCCAAGGAACAAGCAGAGGAGGGAACGTGAACAAAGCTGGATTTTCCAGAACTATCTGGACCATTCTTTCCATTTCCCTTAGCTCTACCAGGAATATTTTTTATGAAATAAATGTAGGCGGAGAAAAAAAATTAGAGACCAGGTACACAGCAAAAACTCTTTTCTCTATAGTTAGGTAATTTGTGCCTTGTGGGTTGAGAAGAGAGATGACCTAGTACTTCCTACTGGGAAATAGACAAGTGATTCTCATTCATTATGACTGGTAAGTTGAACTAACATGCTCTTAAAAATACTGAATGTATGTCACAGCAAACAAAATGTATAAATGATGTGAGACTATTTTGATGACTAATAAAAACATTCACACTAAAATAAAACTAATCTAGGAAAAAAAACTGCTTTTAAACAGAACTGTAACATTAGCAGATGAAGAGAAGGTATTATACTTTATGTTTGATTTTTGTAAACCACTTGTATCATACATGAAATTGTACTGAATAATCAATTCAAATTGACTTAGTTATGGGCACTAGTAAATAAGGTAAGAACTGATTAAAAGACCAGCAGCAAATGTGGTCTTGCTTCAAGCTAATGATACGCACTGTGAACTTCCAATATCTGGCATGCTGTTGACTAGAAAGTTCTCTTATCTGCCCATTCGATATTATTTAATACAAGTTCCTAGAAGGTAGAGTCCATGGCTATGCATCTATTTATCTGTTCATTTCTTGTGCCTGGTACTGTGTGTGGCATGTAGTAAGCTTAATATATAACTGGAACGAATGATGAATGAATATAGATGGTGGTGAGGATGAGACATCACAAAATTCTGAATTGGTTTTTAAACCATTGAAGAAAGTCTAAATTATATTCAGTGTGTCTTATATCCTAATTATTTCAATATTATTTATCTGATATTGTGTCAAAGAGTCAATCCTCAATTTAATATGACACCCTTATTTTCTCACTCAACTGAAAATTAGAGTTTATTAACATATTATTAGATGGTAGATCCAGTGTCGATACTTTTAAAGGTGGCCTTGAAGGTAATAAATGCCTTTAGTTTTCAGCTGGAAAAATGTGAAGTATTTCATTAAAATAGAGAAAGTAGTACAACTAGAAATAAAATGAAAATTAACCTGAGATACATGAATCTTTAAATGTATAACACTACCTTAAAAAGGAAGATTAAAATATTATCAGGTATAGAATTATATCTGAGTGTAAGTAACAGTGTGTTCACATGAATGCTTTACTACAATCAAACATATAAAGTATAAGACCTTTTCATCTATTAATCTTGCATCTCTACTTAAAAGAAATAATTTTCTCTCAGATTTTCTTTTATCATGAATACTTTCATTGGTTATCAAAATAACGTCATGTCAGTTATACCTTGTAGTCTTAAAAAACAAGCAAATAGCTCAACAACCTGCTGCTTGAGTGATCTAAAAGCCTTTGCGATCTGTCTTACTGTTATAAGAAGCTGAATAGTTATTTCCTGCAATTTCTACAAACACGTACCCCTTCCCTGGTCCCAGGTCCCTATTCTATTTCTCTCAACTTTCTGAAGTAAACTGTTTATATTGAAAGTTGGCAGCAGGAGGAAGATGCCACCAGAATAGCCCTGTGACCCCAAAGTTCATGACATGCATGTGAAACTCCCACAACTTGATGCCAAACCATTGGATTACAGTCATTTTGTAGGAAATCAAACCAGGTAGGCACAACTGGGTGTGTCGCTTCTCCAGGTGGCTAAGTTAGGTACTTTTAGTTGGGTATAGACAAATGTCGCAAATGTGTTAGCAGACCAATTTAAATAAACCTGCCCATAGTAAGGATTTTTTAGTGAAAGTGGAAAGTCTAAGGTCTTTCATATTTTAATTAGATTTTCTTTAACATCTTATTACAATGACATAGAAATAAAGGGCAATAGTGAGAAAAGTAACATTTCTCATGCAGGGTTGATAAGAATATATCTTTCCCCTCAAAGAATATATTTTCCCCCTGAACATTTTTTAAGAGGCCTTTGCTCTTCTTATATGAATAAAACCATTTATAAGGAAACATTATAATGTACCTCAAATTTTTAACTTCCAGCTTTTCGACTATCAGTGATAACAGGGGAAAAGACCTTGTTTAGTAGTGTGTGTGAAGTGAGGGGGCATAGCGACTATTCTGTAGGACAAATTGCTCAGCAAGCAATATGCCCTCTGTGTGGAATCTAACCATGGGCCATGTTGAACTAATTTGTTAAAAAAAAAAATCTAGCATCCTGGTGGGTAGCTCAGTTGGTTAGAGCATTGTCCTGTTTCTCCAAGGTTGGTGGGTTCCATCCTGGTCAGGGTACATATAAGAAACAACCAATGATATATAAGTAAGTGGGACAATAAATCGATGTCTCTCTCTCTCTCTCAAATCAATAAATATATTTAAAAAATCTAGAATAAAAGGTATCAGTTTGGAAACTGCTATATATGCTTTGCATGATTTTCAGTCTAGTAGAAGAAGAATAAAGATTTATTGTGGTTAATGTCAATATTTCATCATTTTGGATTTTCTGCATTTCAAAACTTCAATTTGCAATTTTAAAATTCTAATGTGCAATTCCACTGCTTTATGCCAAATCATGTTCATCTAGATCAAGCTAAGTACAATGCACATCTGTGTACCTTTTAGTAATTATCAATGCACAAGTTGAAGATGTTTAGTGGCAATGCTATAGCAGGCTCAGTTCTTCCTTCTATATTTAAAGCCTGACAGAAATATGCATGTGGCAGCTGGCGTATGAGGCTGAGCACCAGCCTCTTGGATTTTTCCTGCCGAATGAAGACTCTCTCTGTCAGGGGCACGTGGCTGGTCCACAAGGTGGCAAGCCTTTCAATTAAGTAAAGCTTCTTGAATATATCCCTATAAGAGAGCAGGACTGTTCTAAATGTTATAATTCCCCTTGATTTATGCATCTTTCTTTCTACTTCCTTTCCTTCCTCCCTTTCATCTTTTCTTTCTTCCTTTTGTATTTTTAAATTTATGCTCCTTTCTGGACCAAAGCCACTTGATTCACATGTGGGGCAATTTCTCCCAGGGTTGTGATGGTTGTAAAGTCATCCTTTAGATTCTCATTTGACATTTCACTCTCTTTTATATAGGGAAAAACTTAAATTTATTAAATATGAATAATGGGAAACATGAGACTATTGTAATTAATCTTAAGTGGGGAGTATAAAAAATAGTAAATGTGGTGTTTCAAATTTTAATTACCAAATTGGAGAACAAAAGGATTAAAGACTAAGATCATAAAGATATCAGCAAAAAATAATTTGTAAACTTAAAACATTGTACGCCTTTAGTAATTTAATTTTTCTTTGACTAAAAGTCCTTTGCTTTTGTATTTTTTAATAACAGTAAGTTGCAACTCTGAGTTGTAATAGACAACAAGCAAAACAATACATAGAAAACCATGCTCGCTTTAAGTAGGTTTTCGTAAATTTTCTAATTTGCATCACATAAAATGAAGTAAAAAGGAAAACCTCTTGCTCCCTTGAGGAAGGGATATAAAATCGTAATCACTTGAAAATTACTTTTACTTTAATAATTACCTTTACTTTTACAACAGTGTTTATTTTTGTTTGTTTGTTTGTTTTTAATGTGGCTTTATCAAGGGATAGCTGGTATAGGGGAAATCACATGTGATAAAAGTGTACGATTGGCCCTGGCTGGTGTGGCTCAGTGGACTGAGCGCTGGCCTGCAGATGGAAGGGTTGCCGATTTGATTCCTAGTTTGGTTCCCGGTTTGGTTCCCGGTCAGGGCACATGTCTGGGTTGCAAGCCCTGTCCGCTGGTTGGGCAAGTGTGAGAGGCAACCGATCGATGTTCCTCTCTCTCATTTCCCCACTCTCTAAAAATAAATAAATAAAATATTTTTTTTAAGTGTACAATTGGATAAGCTCTGACATAGGTCATATCCTTGAGATACTACCTCAATGAAGACAGTGAACAGACCTATCCCCTCTCCAAGTTTCCTCAGGCCCCTTGGTAATTTCTCTCTCAACTTCCTCTCCAACCACCTCTAACCTCAGGCACCTGCTGATCTGTTTGCTGTTACTACAGGTTAGTTCAGCATTACCTTGAATAATCTATAACTAAACTGAAATTATTCCTTTCACTCAATTAAAAAATTTTGTTTTGTTTCCTAACTGGAAGAAAAAGTAATAATGTCAGAGTGAGGAGGATAATACACAGGTCATTCGAAAGCACTCTTAATTGAGTCATGATTTTGCAGATTACTTTTCATACTCCACAGCCTAATGCTAATTGGATTAAAGAGTCAAGAATCCAGGAAATGAAGTAAAAGAGGAGCTGTGTTGATTTTAATAAATAAGGTCTTTTTCCCCCATCTCATCCGTTAGCTTATTTCTAATTAATAAATGGATTTTCAAAACCTCGCCAAAAATGGAGATCTTCACTGATAAATGGTCAAATAAACTTTTTTTTTTCAAGGTATATGTTGCAGTTCTATACCAATAATAAAATACAGTGGATTGTTGCAAATGATATTAAAACATTACCTAAACTCTACCTTACAAACATACAAGTTTATTTTAATCTATCATTACAGCATGTAAAAATTACATTTGCATATAAGTAAAGACTTGACTAAGAATGTTAAAATACTGTAGCAGTTTCATTTTGGTGGTTTGTGGAATTATGTGTATATTTTGTGTTTTGTTTTTAATTAAATAAATATTTTGGTAATATATGGGTAATAAATAATTTATTCCTATCCTTTTCCAATATACATTATTCTGTTGAATTTGAAGGTATGCTTCTGCATTTTGAGAGTGTTTTTGTAAGATGTAATATCTAAAGTAAACTCTATACTTCATTTTATCAACAGCACATTTTTCATTCTCTTGACATCCCCAAATGAAAATGCTGTACATTGGAACATAAAACAAAAACAGACCCAACTTAGGTGGAATTATAATATATGTAGCACTTATGCCACTTATTGATTACCACAAAGGCGTTTGCTTATGTTCTTTGCAGCTTTTCCACTATCGAGCAAGAAACAGAAATACAGTATTTGTAAAAGGTGGTCATACTAAAATGTTTTCATGTGGTAGATGTGTATTCCATACTCTCATAAAGCAAATTGGTTTTTCATGACAAATGAAGTACATCTTTGGGCTATGTGTACTTCAATACTTGGAAATATCTAATTTAAATACCAATAAATCTAGGTAGAATACATGGCCCAATATATATTTTATACATTGACTTATATGTGAATTTTAATTAAAATATGTTCCAAGTGGTCCATTAGTTCCAAACACTGTTTA
Source organism: Mormoops blainvillei (assembly GCA_004026545.1). NCBI lineage: Eukaryota > Metazoa > Chordata > Mammalia > Chiroptera > Mormoopidae > Mormoops > Mormoops blainvillei. Next base: position 20,419 of record PVJD01000602.1, on the reverse strand, counting down.
CATAGTTTTGAAAGATGCAGCAGTGATCAACCTAATTTTACAATTTACTAAGATGTTTTTATTCATATATTTCTGTTTTAACACATCTAGAGGTATACTCAAATGTATTCACATATTGAGACACATTTTTTGAGCACTTGGAACATAGCGCCAGACTAGAAATAAAGACGTATTCAAACAAAATAGTAAATGGCAAATGAGAGTCTGCCCTTAAGGGGAGCATACGCAATTAGGGAGAGAGTAAACATGAATCAGTGGTTGGTAAACATGAGTATAGATGGATAAGTCCTGTGTAGGTACTCTATTTATAGTCCTTGTTAGTGCCGATACTGGAAGAAAGCTGCAAGTCTGACTTTAGGACTAGTTTCAAATTTGCCAACAATTTTCCTGACAGTTGAGAGAGACCAAGGTGAACAGTTTTGATTTACAAATGACCTATTTCTGTGGCTCTGGTACAATGGGAAGTATAGGACTTTGATGATTTTTTTATTTTTTAAGAAGCAGATATGATACATTTGCTCTACAGTATTTTAGAAGAAAGGTCTTCATTCCAGACCAAAACTATGCCAAGCAAAGTTCATACCTTTGAATGCAGAAAATCCTAGGATTCACTCACAAAAGCAAAAGAAATGCTGGGCTCTCACATTGTAAAATTATAATATAAATTCCTCAATGGTAATTTCATATTTTATATGTATTTCTATCTCCTGTGATGAGTTTAGATTTAGTGAACATGCTTCAAACTAATAGATAACTACAATTTGCTGTACCTTTTTTCTTCTGAAATTAAAATCTATGTTTTGGTTAAAGTCCCGAATTCGAACAAAAACATTTTATTCTCATTAAGAGATGTATGTGTTGCTTGGGAATTCTGCTGTTTATATGTTGATTACAAGCTATAATTACATTACGTAAACTGAGAAAGCATGTCGTAAACTGGTTTTAGCAATAGCTATATTTTTCATATATTTGTCTTTCGAAAAAGCTGGGCCAGATATCTATATTTTACTTAGTAATATCTCAATTTCCTCAATAAGTAAGTCCGTAAATTGAATTTATAGTTTATTTTGTCTTTCCTCCCATCAAATTATATAAATAAGAAATACTGTGGTCTCATAACTTAATTCTATTTCCATGAGAAAGAACATGCAAGTCTGTAAAATAATAGCTAATAGTGATTTTGTCAAAACATATTTATTGAGCACCTACAGCATGCAGGGCACTGTAGAGGTGATAGAAATATATTTTATCTAATGTCCTTGCTTTCAAGAAGGGCATACTTTAAAGAGAGAGAAGGGTTCGCTTTAGGTAATAATCCATTTTTAAGCAAAACAAATCAAGACCATGTTTTCTGACCTATGTATCAAAGGTGGCTTTGGTAGTTCATATATGCCAACTTAGGGCCTCTGGATTTAGATATTTAACAATGTTAAAAATAAGTTACAAGCCTCAAAAGCTTAGAATGTCAGTGGTGATGGGAGGGTGTGCCTAACATGGTCAGGTAGTCGGGGGCAGGTCACAGAGGGTCTACATTCTTTAAACAGTGGACAGCTCTTCAAGGCTTTCAAAGCAGGGATCAATTTTCCAGGCACAGGTGATAAGAATGTGAATTTAGGAACAATAGTTGGACCAGAAAAGAGAGTCCGAGAAATGTTAAGGAAGCATAATCGTCAAGGTCTGATCACTGACTGAAGGTGACTGGTGATAAAAGATTTCCAGGTTTCTGGTGTGGGTGAGGTGGATGAAGTTGCCACCCCTTAAAAGGAGGAACCAAGAAGAAAAGCACCTGTGGAAGAGAAGAGTCTCCCTGTTGCATTTGTTGAGTTTGAAGTGTTTTGCCAGACTTGAGGACAAAATATCCACTAGGTAGCCTGTCCTTTGGAACCTCAGGGGAGAAATCTTTGCTAGGATTAAAGATTTCAGATTCATTAAACAAATGAGACTCATTAGCATACATGTCATTAAAATCACAGGAGTGGATGAAATTGCACAGGGTACTCAATAAATGTTTATGGGTGTAATGAGTGAATGAATAAGAGGGGAGCAATGAAAAAGCAGAGAACTAATGTGGTGTGGGGTGGGGGGAATTGCAGAGTTCCAAGATAACAGGGGAAGTGCCAGGATGAACTGTACCTACTCCATAAATATCCCTAGAATCAGCTTTGGTCATAGAAGACATAGTTATGTAACTAAAAGAGAAATATGAACAGAACTAAAATGTATATATGGTAAATTACATTTTATTTGATAAATGTGTGATTGATTAATTGGAGATAGCTAAACCAGCTATTTCAGAAATGGATACATTGTAGTGGACTGTGGGTCGACATTGTTATGCAGCTCATGAATCCACACTATTCGTGACATGTGAGTGTTAGCCCTGCAATTTGTTCTCTGAGAAAAGAAAAAAAAAAACAACACAAAGATCGAAAGGCATTGTTAAATAGTTAAGGCCACAAGCTCTAGTGTCTCTCAACCATTTTTCCATCATTGCCCCACCCCAGGGAAAATTTTTAGACATATTTTTTTCTAACCAATCCACCTCCTCCATGATCTTTTAACACCATTGATTTACTATATGTCTGTTTATTTACTGCAGCCTTTGGGGGGGCCACCAACCATGGTAATGTTTAATTAAGACTGTTTCCATCCCTAAGAACCAATATTCACCTCCTTTGAGAATACAGGCCACACCACCTGGCCACAAATCCTAGCTACACTGCTTATTAGCTGTGCTAGCTTATGCAAACTGAACTCTGTACCTCAGTTTTCTCTCTGTAAAATGGAGAGAACAGCAATACTGTCTTCATATGAATGCTGTGAAGATTAAAGAAGTTTTTACATGGAAAGTGCCTAGCCAGCCCAGCATAAAAACGTCAGCTATTAGTCCTTTCTTACTTTACATACATTTCTCTCTTTCTTCCAGCTCTTGGGTCTATTTTTATTTTGCCTGTTACATTGGTGGTTGTGAATGGTCACTTTTTGTCAAAATTTTTTGCTGCTTGTAATTAGAGAACATTTTATTATTAATATTAGTCCTTACCAATTTTCCTCCCTTTAGTATACAAAAATGACTTGACTTCATACCAGTTTCACTGATGGGTGTTTATTAAAGCTATACTTTAAAAGAAAAAAAAAGTATTTATTTTCTCAAAAGCTAACTACCAGTCTTTAGAGACTCTGATTTTGTTTGCATGCCTCATATTTTTAGCCCAATGATTATTTGTAACCATTATCAAAATTCCAGATGAAAACAGAATGATCTTTAAAATTTTTTAAATTTTGTCCACCCATTTAGCGTCATATAACCATTGTTCATTAACTATGGGGAAGTTGGTCAGGAGACAGTGAGCATCTGCCTTGAGAGATCAGCTGTATTTCAGGGTCACATACTGTCCTCAGGAAATCTCACAGCATGGTAAAGACTGTGAGTCCCATAAAACTGTATGGTGGACACTGAACTATCAGTTGCCTCATGTTCATCACATCTCTGAGCCATATCCCCAGTTTGCACTAGTGGTAATAGTATTTTCCCATACCCTTCACTGTTTTTTACCTTAGGTTGTTAAATCCTTCCTGCACAGCATATGCTATTGTCAGTGTTAACTATCAGTTTTGATAATGAAGAAGCAGGGACAGAAATTGCTGAACCTGCTCAGAACCTACAGCATTGATTGAAATTAATCCACTCGAAACATTTATTGAACACTCACTATGTATGTATGGAATAGAAACTCATACCCCTGCCATGATGTAACACACAAGGGAGATATAAAAATAGCCACCATACAAGGCAGAATGGGAGAAATGAGACAACACACATATGATCAGACTGCTGTGGAGCACAGAGGAGGGAACAACATACTTGGCTGAAAGAACTGGGAAAGGCACCTTAGAGAAAGTGGCATTTGAAGGCCACATAGGATTTTGAAGACAGCCATCACAGGGTGGAAAGGGGCATTTTAGGATACGGTGAAACTTCTTAACTTGGTTTACAAAGCTTTTGGCCCTTGCAAGGGGCATGTCTGACCCTGCTATCTCTGGGTAGCCTTGCCTGAACACACTTCCATCTTCTCTGTGGTCCAGCTATGCTGGCCGTCTCAGTTTCTATTAGCCTCTCTCCTGGACTAGGATTACTGCACAATGCTGTTCCCTCTGCCTGGAACTCTTTGAGCACCTGTTCATCTGGCTAATTCCTAATCATCCTTTAGACCAGCTCAAGAGCCACCTCCACAGGGAAGCTTCCCCTGACATCCTTGATGAAATATAATCTCCAAAATAGGTTCTATACCATTCGTTCACACCATCACTTGATGACTGTCTACTGTCCCAGTGGATCATAAGCTCCATCCACTAAAGCATGTGTTTTTTCACCATTGTTTTACCTGTGTCTAGCATGATGTCTGATACCAGCAGGTACTCAATAACTAGTTGCTGAATGAAAAAAAAAATTAATTTAAGCCAAGAAAAACCAAGAGGTGAAAAAGCACAAGGTGTTTAGAAACCAGTGAAGAATCTGGTTTGACTGAAGAAATAATCCTCAAATTATTTGAAATGATGATAATGAACAAGTTGTACAGAGGTAATTTTTGGTAAAATTAAGTAATGGCTGTATTTTCCCCATGCATGAAAAATATATTAGTGGATAGATTTCTCTACTTAAAATTTTACTTTGATATATGTTAAACATTTGAAGATTGTTAAGTGTTTGTTTTTCCTGCTAGTAAGCAATAGTGAAGAACAAAATTAATAAATATGCAGCAAATAATATTAGGAGAAAAAGTTAATCATGATTAATTTGACAGTATAATCATTATTGACATGTGCTCATGGATATTGTATTGTGATGTATATAATGATTATATTTTCCATAAGTTGTTTCTAATTAATATAATTCCCCTTCTACTGCAAAGATGTAGAAAGGGTTGGCCAGAATCAAACATTCATAGGAAAAATGTATGTTCACTAAATCACCCATATAGCTTGAAATATTATAATTTTGAAACTGTGTAGATAAAACATCTGGGTAATTAGATGAATTTTTCATTTTCCACCTAATCATTTTAGTTATATATTCCTTCAATAGCTTAATGTTACCATGGTAACTTTACATTATATATGGACATTCCACTTTTGTTATATATTAATTATCTGAAAGTAATTTAGGATTTAAAAATCATAATTGCAATATTACTTTCTCTTTGTTCAGAGAATTTCACTCCATTTCTGTATTGTTATCAGAGTTTTCCAGTATCCTGTTTTCTAATTCAAGAGTTTCTGTTCAGTATATGGCAATTCAAAACTCTAGTTTATTCTAAGATTTTTTTTGCCCATTATATTTTCCTAAAGTATTCATTTTATTCTTTTTTCTTCTCTCTTTTATTTAGCCATTAAATTATTTTATTTTATTTGGCTTTATACTAAAATAACCCAATATATTATCCTGACCTCACCAAAGCTAGACATATGTACAGCATTTACTTAATTGAACCTTTCTGGCTTGTCTTGTTCTATATTTAAGCCTCCATTATGCGATGCTATTTACTTGATTTATTGAGTTTGGCTTACATGTTTTATAAATTGTGACTGTTGGGAAAATTTTAAAGAGATTGACTTGGCCTGATAGGGGAGTTTTATATTGAGCACTCATTGCCATTGAAGTTGCATTTGTTTAAAAAATATATCCATTTTAATAAAGACCTTGATCTAGGAGTAAATAATACTGGCTTCTAGAAGCTAGGACAAAAGGTTTCTTCCAGTTTTAGATTTTTTCCCCTGGTATTAGAATTTGTTTAAAATCTCTACTTTAGACTGAATCTGTGTGACACCAAACACCAGGGTGAGGGGTTGGAAATTTAGCCACTGAGATGTTTCAGAATCTCTGAATAGAGGGCATTATGTAGGCCTTAAATTTAAATGATTTTCTATGTTGCCTTCTTTCCATCCAGAAGTTTGGGCTTCTGCCTAAGCTCCCTTCTAAGGTCTCACACTCCTTCTCTAAGGCTACCTTTATGTTGAATAGGTAGTGTAATAGTTACCTCATTAACAAAGTTTAATGAGCATTACTCATTAAATGGCTTAATATCCTTTGATATCCTATAATGAAAGGGACTATTGCAATATAAAACACTGCTTTTGCTTTTACTTGTGGTCTGAATTACTAGTTTTGCATGGCTTTTGCTTTACCTAGTAATATATGGAGTGCTACGCACTATGTGCCACGCACTGTGCTAAGTGCAAGAAGGTCAAGGCTAACACATTCCCTGTCCTTAAGGAGATCATAAATACATGATGAAGTAATGCGGACATATACAAGGTATAGTGGTGATATTCAAGAAGGGCAGTGGGCAATACTACCTGACAAGGTAAAAAGAGGACCAGGGAAACCTTCAGGGAACAGGCGACCAATGAGCTGAGTCATACAAAATTTGGATCTAATCAGTCAGAGAGGTGGGAAAAGAGATTCCAGGAGAGTGAATAGCAGGAGAGTGAACAAAAGGATGTGATACCTCATCCTTCATTTACTCACTCAGTAAATATTTACGGCAAGTTCTATGTGAAAAGAAGACATGGCTCTGCCTCAAGCAGTGCACTGTCTAGCGCAGACAGAAGACCCAACGAGCAGAAAATGCCAATACAGTACTGTAAGCATAATAATAATAACAGAGAGGCTCCAGGGTGATACAGACCTCAGAGGAAGGGTTTCCAACCCAGATTCATCCTCCAGCTTGACTGAAGGTATCGCTGTCTTGGAGACTCCTGCCCTGCTCCTGGGTACTGCCTCCTGGATCTGCCTTAGTGGACCTTATTCATTCTATCACCATAATTTGGTATTTAGGGTTGTTCCTTAGAGTGTCTGCCCTGTGCTGTGTTACTCTCCAGCCCCAACTCCAACTATCTCAGGTGTTTCTGGGGTCCCAATATGCTTTGCGCCCAGGACATCAGAATTAAGACAATGAGTCAAGAAAGCAATCTTGCCAAAGACTCAAAGGTATGAAAGAGTCCATGAGAGACGAATTCGGAAGTATTGCTTCTTGTTGCTTCCAAACCAGCTTATTAGAAATATGACATCTCAGATCTCTCCTCACATTCACCAGTTTTAATAGGATCCCCAGGTGACTAATATTCCCATTAAAGTTGAGACCCACTAGTCCAGTTCACACACGCAGGCACAGTTCTGTTTAAGCCATTCCAAATGGATAGGAGTCTATTTCTAGGGCTAAAGAGAACTTTTACCAACTTTCTTAGATATCTTAGGACTTATTTGGCTATACAAACACATAAATCCCTCAAACAACATACTGAAATCATATTTTCATCCTTGTTCAAACTTCAGTGGAGATGAAAATAGTCATCATTCTTGAATATTAACCTTTCACACATTTCTTAAATGCTTGGTTTCCTTCGCTCATAATTAATTTCAAAAAGCGTTTATTTGCACAAAAAGGAAAATTTGGGGGTTAGAAAATTTTACTAACTTAAATAGCACATTCTTAACTGTGAAACAGATTTTCCCTCTAAGTAGTATCTATTTTCTTGTAATAATGCTTTGTCAACAGCTACCAACTTCTGTCTTGCATTAAGGGTCCTAGAATGTTGCAGTCCTGACATACCAAAGCTCTTCCTTTCTCCTGAAGTCTGATAGCCAGTATGTCTTGTACCTTCTGCTGGAGAATGCTTCCAGCTTGCCTTGTGGTAGGAACAGTTCTCTTTATGCCTTTTCAGAGCCATCGTTACACCCAGCACAGTGCTACCAAGATGGTAAGATGATCGAAGACAGGATTCCAATGTCCCACATTTTATTATCTTAGTGTCCCCCAAGTAAAAACAGTGAGAATGACTCAAAAGGGGACATTCATGGATGAGCACCCATTCCTGGTCCATTCTATAAAAAAGCTTGAAAATTATTTTTACTAGCAAAAACATAGTAAATGTAAAATTTTTAAGCTTTCCTCAAAGACATAAAAGTTTTATAATAGGCATAATATAGTCTTCTGTTTATTCTTTAACTTAAAGGAATCACTATCTTTAGACAGCAGTAATTTTCTGCATACTTCTAAGTATTTTTGTAACTTCTTCAAGGACAGGAACATTCTGCCTCAGGCAAACTGCTCTGTGCACAGCTCCTTGAACCTGTCCTGTGCAGGAACTCTCTGCTCCATTGGCTTATGGTTCCTCCTGCCTAGAGGGTCTCACCCCCTCCTCTCCATTTGTGAATGTGTATGCTCTTCTTTTAATGTACAGTTTCACCTCCAAAAAATCCCTACTCAGTTCACTGAACTCTTGGTAACTTATCCTTCTTCTGGTTTCTGTACCTTTGCACTAATTTAGCCCTTAGTCTATGCAATTATGGTTTAGTGAAGCTGTTACTTCTGCAGGGCATAAACTAAATCATTCATCTCATCACTGTGAAAGATGAGGAGGTATGTCTACCTTAGGCATCCTGGAAACTTTTTATTTTTCACCAAAGAGTTTTCCATGGGCAAGATTAAATTTTTTTTTAAATGTAAGCTTTTGAATTCTGATTATTCTCTTGTTTTTAACATAAAGTTTACATTGTCAGATTAGTTATTCTAAAGTAAAGTTGTTATCATATAAGTCTCACATTGAGAAGACTTTTTTAGATATGTCTTTTTTCAGTAGCCTTAATTTGCAAGGAAGAGAAAATGTTACAAAAGTTCATCCTACAGCCTGAGGCTGGGGAAAGGGGTCTTTGTGGCCAGCCAGCCAAGCCCAGGAGGGAGTGGTCTTCATACTATGGGTCACTTTTAACAGCACCCTAGCCTGTTCAACAATTGCCCCACCTCACTGTGCTTGTAGGGCAGCTCTGTTCTATCTGGCATAGTGCCTGGCACAGTATTAAGATCAAGTGTGTGCTCAATGCATATTTGAATTAAGGGCCAATATTGCATTATTAGCAAATAGTCAAGCAAGTTGTTCTGGAGATGGATAGTACTTGTGGTCTAGCCGTACCATGGAATATTACTCAGTGATACAAAGGAATGAAATGTTGTACCCACAACTTAGGTGAATCTCAAGATATCATGCTGAGTGAAAAAAGCCAATCTAAAAAGCTATATACTATATGATTCCATTTACATATAATATTCTTGAAATGACAAAATTATAGAAATGGAGAACAAAGAGATTAGTGGCTGCCAAGAGGAGAGAGGAGGAGGGGGAAGGGGGTGGCTATGTCTATAAAAGGGTAGTGTGAGGGGTCTTTGTCATGGAACTGCTCTGTATTTTGACTGACGGTGGTCACATAAATCTACACATGTGATAAAACTGCATAGAACTAAGTACATAAACACACATAGACATAAAACTGAGAAAGATTTCTGGATTGTATCCATGTTAATTTCCTGGTTGTGATATTGTACTATAATTATGCAAGAAGTTACCATGGAGGGAAACCAGGCAATAGTTACATGGACTCTCTCTGTATTATTTCTTGCAACTATATGAGAATCTACAATTATCTCAAAATAAAAAGTTTTAAAAAACAGCAATTTCTCTGAACCTGGAGCTATTTTAAGACTTCATATGACAAAATATATAATGCAGATCTTTAAAATGCTTTTTTTATATGTGTAAATCATTAATGTTATTTTTAATTCTGAAGGGGAAACTCAGCATTAGATTTTTTTTTTTTACTTTATTTTTGTTTTTGGTACTGTTACAGATGTCCGAATTTCCTTACCCACCTTTGCCAACTTCCACTCAGCCTTTGCCCACTCCCCTTCCCTCTGGCCACCACCACACTGCTGTCTGTGTGTATGGTTATGCATATACGTTCTTTGGCGAATCCCTTCACCTTCTTTCATCCAGTACCCCCAGACCCCTCCCCTCTGAAAGCTGTCCATACCCCTGTTTCTATTTTGTCAGTTTATTTTGTTCATTAGATTCCACTTATAAGTGAAATCACATGGTATTTGTTGTTCTCTGACTGGCTTATTTCACTTAGCATAATAATCTCCAGGTCCATCGATGCCGTTGCAAAAGGTAAGAGTTCATTCTTTTTTACCGCTGCGTAGTATTACACTGTGTAAATGGACCACTTTTTTAATCCACTCATCTGCTGATGGGCACATGGGCTGTTTCCAGATCTCGGCTATTGTAAATAATGCTGCTATGAACATAGGGGTGCATATACCCTTTCCAATTGGTGTTTTGGGTTTCTTAGGATGTATTCCTAAAAGTGGGATCATTGGATCAAAAGGCAGCTCAGTTCCATTTTTAATTTTTTGAGAAAACTCCATACTGTTTTTCACAGTGGCTGCACCAGTCTGCATTCCCACCAACAGTGCGCTAGGGTTTCCCTTTTCTCCACATCCTCACCAGCACTTGTTGTTTGTTGATTTATTGATGGTAACCATTCTGGTAGGTGTGAGATGATATCTCATTGTGGTTTTAATTTGCATGTCTCTGATGATTAGTGATGTTAAGCATCTTTTCATATGTTTGTTGGTCATCTGTATGTCCTCTTTGGAGCAGTGTCTATTCAGGTCCTTTGGCCGTGTTTTAACTGGATTGTTTATCTTCCTGGTGTTGAGTTGTATAAGTTCTTTATATATAAATATATATGTGTCTATTTAACCCCTTATCAGATGTATCATTGGTGAATATGTTCTTCTATACAGTGGGTTCCCTTTTTGTTCTGCTGATGGTTTCTTTTGCTCTGCAGAAGCTTTTTAGTTTGATGTAGTCCCATTTGTTTATTTTTTCTTTTGTTTCTCTTGACCTAGGAGATATATTGGCAAAAATATTGCCACAAGAGATGTCTGAGATTCTATAACGTATGTTTTCTTCTAGGATTTTTATGGGTTCATGAGTTATGTTTAAGCCTTTTATCCATTTTTAGTTTTTTCTTGTGTATGGTGTAAGTTGGTGGTCTAGATTCATTTTTTTAACATGTCCCTGTCCAGTTTTCCCAACACCATTTATTGAAGAGACTATCATTACTCCATTGTATGCCCTTGCCTCTTTCATCAAATATTAATTGAATATAATTAATATTTGTGGGTTTATTTCTGGCCTCTCTGTTCTGTTCCATTGACCTATATGCCTGTTCTTCTGCCAATAATTTTGCTGTCATTATGTTTTTCAAATAGGTTTTCATTTTCTTGCTCTCTCTCTTCTTCTTCTGGTATCCCCATGATGCTAATGATGTGAGTATGCTTTCTGTTGTCCCAGAGGCTCCTCACACTATCTTTATTTGGGGTGAGGGGGAGGGATTCTTTTTTCTTTTTGCTATTCTAATTTGGTGTTTTTTGCTTTCTTATATTCCACGTTGCTGATTTGATTCTTGGCTTCATCTACTTTACTGTTGATTCCCTGTAAATTATTCTTCATTTCAGTTAGTATATCCTTCATTTCTGACTGGTCTTTTTATGGTTTCCATAACCTTTTTTATGCTGTTGAAGTTCTATCTAAGTTCATCTATTCTACCCCTAAGTTCACTGAGCATCCTTTTAACCAGTGTTTTGAACTCTGCAACCAGTAAATTGCTTGTCTCCATTTTGTTTAGTTCATTTCCTAAAGTTTTGTTCTGTTCCTTTATTTGGGACATGTTCTTTGTCTCCTCATTTTTGCAGCCTCCCTGCGTTTGTTTCTATGTAATAGGTAGAGCTGCTATGTTCCTGGGCTCTGGGGTTTCTTTTAGTGGCCTGGTGTAGTAGGTGTTCTGTAGGGTCTAGTTGTATAGCCACCCCAATCACCCAAGCTGGGCAATCCAGGTGCACCCTTATGCAAGCTGTGTACACTTTCCTGTTGTAGTTGAGCCTTGATGGTTGTTGGCACATCAAAGGGAGGGATTTACCCCCAGGCAAATCAGCTGCAAGAACTAGCTGTGACTACCATGGAGGATCAGCTGTATAGGGTCGCACCCCACAGAGCAGGACTTACTTCAGCAGTGCTCTGGTGCCCCCTGAGTTTGCTCCTTGAGTGTGTCACTTGTGAAGGTGGTTGGGTGGTGCTTCAATGTGGTCTGGAGCTGTCCACTAGGTGCACTGTTTCTGGGGCCTCCTGGGAGGTGCAGGACAAGGTCAGCTGCTGCCTGTGTTCTGCCCAGGGCCACTGGGCGTGAGTTACAAAGTGATCTACAGATGGTTACTAGTTGTCCTGGGCTTGTAGGTGCCCAGGAAAGGTCAAGCTGGCTGCTGCTAGTGCCAGGCCTGGGACCACTTAGTGAGAGGTATGGGGTGCACTGAGGCCAGATGCTGCTTGTTTGAGAGATTTTAGGAAAGCCTGAAGCTTGAGCCAAGATAGGTCATTTGTACAGAAAAGCCCGTGGAAACAGCTCAGGTGGACCTAAAAGTTGGGTGGGGCAGGGTCTCACAGAATCACCAGGTAGGGCAAACAGTATGAGCCAAGCTGATGAAGGTTGAAATATGGTGCCAGCCTGCAGGTTCTGGGAGTTGGGGGTGGTCGGGTGGGGGCGGGGGTGGGGGCAGGGGCATGGTCTCTGAAAATAAACAATGGCCTCTGCTGGTACTTTTGTCTGGTAGAAACCTGCCCACTTCCCCCCCTCTTGCCCTGATATCAGACAATTCAGTTCCTCTCTGGATGTCCCTGGTTCCTTTCAAGCCGCTCCCAATGCTGGACCTCAGAGAGAGTGAGTTGCTATAAGTCCATGCAATGGCCCTTTAAGAGGAACTGCTTGGTACTCCAAAAGCCCTCCATCTCCCTCAGCCTCAATCCCTGCTGGTACTTATAGCCAGAAGTTATGAGGACTTCTCTTCCTGCCACTAAAACCCTAGGTTAGGGGTCCTGGTATGGGCCTGGGACCCCTACTCTTTGGGGGACCTCCACAGCCAAGACATCCTTCCCAATTTTTATTCGCCACATGTGGGTGTGGGACCAGCCCATTCCACATCTCCGCCCCTCCTACCAGTCTCTATGTGGCCTCTTTGTTAATCCCTAGTTGTAGGACTTTCATTCAGCCAGGTTCCAGGCGGTTCTGAATGATGGTTGTTCTGTAGTTTAGTTGTAATTTGATGCGGTTGTGGGAAAGCATTAGATTATTTAAATTCAAAATTACACCAAACCTATGGACCTAATCTTGATTCTAGCTTTTAAATTTGGAGTTTAGGGTTTTATAAATTTCTTGCACTTATTAGTGTCCAGTAGTTTTGCTAACAACTTCAGTAAATGTTTCTACTACTTAAGAGATTTTGTGTGAGACGTTGAATGCTGTATTATGGGTGCATGCTATAAATACTGTTTAAAATTAGATGGCAAAGACTTCCAATTTACATCCTGCCAACTGTTTTACCACACTTTTTTTCTTGCCTGTTTGCCTGCCATGTTATCCTCCATAATGAGTGAGTTACAGTAATTGTAGCTGGAAAAATCATCATGCAAGGGGGAAAAAAAAGCTCAAAACCTGCCTTATTTTTAAATCAGTAAAGCTTCTGTCATTTCTTGGCCGAGTTACAGCTTCACAGCAAAGTCAAAGAGCCAGTAGAGTAAATGCCACGTGGGGAAAGGCTCCGTTGAAGCATAAATTAGCCGTATTTCATTTTCCCTTAATAAAGAATTTCAGTTTTTCCACAGTTAACTGTATAATCAATTTGCTCCCCTGCTGGTTCGCTAACTTGCTGTTGGCTGTACTTCACTGATATTGAGCCGAGCCTGGAACGAGAGAAGGAGGAGAAGCTGATCTCACTGAGAAGAAATACGTGGCTGAGCTAGAACGACGTTTCTCTTATGGTCACCCGACTCTTATGATAATATCTGGTACATTCACAGAGTTTCTGTAATCGTGTCTTGGTGATTGCATGATGTTAACATTTCAAATCCTTCTCAGTTTTCTGCAGCCTTTGGTTTTCCAGCACTTGAGTGCTTCTGGAAGACTTTTTGTTTTACTTTTTTTTCATCATTTAACGATGCAAGAATTGAGAGTTCTAAGTAAGAAAATATTTTAAGTAAAGTTGCTTCCGTGAGTAATGCAACATAACTTTATATCAAACGCTGCTGTGTAATCAGTACTTTAATTGTAAAATTATCCTACTGGAAGGGTTGGAGAGAGCACAGAAAAAATACATTCTATCCTAACTGCTGATTTTGTTCTTCCTGCCCTTCCCATGCCTAGAAATTATACCCTATACTATGGGTTTGTTCACTAACTTACTTGTAATTCCACATTTTTTCCCCCAGCTCTCTGGATTACAAGACACAAGTTAAACATACAAGATAAACAAATATTATCTTTAGTCACAGAAGCACCGGACAAAAAGCTCTTCAGAGCAAGCTGTCTCCACCCCTCCACATGCTATTTCTGCGCCTCATTTCTAAAGCAGCATTTCAGTTTGAGGACTGGACACTTGGTAGAATTGGGAGAAGCAGAGTGCACCACAGTCAAACAGCAAACAACCCCTTTATCGGGTTCAGGGCTGGGTGCCCAAAATTTGATTTGTGCCCCAGATAGCTTGATAATCACATTAACCTCTAAGGTACCTTCCAGAGGGCTGTGGAAGAAGGAATGTAGGGTTACAAAACTTCACGGGTTCTTGGAATGGAAGCACACAAAGAATCTCCCATGCTCAGCAGTGGCTAGTTCCATGACTTTCCTTATGGTAATCGCTTTTGCTGTATAGTTTTACATATATTTCTCATTGCTCTCATTCCTGGGTCATCACTACATAATGGTTAGGTATGGGGCTTGTTTTTGTTTTCTTCCCTAAATCTCAGTTTTGTGTCCCTGCCTTTCCCCAGAGAGTCCCAGAAACTATTCTAATTAACCAAATAATTTTCTCTATTTCATTCTGTTTTTCCAACTGAAGGAAGGGCCCATTTAAATGGATTTTTCTGAAAGAAATAGTTCTTTTTCTGCAAGATATTTGAGAAGGGATAAAAAGAAATAAAAGGTTAAGAAAAAATGCCTTTGCCCCTCTGGAATCCTCAAGGTTTGATGTACACCCTAAACTATGCATAAAATGTAATAAGGCATTCATATTGTCCTGTCATCTGCACATAAATCTGAGGCTTCTAGGCTTCCTGAAATTTTTTCAGTGAACGGACTGAGTCAAAAATTAAGTTTAACTGGCTTGAAGTCAGGGATATACAGGAAATCCAAACATACGAGGGCAATGGTAATTCATCTCTGTTTTATGGAATCCACAAGAAAATTAATATGAAGATAATTATGATTAAATTTCTCTTTGGTGATTGCTGACCGTTACTTTTTGAGAAATAATATAATTAAGAATGGCACATTTATTGGAAGAAAACAACCTAACACATTGTCACTGGAGCGGGATGTTTCGGCTGAAACAGTCCAAGCCTCTGTGGGCCATTCCCCGGGCCATTCCCCGGGCCAGACTAGCAGTGCAGTCAGTTTCACCCAGGCCAGAACAGCTGGACGGAGGGAAAAACACATTGAAGACAGTTGTTGGACTGCTTTGAGACAAGCCCTGACAAGCCCAGGCAATAATTTGAAAGAAACTTTTCCAAAAACATCGTGTCCGAAGGTCCCAATTTAGAAAGCAGTAGGGATCCCGTCCAGTCAAGCAATGGCAGCCACGCCCGTTGTGCCCAGTCAGATAACCATCCAAGGGATTTATGGGGTGACTCACTTCAGATCCACCGAAAAGATGTTCTGCCAATGGTTCCTTTAAGACTGAACTCTTTTTTAATCTTCTAATCCTTGTATGAGAGGGAGTCTACATTCCCACTTTCATTTTTCTTTTCTGTACATGCTAAAATGGTCACCATTTCTTTGGTCTTTGGTCTATTAATTCAGTATTACTGATCTTTCGTCATTTTTCATATTCTCATTCTATCCAAATTCCTTGGTAAAGAGAATATGCATGGACATATTTATTCTTTCTAACAGCCTTTTTTTTTCATTAAGTTTCTAGAAGCTCAGGTAGTAAGGGATAAAATGGGTGCAAATGCTCTTTTTCTTTCTTCTTGCCCTCTAGAAAATGACAAGTCTGAGGGAATCATTTATGAAAAGTAAAGGAAATTTGATTGGTCTTTGCAGGGAAGTTAGTTATGGATACCTTGCTTCTGTGAGAAAGCTGATAATCTAGAAAGAATGTTGTCAGATAAGTATGTTTGCAGGTAAGAAATTTCTCTCTCTCTTTTTTTTTTTTTTTGTATGTCCATGTTGAAAGAACACACACACACCATAAACAAATGAAAACAAAGCAGAAAATCAGAATGAACAAAGAGAAGGCAAAACTGAAAGAGGTAATAAGACTAAAAAAAGACTAAAAGTTAAAGTATTATATCCCAGGGTTTTTTCTACCCTGTGCTCAGAAGCATTCAGTGTGACAATTGGCAAGGACAGAAATCAGAGTAATGACTGTGAAAGAAATTGCAAGAAAAGTGTAAGAAGTTTTTGAAATGAGAGGAAAACTACCTTTTTCTCTTTTCCTTTGATATTAAACTCACACAGTGACACACATATCCCTTTTATTGTATAACTTAATTTTTTTAAATTAAAGTGTCCTGTGCTTTCATCTTTACATGCTTTTATTTGGAGTACGGAAAACAATATACTTAATTACTGTGGTGACACAAAAAAGTAGACTTGTCATACAATGAGACATGCTACTTGACATTTTAAGTTAGAAATAGATTTCCCAAATGTATCAAGTTATACAATAAGTGCAAACTGAGAATGTACCAATTTTCATGGCCTTTATAAAAAAATCTCACCTCTGCCCAAGTAATTGTCAGGGGAGATAAGATGAAACAGAAGCATCTGCTCCGCATTTATTCATTTATTAATTATTTAAGAATATTTGTTAAGCACCTACTAAAGTATTGGATACTATGAGGGACTGTATCTTTTAGGGTCCCAAGAGGAAACAGATGGCACATTTGAATTAGGATAATCCCATGGGAGTTTATTTACAAAAAGGATTAATTTCAAAGGTGTGGGTAAGGAGGGATGGTGCAGGAACCCAAGGCAACATCAGCACAACTATTACCGCCCTCAGGTTCCGAAGGGAGAAGGTGAGGGAGGGGAAAAAGAAGCCCGACCACCAGAGAGAGAGAGACAGGCAGACAGACAGACAGACAGACTGACTTGGGAGTGGGCAGAGGACTGCACAGGACAGGACTTAGGAGAACCAATATAGGGATCTCATACCCCTTCCCCCTCCAATCTCCACCCAGGGCTCCCCGCCAACTGAGCTCAGCTTATTAGAACTTAAGGAGTCCCACACCTAACAAGACAAATCTTAAGTGCTATTAGGCATGTACAAAACCATGGCTAATCTCCCATTGGGGTGGTATAGAAAATGCAATGAAGCAGCAATATTGAGTCAACGTGCTCTAAATGGCTGTTATTTTTCTTTGAAATTTGCTTCCCCACCCCCCTAAAGTAACTTCATTTATAGTTTCTGTCACAAAAATAGTAGATCCTAACACATTTTGAGGGGTAAAAAATATCTTCTCATGTTACCTGTAATCCAGTCTTCTTTCCCTACTACTTTTTTTAAGTGGTGTTGAGTAAATTGCAACATCTTATTAGAACCCTAAGCACAATTGTAGAATAATATATATCTTTGTCATTTTTAGAGACCTTTCTCCTTGTTCTAATGGGGTGATAATATATGCAGTTAGAAAGGTGAGTACAAAACCATTGTGTGAAATAACGTCTCCTCTTTTCGATTCTTCCCCTCACCGTAGAAGCATACTTTCTTGTCTCTTTAGCATAAGTCTTATAGATACACTACAGCCCTTGGTAACTCGCATAATTTTTTTAAAATATTTTTAAAATTTATTTTTAGAGAGTGGGGAAGGCAAGAAGAAAGAGGGGGGAACATCGATGTGTGAGAGAAACATCAACCAGCTGCCTTTTGCATACATCCTCCCCAGGGACTGGGCCCACAACCCAGGCATGTGCCCTGACCAGGAATCGAACCCATGACCCCTCACTTTGTGGGACAATGCCCAACCAACTGAGCCACATCAGTCAGGACTCACATCTTTTTAAAAATAAAATTTATTTTGATTTCAGTGCTACCTATCCTTTAAGGCCGAAACTTGTCTTAGTTCTGCAGCATTAATTTCTTCTAAGCCACCATCGCACTTTATTAGCTATTTATGTGTATGTGTCTTCTGTCCTTTCATCTCGACCTTAAGTTTCTTATAGGTTCCTGAAATTCTTTTAGATTCCTTTAGATTCCTTTCCATACTACCTAGCACTATAGGTAGGACAGTAAGGGTACTTAGTTTGATTAACTATCTTCGATTATTTGGGTAGATTCATTGTCCCATTAAAACTTACATAATATTTATTCTTCAACCTTTTGGATTGAGATCCTCTGTAGGCAGGCTGACCATATGTCTTATTTTGCCTGGAACAGTCTCAGTTTATGCCTGTATTATTTGAGTAAGTATTAGTATCTCCTTTTCTTCACTTTTAAATGTATCTTGGGGAGGACTTCCAGTGAAGATGATGGTGTAGGTAGATGTGGCTTGCCTCTTCGCACAACCACAACAAAACTACAACTAAAATACAGAACTGCCATTGCTCAGAACTGACAGAAATCAAGTTGAACAGAAGTCTAACGACTACAGAATTAAAGAAACCACATCCACCGATACTGGCAGGAGGGGCACAGATGCGGAACAGGCTGGTCCCAACATCCACGTGTGGTGGATAAAAATTCAGGGGGGATATCTCGGGAGTGAGGAGTCCCAGCCCCACAGCGAGACCACCCAGCCCAGGATCCCAGTGCCAGGAAGATAAGTCCCCACAACTTCTGGCTGCAAAAAAACAGTCAGAATTGAGTCAGTGGAAGAAACTTCTGGAATCCCAAGAAGTTCTTATTCAAGAATCCACACAACAGACTCACCTACTCACTTCTTCTGGGCTTCGGTGCCTGGGATGCAGCTTGAAGAGCACCAGTGGCATGCAGGGGAAGGCTGAGGTGTCTTGCATCAAGGTAAGCAGAGGCCATTGTCCCTTTTCTGAGCCTTCCTCCCACAGAGCTGGCAGACTTGTGCCGTATCTAAGATTCCATCAACCTGGCTAACACTGTTTGACCTACGTTGGAGATCCCCAGAGACTCTGCCTCACGCAACTTACTGGCCTACCCAAGCTGCTTTTCCATATGAACAAACAAGCAGCAGCTGGCCTCAGTGAGCCCCAGGCCCAGAACTAGCAGCCTAGATTCACAGCTTGGCTTTGCCTGGAAATCTCTAAGCCCAGTATAAGTAGCAGCCATCTCAGATTGCTTATAACTCAGGCAGGGTGACCCTGGGCAAAACACAGCTGGGGGCTGACCTTGGTCCAGCACACCCAGTGGACACCTACAGACCACATCGGAGCACCACCACCCTGCCCCTGCACAGCTGATCCTCCATGGAGGGTGGAAGTTGGTGGTCAGTAGCCACAGCCAATCCTTGCAGCTGACCGACCTGGGTAAATCCCTCCCACTGATCTGCCAACAGCAACCAAGGTTCAACTACAAGAGGAGGATATATTCAGCCCACAAGAAGGGTGCACCTCAAGTACCCATGGTGGGTGATAGGGGAGGCTGTGTCATTGGACCCTACAGGACACCTACTACATTAGGCCACTCTACCAAGACACAGAGTCAAAGCAGCTCTATCTAATACATAGAAACAAACATAGGGAGGCCTCCATAAAAGGAAGACAAAGAAACATGGCCCAAATGAAAGAACAGATCAAAACTGCAGAAATAGAGCTAACAGAAATAGAGATAAGCAACCTGTCAGATGCAGAGTTTAGAACACTGGTAGTAAGGATGCCCAAGGAACTTCGTGAGGACCTTAACAGCATAAAAAAGATCCAGTCAGAAGTGAAGGATAAACTAATTGAAATAAAGAGCAATTTACAGGGAAACAACAGCAGAGTGGATGAAGCAGAGAATCAAATCAAAGATTCAGAACAAAAGGAAGAAGAAAACAACCAATCAGAAACAACCAATAAGAAGGAAAGAGAATCCAAAACAACGAGGATAGTGTAAGCAGCCTGTGGGACAACTTTAAGCAATCCAACATTAGCTTCATCAGGGTGCCAGAAGGAGAAGAGGAAGAGCAAGAAATTGGAAATCTATGTGAAAAAATAATGAAAGAAAACTTTCCTAATTTGGTGAAGGAAATAGACATGTAAGCCCAAAAAGCACAGAGAATCCCAAACAAGATTGATGCAAAGAGGCCCACCCCAAGACATATAATAATCAAAATGCCAAAGGTTAAAGATAAAGAGATTGGAGGGGGTGTGTTGGAGAATGGGTGAGAGGTGAGGGGATTAAGAAGTACAAATAGGTAGTTACAGAATAGCCACGGGGATGTAAAGTACAGTATAGGAAAGGGAGTAGATAAAGAACTTACACGCATGACCCATGACATGAACAAGGGTGGGGGGATTACCTTAGGGAGTGGGGGGTGCCAGGTGGAGGGGAGTAAAGGGGGAAAAAATCAAGACAAC